>JAQIUQ010005807.1:0-147501 GCA_030378365.1 Hybognathus amarus | reverse complement strand
TTCGACAACAGGCTCGGGAACAATAACGCGCCATTAATAACAATTATTTTATGGGCGGCAACTCTCTTTTGGAGTGCGTCATAGCACTTCTTATGAAAATAATCAAATGCCACTCACACTAATGAGTATACTTATAGCAGCATCATTAGAAAGGTTATTTAATACATGTTAAATCTAAGGGCTATTTCTTATGATATGACATTTAATTTAAAGTGTTTTGTCAGCAGACATATTTAATTATAAAGACTCTTATGGGAGTTCCGCATTATGCTTTTTTGCACTCATGCATGCATTTTTTTGCATGCTTAAAGGATAAAATTAAAGGTACCGCTTCCTTTTACAGTACAGTACTTAAAGTGTACTTACAGTGTACTTACCTAGAAAGTACTGGCTAATATAGGGTAAGTACATGGAACAGGGGTAGGTTTAGGGGTAGGTTCAGGGTTAATAGTTATTACCCAGTAATTGTAGTTACTAAAATAAGTACATAGTATTCACATGGGTAACTGGACTGTAAAAGGAAGCGTTACCAAATTAAAAATAATTTTCACACCCACATTCTCTCATTTCATGCTAATACTGTCTTTGTTGTTTCCAGATTGATCCTCTCCAAATGTTACTTAAAAAATAAAAATAAATTGTGATACATCACATGACATGTCAGTTAGTCCTCAATCTCCCTCTCCTAAGAAGCAATAATCAGACCCAATCTCAAAAACACAAAGAGTAAACAGTAAACAGTAAAACTGTTTGCACTACAGACAAGTGTTTGATTATAATAATGAACTTATAACAACCAGCAATATTAAGCAGCATAATTGACAAGTTTTTGTAAGGCAAAATAACTCGAAGTAACACTGGAAGCCTTGCATATTAAAGTTATTAAAGTCAGCATGAAACGGAAGTTGAGATTTTTTCCATGTTGTGACTTATATCCGAGTGAACTGGGTTCTGAAATTCGGAAAAAAATGTAGGGCGGGGCTTGATTTCATCTTTCGGGAATTGGATCGTTGAAGTTGGGCGTTGCAAACTAAATGGAGGCAGTTTGAATGTTTGAATGCTAGTTTACATTCAGTCTGAGAGGCGGTGCACCGTTAGCCACACCCACATTGGATCTGGCCACACCCTTTCGCCTTGGCACGTGACCGAAAGAGAAAAGAGGTCATTTTGAGGGGGGAGGGAAGGGTAATGTATTTAATTATAAAGGTACATTATTTTTTTTTAAATAAATGAAGTGCACAGATAAATCATTTATAATAAACACTACAATATTACATATAAAAAGAAGATTTGTCAAATTTGACTTCATGCCAACTTTAATATTCAATTAAATTTAATCATTCAATTAAAAATAATTTATAAAATAATTAAAATATATAATTAAAAAATAATAATAATAATTAAAAAATAATAATCTACAAATCTGAGTGCTGCAGTTTGCAAATAGCCAAAAAGATTTCTTGATATCAGCCATAAAAATGTTCAGGGAATTTCAGCTCTGCTTGATCCACTCATGATATGCTCAGCTGGTGCTCAAGTGTGTCAAGTGTCAAGTGTTCTCAATCGAGTCAACTAATGCTTTGACACAACTCCATCTGTAGAACAGATTCTGCATGACATCCGTGTTCTCATCTACTATGACTTTAAGGCGAAATCTTTATAGAGATGTCTTAATAAACGCCTTACAAGTAGACAATTCCCACTTCTCCTAGTGAACCAGCAATCTAGATGTACCAGCAAAGGCAAATGTAGCTTTTGCATTCTTTGTTGCCACTGTCGCCTTTGGCTTGCTTAGTTGGGGACACTTAGTATTCAGTATTATTGGACAGAATTTAATTTGAATAAGGACACTGTCTTTTCTAGAGCTGCTTATACCTGAATTGAACCTGTTTATCACTGTAGAGCTTTTCATTTCTAAGAAGGGACTCAAGTTGCTCAACGACACTCATATTGGCCAGGATACCAAAGTATATGTAATCAAAAGTCAAGTATAAACTGAAAACATGTCTCATCAATTTCTTCCAATGACAAATGACCTGCTATCCTAATTCATTTGTAGAAACTTTCTAAGACAAAGTCTCATAATCGAGAAAACATTTGCTGTTCCCCAACGGTCCATCCTGCCAGTGGACATGATCGCATGACCTGTAAAGAGTGGTTGACCACAATAAAAGGAGAGAGATGAACCTGACAGCAGTTTTTCTGTTGCTTCTGGTACGTCTGTAGAGGGGAAACTCATCCGCCAGGATCTCTTCTATTCTGCGTGGATCATCTGGAATGTCCCTCTCAACTCTGCCCTTTTCCTTTTCCCTGTCCCAGCTGTGAGTGTGTTCCATAGTGCACTCTGAGACTTTGAGCCTGGAAACAAGATGTAATCCGAGTAAAGCTTTTATAAACAATGAAACTTACATTTTTAAACTGCTTTCTAAAAAGCAACACATTTTGCCTGCCACAGATGAGCACATATATGATCCGTCGTGTTTCACTGATATTGAGAATGAGGAGTTGACGTCATTGTACAGAGCCCTCCCTCTCTCGCCATGTTGGTTGGATTCCGCAGAGCAAAGCAGTATTGTTTAAGTGTGCTTTTAGGAGTTTCTCGTGCATTTGTTTTACCATGCCTGGAAGTCACTGCATGCGCTAAACTCCTCCAGTAACTCATACGAGACATATGGAAAACATAGGAACAATGGAATACAGTTTTTTAGGTTATCGAAATGGACACAACATCAGGGAGAGGATCTGACAGGAGACGCTGGACTGCATGGTTGGCTGATTCCTTTAGTATACGATTTTTTTTGCTGTGCCTTAACGAACATATACCAAAAGTGTTGTTTGAATTCATTACTTTTTTATTTCTTGATAAATATATTTATACTCTGCATATGGCTTAACAATATTTATTGAGAACTGAAATATCTGTGATATTTGGACAATATAAGTTTCATGGAACATAAGTAATAAAAATAAAAATAATAATACTGTTATTAGTGCAAAGAACAAATATCTTATGCTGTTTCAAATACAGCTGTTTTGCGCTTAGTGTGAGTTTGTTCCTGGTAGGTCCCTTTCTTTCGCCTTATCTTTTCCGACATTGTTTACCTTCTTCCATTTTTCTTGTAATTCTTAGGTATCCGTCCTTGTCCTGCCAAAATAATAAATGTCGCAAAAATTAAAGAGCTCTGGAATGTTTAAGTCACGTCTCTGTGGGGTTCTAACATACAGGTTTAAGGCGTTGCCGCGGTGGCAACAGCCTGAGCGTCTCCAACCATCATGGCTCTCGACTTGGCTCCAGACCCCGCCTAATCTTGGCACTGACCAGAGTAATGTCTGATTGAGAGAGAGTTGGGCACTGGCTGGCTACTTTTTTTTTTTTTCAAAACCTTTACTATGTCTTTAGATTTTTTATTTATTATTTTTTATTTATTTATTTGAATTCTGATTCAAAATAACAGCAATGGCAACAGAAGACCAAAACACGAAAATTCAAAAAGTTTTTATCTTTAAAGCCTCTTCTAGAGATCTTAATGGCCTTGTTGTTGATTCATGATATATCATATTGATTTGTCTATTCAGATGCAATCTGTGTGCCACCTCTGAGATTCTTTGGATCAAGTGTAAAGCCCATTAAACTCATCTATTGATGAATGCTGCCATCTAGTGACATGGCCATGCAAAGTGTTATGTCTATTAAAAGGACATCAGCCATCTGACTGGGTATGACTATTATTAGAGTCAAAGACCAAACCCAGACCAAGACTGTATACCAATAAAGGTATTTAAATACTTAATCAGGTTTTCACCTTATTTAATTTTTCCAAAAAACATTAAAATCACAAATTGAAAAAAAAATAATACATCACTAAAGTCTTATACAAGTTTCATATGAAACGCCACTGTGTGGGGTCATCAATACCATTGAGATATTGAGAAACTTTTGTAGAGGTTATTAATTGTTAACATAAGCTGAGGTCCATGCAGACCAAGGCCATGTTTCTGTGGTCTAGAGCACAGTTTTGAGTGGATCACAGGGAGTGTTTAGTCAAAGAAAAAAAACGACAACAAAACATAGTTTGAAATGTTTTTTTCTGGTGCAAGGCTTTTATTTTGAAAGGTGAGCGTGAAAGTTGTTGACTCTTCTGTCAGACATAAAGAGTGCCTGAGAAAAAAACGCTGTCCTGCTGTCAGATGTTCTCATGCTGTATGTCAGTGTCAATCTTTTCTAAAAGTTATTCTAAAGTTATTATCTTGCTATGAAAGTCTCACACCCAAGAAACAAAAAGTTTCCAGTCAGGCCTTTATACTTTTTTATACTTTTAAATGCAGAGGCACGTCGGTAATCACGCCACTGGCCTCGAGTCGTTCTCCTGCGGCCCTCACTCGTCCCACTCGCCACAGTAAACATGATGAATGGCGACTGTAGAACACAAAGCCGAATCCCGACATTTTGGCCGATCTCGAAACACTCACTAGTAGCCTAGACTTGTTGTTTAACTACTGCGCTCTGTTACCGGTTGGTGTGGCCTTTTAACAAACTTTTAAAGGGTACATATCATGCTTTTAAATCATTCATTTTTACTTATAAATCATACATTTGTGGTCTATATAAAGCATAACTGCAATGCTTGGGTCTGAATTCCTCATTATTATAGCTCTACAGGCCCCTTTTCTACCCCTTTTCTGATGTGCTTCTGTGAGCAAGTCGTTTCAATGCGGCCCCTTTAAATAAAAAGACGTTACCGCTATCCAGGCTCGCTGAGTTCACGGTCAGCTCAACTCAGGTTCAACTCTCTGCGTTTCGGCCATTATTGTAGTTTGATAAGAGATATGATTACTATAGCTTCAAAGAACATTTTTATTCACACGTTAACAAAATGTCAACAACGGAAGACTTGTCCACCAAGCCTTACGTAATTCGAGCCAGAGCGAGTGATTTGAAAAAGACGACGACGACGAACCGTCTTCATATGGAGGCAGGTAACGTTATGTTAAGTTAACTATGTTGTGTTATTAGTGAAAGTCGACTATTTCTCTTGTTAAAACAAGCACACTGACAATATAAATGACTGCGGTCTGATCTTACCACTAAAAATCTGTATTGATAATATAATGATAACTTACGTTTAGAAAGCATCAGGAAACACAGCAGCTAAAAGATAGAAGTCGATCGGCAAACCCTTCTGTATACTGGCGGAGGTTGTTGAAGTGGGAATCCTTGAAGTGCTTCAGGTCACTACATCCAACAACACGAACATTTTGACTAGCCCTCTCGTAACTTCTGCATCATTGAGCTTGGACTACAAAATCGGAGCGAGATATAATAATGGCGGATTGCTCGTAGTGTTGGAACCGGTCAGTCGATGTCCTTATTTGTCAGTTCCGCTGCAAATACGGTGACGTACTTGCTCAAAAACCGTCATAGACAACAGAAAAATCTGAACAGGTTGAAAAATATGACCAAAACAGAATATAAAGATATAAACGAAGCACCTGAAGAGAATAATTTCATCTTTTCTGTACTTATAAACACTCCAAATCTACAACAAAAATGCATTTAAGGGCTAAAAAGTGGATTTTGCATATGTCCCCTTTAACAAAAACTAGTTTGGGACTGCCTTTACTGTTCCTCATACTTATTCACCAGTGTTAGTGATATTTCTTTAACAATTTACGTGCATGTTATGTACTTGTGCGTCAACATTTTTGTGAAATAAATTTTTTTATGGTTTTTAAAAGCAAATTTATATATGAGATATATATTTCCGTCGTCTTTTTTTTAGGAATTTGGTCAAAATTGGGTCGCCCTTTAATGACCATGGAAAAATGTGGGTCCCATGGCCAAACTAGTTGAGAACCACAGTCTAGAGAGATACCCAAGACCATGACTCCATCTGTGGTAACAAAATGTCCTAATCAACCTACATGATTTGATTTGATGATTTTTTTTTTAGTCATTTGTACAAGTTTTCCATGATCGGCTGTGAAAATCCTGTTGTAAAGACGTGTCCGATGAGTGGTAGTGTTTCCGAAGAATTTCTACAGCACATTTTGAGAATAAAAGCATCTGCTATGTGAAAAATATATTCGCAAATTAGTTCCTTGTACTTCATTTCAGCCCATTTCTTTTGAATATGAAACAACATGTAGAATGTGTACAAAAAAAATTTGTTGCTTTCTTAAAACACATACTTACAGTGCAAATCTCGCCAGTGGCCGGCTGTTGGTCTCACCATCCTCATTAGCCACTATAGAGAAAAAGAGAAACACATGAATGCAGTGGCATTTTCTGTGTGTGTGTGCATCTCTAAACTTATTTCAAAAGCTTTTTCAGAGGCTAAGTAAAGTACATCATTAAAAAGCTTCTTTTTTTGCTCCTATTTTAATGCGTCTTTTTGCATAATGTGAATATAATGAACCGAGCAGCTGGAAAAGCTTGGAAGGCTGCTTTAATACGACTGCAGCCGGTCATATGAGCCTTTCATTATATTTCAAATGGGTCTTGGTCAGTTGGGGACTGGAAAGGTGTTGTTGGCGTACTGAGTCACTTGCAATAAAAAAAAATTGCACAAGAACAAAAAATATAGAGAAAATCAGCACATTCCCCAAAAAATATTTTGTGTTGCTTGTATACTGAGAAACACAATCAGAGAAGCACATTTCTATTGATTATTTTTTCATTTATATTAACAAAAGAAATTTCCTGACGGCACGGCACCATGATAGTAGTGTGATGTGGTGTTTGCATTTGTTATAGGGTGTTCTAGAAGGTTAAATAGAGTCCAGAGAAAAAGTCGAAAAAGCCTTTATCTCATATTTTGGACTCTAGATGTGCCTCAGATCAGTCTTGAGGGACTTTTCAGGTGTTTAATCAGCCACAAGGCAAACAATTCAATCATTGAATATTTCTAATGGTACATTATAGGGCCCTATAATTTCTGCGATCACGGAATAAAAAGCACACTCTTTTACAACTAAAATAACAGTAAAGGGTACACTGTAAAAAAATTGCTGTAATTATGCAGCAGTTTGCCAGTAACTTACTGTAGATTTAAATTAATGTATATTTACTGGCAACAGTTTGTTCAAAGTTAAATGACTATTTAACATTAATAAGTCTTTGTCTTTACATAATAAAAACTATAAAATATTCTAATGCAAAGCATTCTGGGAACCAGAAATCTTCATCAATCTTTTTCAGTTTTTTTTCCTTCAGATTTTGGTTCCCAGAATGCTTTGCATGATGCTGTTATTTTAGTTTTATTCTGTAAAGATAAAGACTTGTTAATGTTTAATGTTCATTTAACTTTGAAACAATCTGTTGCAGTAAATAACATCAATTTAAATCTACAGTAAGTTACTGGCAACTAGCTGCCAGGTTTACTGTAATTTACTGTAATTTCTACAGATTTTTTTTACAGTGTAAAAAATGAATTCCCAAAAATTAAAACGGAATTTGGGAAAAAATAAAACGGATTTTATAGGGCCCTAACATTACACAGTCCCTCCAGGATTTCGCGATGTCGCGAATCGCAACTATTAACGCAACTTCAACAAATCCACGTGAATTCAGTGCGCCTTGCAATTTTGAAAAATCACCGCAACTTATCACTTATCTGCTTCTCTTTTGTTTTATATTTAAAGAATTGAGTTTGACCATTTTATTTTCCTTTCTTTTCTTGTGTTTATCACTTGTAATAGGCTACTCGCTATCACAGTGCATTAGTTCACCCAGTTCCCGAACTCTCTCAATTCAGAAAAATGTACACAAAAAATAGCTAGCCTACTCGTTCTATTGTCTGACAAAAATAAATTAAGGAAATGAGAACAGCTTTATTGGATATGCGGCAATATTATATTATATTAGCTATATTAAAATACATTATCAAACTTTTGATTCGTCCACCATTTAATATTAGTGGCTATTCCTAAAACTGTATTTTGCACTTTATTAATATTGGCATCTTTCAACATAAATGCTGTAACCTATTTCGCATGTGCATTGATCTTGCTCAGATAGTAAGTTTAGGCTAGCCAGGTTTTAAGTGTACATTTTTCTGAATTGAGAGAGTTCGGGAACTGGGTGAAACTAATGCACTGTGATAGCGAGTAGCCTATTACAAGTGATAAACACAAGAAAAGAAAGGAAAATAAAATGGTCAAACTCAGTTCTTTAAATATAAAACAAAAGAGAAGCAGATAAGTGATAAGTTGCGGTGATTTTTCAAAATTGCAAGGCGCACTGAATTCACGTGGATTTGTTGAAGTTGCGTTAATAGTTGCGATCGCGACATCGCGAAATCCTGGAGGGACTGTGTAATGTTAGGGCCCTATAAAATCCGTTTTATTTTTTCCCAAATTCCGTTTTAATTTTTCGGAAATTCATTTTTTACACTGTAAAAAAAATCTGTAGAAATTACAGTAAATTACAGTAAACCTGGCAGCTAGTTGCCAGTAACTTACTGTAGATTTAAATTGATGTTATTTACTGGCAACAGATTGTTTCAAAGTTAAATGAACATTAAACATTAACAAGTCTTTATCTTTACAGAATAAAACTAAAATAACAGCATCATGCAAAGCATTCTGGGAACCAAAATCTGAAGGAAAAAAAAACTGAAAAAGATTGATGAAGATTTCTGGTTCCCAGAATGCTTTGCATTAGAATATTTTATAGTTTTTATTATGTAAAGACAAAGACTTATTAATGTTAAATAGTCATTTAACTTTGAACAAACTGTTGCCAGTAAATATACATTAATTTAAATCTACAGTAAGTTACTGGCAAACTGCTGCATAATTACAGCAATTTTTTTACAGTGTACCCTTTACTGTTATTTTAGTTGTAAAAGAGTGTGCTTTTTATTCCGTGATCGCAGAAATTATAGGGCCCTATAATGTACCATTAGAAATATTCAATGATTGAATTGTTTGCCTTGTGGCTGATTAAACACCTGAAAAGTCCCTCAAGACTGATCTGAGGCACATCTAGAGTCCAAAATATGAGATAAAGGCTTTTTCGACTTTTTCTCTGGACTCTATTTAACCTTCTAGAACACCCTATAACAAATGCAAACACCACATCACACTACTATCATGGTGCCGTGCCGTCAGGAAATTTCTTTTGTTAATATAAATGAAAAAATAATCAATAGAAATGTGCTTCTCTGATTGTGTTTCTCAGTATACAAGCAACACAAAATATTTTTTGGGGAATGTGCTGATTTTCTCTATATTTTTTGTTCTTGTGCAATTTTTTTTTATTGCAAGTGACTCAGTACGCCAACAACACCTTTCCAGTCCCCAACTGACCAAGACCCATTTGAAATATAATGAAAGGCTCATATGACCGGCTGCAGTCGTATTAAAGCAGCCTTCCAAGCTTTTCCAGCTGCTCGGTTCATTATATTCACATTATGCAAAAAGACGCATTAAAATAGGAGCAAAAAAAGAAGCTTTTTAATGATGTACTTTACTTAGCCTCTGAAAAAGCTTTTGAAATAAGTTTAGAGATGCACACACACACAGAAAATGCCACTGCATTCATGTGTTTCTCTTTTTCTCTATAGTGGCTAATGAGGATGGTGAGACCAACAGCCGGCCACTGGCGAGATTTGCACTGTAAGTATGTGTTTTAAGAAAGCAACAAATTTTTTTTGTACACATTCTACATGTTGTTTCATATTCAAAAGAAATGGGCTGAAATGAAGTACAAGGAACTAATTTGCGAATATATTTTTCACATAGCAGATGCTTTTATCTCTAAAATGTGCTGTAGAAATTCTTCGGAAACACTACCACTCATCGGACACGTCTTTACAACAGGATTTTCACAGCCAACATGGAAAACTTGTACAAATGACTAAAAAAAAAATCATCAAATCAAATCATGTAGGTTGATTAGGACATTTTGTTACCACAGATGGAGTCATGGTCTTGGGTATCTCTCTAGACTGTGGTTCTCAACTAGTTTGGCCATGGGACCCACATTTTTCCATGGTCATTAAAGGGCGACCCAATTTTGACCAAATTCCTAAAAAAAAGACGACGGAAATATATATCTCATATATAAATTTGCTTTTAAAAACCATAAAAAAATTTATTTCACAAAAATGTTGACGCACAAGTACATAACATGCACGTAAATTGTTAAAGAAATATCACTAACACTGGTGAATAAGTATGAGGAACAGTAAAGGCAGTCCCAAACTAGTTTTTGTTAAAGGGGACATATGCAAAATCCACTTTTTAGCCCTTAAATGCATTTTTGTTGTAGATTTGGAGTGTTTATAAGTACAGAAAAGATGAAATTATTCTCTTCAGGTGCTTCGTTTATATCTTTATATTCAGTTTTGGTCATATTTTTCAACCTGTTCAGATTTTTCTGTTGTCTATGACGGTTTTTGAGCAAGTACGTCACCGTATTTGCAGCGGAACTGACAAATAAGGACATCGACTGACCGGTTCCAACACTACGAGCAATCCGCCATTATTATATCTCGCTCCGATTTTGTAGTCCAAGCTCAATGATGCAGAAGTTACGAGAGGGCTAGTCAAAATGTTTCTGTTGTTGGGTGTAGTGACCTGAAGCACTTTCAAGGATCCCACTTCAACAACCTCCGCCAGTATCAGAAGGTGTTTGCCGATCGACTTCTATCTTTTAGCTGCTGTGTTTCCTGATGCTTTCTAAACGTAAGTTATCATTATATTATCAATACAGATTTTTAGTGGTAAGATCAGACCGCAGTCATTTATATTGTCAGTGTGCTTGTTTTAACAAGAGAAATAGTCGACTTTCACTAATAACACAACATAGTTAACTTAACATAACGTTACCTGCCTCCATATGAAGACGGTTCGTCGTCGTCTTTTTCAAATCACTCGCTCTGGCTCGAATTACGTAAGGCTTGGTGGACAAGTCTTCCGTTGTTGACATTTTGTTAACGTGTGAATAAAAATGTTCTTTGAAGCTATAGTAATCATATCTCTTATCAAACTACAATAATGGCCGAAACGCGAAGAGTTGAACCTGAGTTGAGCTGACCGTGAACTCAGCGAGCCTGGATAGCGGTAACGTCTTTTTATTTAAAGGGGCCGCATTGAAACGACTTGCTCACAGAAGCACATCAGAAAAGGGGTAGAAAAGGGGCCTGTAGAGCTATAATAATGAGGAATTCAGACCCAAGCATTGCAGTTATGCTTTATATAGACCACAAATGTATGATTTATAAGTAAAAATGAATGATTTAAAAGCATGATATGTACCCTTTAAAAGTTTGTTAAAAGGCCACACCAACCGGTAACAGAGCGCAGTAGTTAAACAACAAGTCTAGGCTACTAGTGAGTGTTTCGAGATCGGCCAAAATGTCCGGGATTCGGCTTTGTGTTCTACAGTCGCCATTCATCATGTTTACTGTGGCGAGTGGGACGAGTGAGGCCGCAGGAGAACGACTCGAGGCCAGTGGCGTGATTACCGACGTGCCTCTGCATTTAAAAGTATAAAAAAGTATAAAGGCCTGACTGGAAACTTTTTGTTTTCTTGGGTGTGAGACTTTCATAGCAAGATAATAACTTTAGAATAACTTTTAGAAAAGATTGACACTGACATACAGCATGAGAACATCTGACAGCAGGACAGCGTTTTTTTCTCAGGCACTCTTTATGTCTGACAGAAGAGTCAACAACTTTCACGCACACCTTTCAAAATAAAAGCCTTGCACCAGAAAAAAACATTTCAAACTATGTTTTGTTGTCGTTTTTTTTCTTTGACTAAACACTCCCTGTGATCCACTCAAAACTGTGCTCTAGACCACAGAAACATGGCCTTGGTCTGCATGGACCTCAGCTTATGTTAACAATTAATAACCTCTACAAAAGTTTCTCAATATCTCAATGGTATTGATGACCCCACACAGTGGCGTTTCATATGAAACTTGTATAAGACTTTAGTGATGTATTATTTTTTTTTCAATTTGTGATTTTAATGTTTTTTGGAAAAATTAAATAAGGTGAAAACCTGATTAAGTATTTAAATACCTTTATTGGTATACAGTCTTGGTCTGGGTTTGGTCTTTGACTCTAATAATAGTCATACCCAGTCAGATGGCTGATGTCCTTTTAATAGACATAACACTTTGCATGGCCATGTCACTAGATGGCAGCATTCATCAATAGATGAGTTTAATGGGCTTTACACTTGATCCAAAGAATCTCAGAGGTGGCACACAGATTGCATCTGAATAGACAAATCAATATGATATATCATGAATCAACAACAAGGCCATTAAGATCTCTAGAAGAGGCTTTAAAATAAAAACTTTTTGAATTTTCGTGTTTTGGTCTTCTGTTGCCATTGCTGTTATTTTGAATCGAGATTCAAATAAATAAATGAAAAATAAAAAATAAAAAATCTCAAGACCAGTAAAGGTTTTGAAAAAAAAAAAAAGTAACCAGCCAGTGCCAACTCTCTCTCAATTAGACATTACTATGGTAGTGCCATGATTAGGCGGGGTCTGGAGCCAAGTCGAGCCATGATGGTTGGAGACGCTCAGGCTGTTGCCACCGCGGCAACGCCTTAAACCTGTATGTTAGAACCCCACCGAGAGCGTGACTTAAACATTCCAGAGCTCTTTAATTTTTGCAGCAGTTTATTATTTTGGCAGGACAAGGAGCAGATCTAAGAATTACAAGAAAAATGGAAGAAGGTAAACAATGTCGGAAAAGATAAGGCGAAAGAAAGGGACCTACCAGGAACAAACTCACACTAAGCGCAAAACAGCTGTATTTGAAACAGCATAAGATATTTGTTCTTTGCACTAATAACAGTATTATTATTTTTATTTTTATTACTTATGTTCCATGAAACTTATATTGTCCAAATATCACAGATATTTCAGTTCTCAATAAATATTGTTAAGCCATATGCAGAGTATAAATATATTTATCAAGAAATAAAAAAGTAATGAATTCAAACAACACTTTTGGTATATGTTCGTTAAGGCACAGCAAAAAAAATCGTATACTAAAGGAATCAGCCAACCATGCAGTCCAGCGTCTCCTGTCAGATCCTCTCCCTGATGTTGTGTCCATTTCGATAACCTAAAAAACTGTATTCCATTGTTCCTATGTTTTCCATATGTCTCGTATGAGTTACTGGAGGAGTTTTAGCGCATGCAGTGACATCCAGGCATGGTAAAACAAATTGCACGAGAAACTCCTAAAAGCACACTTAAACAATACTGTTTTGCTCTGGGAATCCAACCAACATGGCAGAGAGAGGGAGGGGCTCTGTACAATGACGTCAACTCCTCATTCTCAATATCAGTGAAGACGGCGGATCATATATTTGCTCATGCTGTGGCAGGCAAAATGTGTTGCTTTTTAGAAAGCAGTTTAAAAATGTGAGTTTCATTGTTTATCAAAGTCTTTACTCCGATTACATCTTGTTTCCAGGCTCAAAGTCTCAGAGTGCACTATGGAACACACTCACAGCTGGGACAGGGAAGAAGGAAAAGGGCAGAGTCTGAGAGGGACATTCCAGATGATCCACGCAGGATAGAAGAGATCCTGGCGGATGAGTTTCCCCTCTACAGACGTACCAGAAGCAACAGAAAAAACTGCTGTCAGGTTCATCTCTCTCCTTTTATTGTGGTCAACCACTGCTTTACAGGTCATGCGATCATGTCCACTGGCAGGATGGACCGTTTGGGAACAGCAAATGTTTTCTCGATTATCAGACTTTGTCTTAGAAGTTTCTCCCAAAATGAATTAGGATAGCAGGTGCATTTGTCATTGGAAGAAATTGATGAGACATGTTTTAGTTTATACTTGACTTTTGATTACATACTTTGGTATCCTGGCCAATATGAGTGCCGTTGAGACATCTTGATATCCCTTCTTAGAAATTAAAAGCTCTACAGTGATAAACAGGTTCAATTCAGGTATAAGCAGCTCTAGAGAAGACAGTGTCCTTATTCAAATTAAATTCTGTCCAATAATACTGAACACTAAGTGTCCCCAACTAAGCAAGCCAAAGGCGACAGTGGCAACAAAGAATGCAAAAGCTACATTTGCCTTTGCTGGTACATCTAGATTGCTGGTTCACTAGGAGAAGTGGGAATTGTCTACTTGTAAGGCGTTTATTAAGACATCTCTATAAAGATTTCGCCTTTAAAGTCATAGTAGATGAGAACACGGATGTCATGCAGAATCTGTTCTACAGATGGAGTTGTGTCAAAGCATTAGTTGACTCGATTGAGAACACTTGACACTTGACACACTTGAGCACCGCTGAGCATATCATGAGTGGATCAAGCAGAGCTGAAATTCCCTGAACATTTTTATGGCTGATATCAAGAAATCTTTTTTGGCTATTTGCAAACTGCAGCACTCAGATTTGTAGATTATTATTTTTTAATTATTATTATTATTTTTTAATTATATATTTTAATTATTTTATAAATTATTTTTAATTGAATGATTAAATTTAATTGAATATTAAAGTTGGCATGAAGTCAAATTTGACAAATCTTCTTTTTATATGTAATATTGTAGTGTTTATTATAAATGATTTATCTGTGCACTTCATTTATTTAAAAAAAAATCATGTACCCTTATAATTAAATACATTACCCTTCCCTCCCCCTCAAAATGACCTCTTTTCTCTTTCGGTCACGTGCCAAGGCGAAAGGGTGTGGCCAGATCCGATGTGGGTGTGGCTAACGGTGCACCGCCTCTCAGACTGAATGTAAACTAGCATTCAAACATTCAAACTGCCTCCATTTAGTTTGCAACGCCCAACTTCAACGATCCAATTCCCGAAAGATGAAATCAAGCCCCGCCCTACATTTTTTTCCGAATTTCAGAACCCAGTTCACTCGGATATAAGTCACAACATGGAAAAAATCTCAACTTCCGTTTCATGCTGACTTTAATAACTTTAATATGCAAGGCTTCCAGTGTTACTTCGAGTTATTTTGCCTTACAAAAACTTGTCAATTATGCTGCTTAATATTGCTGGTTGTTATAGTTCATTATTATAATCAAACACTTGTCTGTAGTGCAAACAGTTTTACTGTTTACTGTTTACTCTTTGTGTTTTTGAGATTGGGTCTGATTATTGCTTCTTAAGGAGAGGGAGATTGAGGACTAACTGACATGTCATGTGATGTATCACAATTTATTTTTATTTTTTTAAGTAACATTTGGAGAGGATCAATCTGGAAACAACAAAGACAGTATTAGCATGAAATGAGAGAATGTGGGTCTGAAAATTATTTTAATTTGGTAACGCTTCCTTTTACAGTCCAGTTACCCATGTGAATACTATGTACTTATTTTAGTAACTACAATTACTGGGTAATAACTATTAACCCTGAACCTACCCCTAAACCTACCCCTGTTCCATGTACTTACCCTATATTAGCCAGTACTTTCTAGGTAAGTACACTGTAAGTACACTTTAAGTACTGTACTGTAAAAGGAAGCGGTACCTTTAATTTTATCCTTTAAGCATGCAAAAAAATGCATGCATGAGTGCAAAAAAGCATAATGCGAACTCCATAAAGTCTTTATAATTAAATATGTCTGCTGACAAAACACTTTAAATTAAATGTCATATCATAAGAAATAGCCCTTATTGATTTTAACATGTATTAAATAACCTTTCTAATGACGCTGCTATAAGTATACTCATTAGTGTGAGTGGCATTTGATTATTTTCATGAAGTATTATGACGCACTCCAAAAGAGAGTTGCCGCCCATAAAGTAATTGTTATTAATGGCGATGTTTGTTCCCGAGCCTGTTGTCAGAATGTAGTTATGCTCATTAGTGGCATTGTTAGCATAACCTGTTGCATTTGGTATGAGAGGTTAAATTGATAAAATGAATATTGCTCTTACTCATTATCAATCACCTGTCTGACTGCTGTCGATATTACAATACCCTGAAATGGAAGAAAAGAACCGCACACATCCATAAAACAGACCGGGTGTTAGTTAAATGTAATTTATCGCATATTAAATAAAGCTGTCAATTTAACATGCTAAATTGGTACAATTAAATATATTTGATGCAGTGAGATCCAGGCAGGCAAGCAATGATTATGTCAAAAGTCTAATTTGAATAAGGAATAACTAATTGATTAAGTCAAAATGTAAAATTATAAAGGCATCAAATCGATTAAGTAAAGGTTTAAACAAAAACAAGATCTATCTTATTCAATAGTTTATAATAAAGTCCAACGTATTGTATCTAACAGATGAAGATTGTGAAGATGCTCAATTGAACTCAATTGAAGTAAGAATAAAAACAGAAGTAAAAGAGAAGTGAAGAGCAAAATAAGTGCACTGAGTATATATATATGCAGGGAACTTATGTCCCTAAGCTTATGTTTCGATGTAATACGAAAAGTTTAAATAGACTTATCATTACCATTATATCATAGTTGGTGTAATGGCTAGGCCAACATGACCGGTCAGATGTCAAAGATGTAAATAAATATATACAAAGTGTGGTTTGGACACCTTTAGAACAAAGACAGCGAAGGAATCATTTTAAAATTTAAAATTTCAGTATCTCATCATAAAAAAACACTGTTTTTGGAAAGAACACCCAGTGAATATTGTGAATGACTAATTCTGAGAAATGACTCACTCAGACAGTTTCACTGTAAAAAAATATTTTCATGATTTGTAATAGCAACATTTTTTCTTTTGTCAAATCAACTTTGATAATTTATGTAGTTCAGATAACATAATATTTTTGAGTGTCTGATGATTAAATCAATCTCATTCATTGTATTAAGTCAAATTTTCCATTTCAATGAACTTAAAATTTTAAGGCAACAGCTTACTTATTTCTTTAAGTTAAACCGACAATATTTTTTTGCAGTGAGTTTGGAAGAAAGTCCAATATCAAAACACAAGTACATTGTAAAATTCAACAGCTGTTCTAACTAACACTTTTTACAACCCCATTTCCAGAAAAAAGTTTAGACTTTTTTGTAAAATGCAATTTAATCAACAATCTGTGATTTGTTAATTCTCTTCAACCTGATTTTAACTGAAAAGATTTCCAATGTTTTCATTCACTAACTTAATTGGCTTTATGCCCAGGCTGCACTACTTCCTGAACTTCAGCCAGCTCCTTGTTTCCTGTCTGCCATTATTGGCCAAATTGATTAATTCAGGTGTGCCTGACCCCAGTAGTGCATGGCAACAATAATCAGACACACCTGAATTAATCAATTAATGAAATTAATCGAGCTGGCTGAAGTTCAGGAAGTAGTTTAGCTGGGCATAAAGCCAATAGTATTTTGTACATATGAAGAGTTCAGATGCAAAAGCCTCTAAATGCCATTTGAAATTTTCTTCTAAAATGTCTATTTTTATAGAGCTTGTATATTTAAGTTCAGTAATTTTCACTTAAATGGCAATGAAGATTACCTATTAATTGTCATTTAAGTGAAATTACTGAACGTTACATATACAGAGCTTAATAAAAATGGTCATTTTAGAAGAAAATTTCAAATGGCATTTAGAGGCTTTTGCATCTGAACTCTTCATATGAACAAATGAACACTCTCCAAAAATGTTTGGACAGAGGCATGTTTACCACAGTCACACATCACCTGTTAATAAAACATTTTAATTGTTTGGAAATTGAGGACACTGAACTGTGAAGTTTTGCAGAGAATATTTTTGCCCAGTCTTGCCTTCTGCAAGACAGCTGCTCAACAGTCCATGGCCGTAGTTGTCTGATTCTCGTTTTCATGATGGGACACACATTTTCAATAGGAGACTGATTTGAGTTCCCCCCGCTTTTACACGTGCAGAATAAAGCATGGCATTGTCTTGCTCCTAATAACCATGGATTTCCAGGAAAGATGTCATCTTGATGGCAGTTTTATGCCTCTGTACAATCCCAATACACACCTTCACAGCCAACGGCACGCCCCCATGGCGTTTGCACTGATGCACCCCCATACCATGATAGATGTGTGCTCTTGAACATGTCGCTGATTAAAGTCTGCGATTGTCCGTCTCATCTTTTGGAATGAGAACTCGATGCCCAATTTTCCCCAAAACATGCTGAAACATGGAATCATCTGACCACAGCACATATTCTCACTGTGTTTTGGACTATCTGAGATAAGCTTGGGCCTGGAGAATTTAGCAGCTTCTCTGCATAGAACTGATTTATAGCTTTTTACTTTGCGTAACAGAGATTCAGGTGGCATTCCTTGATGCAACAGCAGACTATGACTACGTTTACATGCAGCCAATTTTCGGGTTATGGTCTGAGTTTAAGGTCACTATTCGGGTTCTGAAACATTAAGAATAACCTGTCTACATGCGTGAGCAGAGAGAGTTTCTCCTGTATAGATGGAATTGCAATATTCCGATGTAAATGGCGACGCGCTAGGTTAAGCGTCTAATGTATGGACAACCTTTAGACCGCAATATGCGTCATTTCTGATTCTTCTTCCTGTATCCAAAGACAACAACGACGGCAGCACGCGGATAATGAACTGAAAAAGTTCGTTGGTCGCAGATAGCGATCGTCTTTGTTTGCGACTGTGATGCTGGTAACGTTACTGAGCTCGTGAGTATGTGTGCTGCGTTCTGGATTTCGACATGTTTATGGTGCGTTCTATTATAGCCACAAATCAAGTTTGAACCTCGGATATGACGTCACGTCCACACATCAAGCGTTCTACTATGTTTTGCGCATCCGAGTTCGGAGAAAAAAATGGACGCCACCCGGAAAGCTGTTGTAATGGTGGCACTGGCCAAGTACCAGTCTCTTGCATAAAATATGAATATATATATATTATGACTACACCTTATCAAAACAGCAGCCATTTGAACTTGAAAATGTTCACTTTATTTCATGTTAATCTTCTGTTAGTAACTTAGTAACGTTAGTAATTGCACTCACAATAACCGATTCCTCATACCTACAGGGAGTCAGTAGATGAGTGATTATAATTGCCATTTAACATACCAAGCGGTTCAAAAACAATAGCCTCTATGCACGATCGCGATCAGAGTTTGCTCTCAGCACGCCCCGTCACTTCCGGTGCTGCGATCAGTCTCTGTGGTCAGAAGCCGGTTTCGCGGACTTAGGTGGCAGATCGTGTCAAATTACACTTGCTGTTTATAAAAACGTCCTGCGGTTAACGTGAATGATGTGAACAACACTGTGAGGCAGTTCAGCTGTTTTGACACAAGAGTGAAAAGAGAAGTTATTTAAATTATATATTTCGAGCTACAACAACAACCTTTGAGGGTTAGATATTTCTTGAATATTTGTGATCGAAATTTGACTAGCGCCAATCAGCGTTTCTAAACTGCGTCTGCCTCGTTTCGGAGAAATGGATTTTATTCAAGTTTTGCCGCTATACACTTGGCCTGCAGAACGCGCTTCCAGAAGTAAGACGCCGACTAGATCCTTCTTTGGACACACGTCATCAGGGTTCGTGCATAGAGGCTATTAAAACAATTCATACTTCAGTCACACAGGGCGCAGCCATCTTTGAAATTCCAAACGGAATTTCTTGCTCGGATGTACACACATGGCTGTTCCCGAACGTCCGAGAGGAGAAATCCGAGGAAAAAGGGGCGTGTTGCTAGGCAGCCGTCTGTGTGATACCGATTCGCATCTCGAGATGGTATGGAATGATGAGAGCGCACCATCACTTTCCGGTTATTGCATGCACGTCGATTTTGGTTATGCGCTGAGAAGTTTCTCTACTCAAAAGACCAAGATTCCCTTGCGAATAGAACATGCGCAGAATTCACCAATCACTATGGGGATATGCCGATATGCGATTTTACATGACCAAAAATTATCAGGTTAGAAGAGGGGTACCCCAGGTATAGACACACCCGGTTTTCAAAATCCGGATATGCAGCATATTCGGGTTTTTGTCGAGTAATGTTTATATGGCTGTTCGCAGAGCGGTTATTGCTAATATCAAAAATATTGAACGGCTTATTGGCTGCATGTAAACGTCAGTCTGTGTGTTAAGTGACAATGGTTTCCCAATGTGGCTGCATCTAGTAGAGTAGCATCGATAGGTTCTCGTGTCCATTACCACATAGAGGGCTCAAAGATCATTGTCAGGTCTCCTGCTTTATATGTACTTCAAATTTCTCTGGATTCCTCAATCTTTTCATTGCTAATATTATATATATGCATTAGACAGGTGAAAGACCTACAATGTTTGCAATCTGTCTGAGAAATGTGATTTTTAATTGTTCAACAGTTCTCACGAGCCATTTACACCTAGTGGTGAGCCATGACCCATCTTTGCAGAAAAGACTGAGATGCTCCTTTTACACAGTCACAATACCCTAACCTATTATATAAAAACCCAGTAATCTGTACTATTCACATATGCCTTGTTTAGTCATAAAACCCAAGTTAAGATTAATTGATTGTTTTTTGCTTGACAAAATGGCACTTAAACCGAACACAAACAAACAGTTTTTGAGGCGGGGCAATTCTTAATAGACTTAATAGACTTTTCACTCATAGTATCTTCCACTTCTCCCTGCAGTTGTCATTCCCCAGTTGCATTCACTTATTCCCCAAAGTCACCTTAAATTATCAATACAATACAACTGAAAAATGTGTCAAGACAATACAACACAACTTGTCAATACAACTGAAAAAATAGAGAGAATATCACATAAGCTGACTTCATTAATTGTTGATTTTCCTAAGATGTTTTAGTTTGAACTCACCATTATGGTGATCGGTGTTCCCTTTGGTTGAGCACTTGGAACTGTAATTCTCTTCCTGTTGCTGCAGTGATGCAACTAGAAGGCACAGTTATTTGGTTTCTAAGGAAGGGAAGTAATAAATGCGGTTGCTTTTAAAAGGTGATCCTTGACTTCTGAACCAGTTCATTAACTAGTCCATTTCTCATGTCGAATAGTGACCTTTTAAAATTTTGTTGCCAACACTTATGTCATATAAAACACCTATTGAAACTTTTAATTGAGTTGCTATAATATTTGTGACTATATCTTGCAATTGTCCATGCTTGAGTCACACACAGACTTCAACATTCAGTACGCAAAACACAACAATGGTAACAATTTGTTGTGCAATTACTAACACAAGACACCAAATAAAATTGGCAAATAAAAAGTAAAACAGAGCTTATTCATGCTGCAATGCACTATGGAGAGTCAGACATTCTGAGTTGCTATACTAAATAAATTATCAGGTACTCTCTTATGGTACTTTTTTAGTTACTCGAATTCTTGTGTAAGTAAGCTTTGTCAGTACAACATACTATTCCATTTCCTTAGTTTAAGGCAATCGATTTGCATGTAGTTAACTCTAATGAATTACATTTGATTTTACAGTGTAACTAAGATATTAATGTATGAACATGTGAGTACCATATACATATTCTTAGATAATACTATATGAATAAAATTAAATAGAGTAAAAATTAACATAAATGAGTGAAAAATAATGAGTATACGTGAATATATGATGATGGTCTACAGGGATATATGATGAAGGTATGATTGAGGAATACATACATTTAAAGATCAAATTTATAAGGAACAAATCATAAATATCGATAGAACTAATAAATAAAATCAATGTAAACATTGACCTTTTGAATACACCAATTTTGTTGTTATTTTTAAAGTTTAATAATAAGGATAGGATCATTTTGTGATTGTTTTGTGGCTTTTTTAAAAACATTTTATGCTGGTCGGCAATTCACTGCCATTATATGGACGAACAAGAGTGTGAATTATCCCTTTAAGTGTTCTTTTTCCTTGGCACCCCCTGAAATGCTGAAAAGCTTTTTAATCCAAATGTGTTAGCGTCGAGATTCATCTATATGCTTCTATGTTTTCCAGACAACAAATTTTCCTTAATTCAAAATAATGATAATGATTGGAATGACACTCAAAGTCAGAGATTTTACTTGAAAAATCAGGAAATATCAATCATCCCGATTCGAAACTCATCGAAAATCATCATTTGAAATCAAGCACTTCATGACATTAGAAATTGCATTAGAAAATGAATTTCTCTTCAGGTTAGAAGTGATCAATTCGACTCAGGTCTTATCCTTATCCCTAAAGTAGTATCCGCAGATCTTTCTGTTTTAAGTAAAACAGACCAAAAATATTGCTGACACATATTGCACCATTAACCATTTTTTTAATTCTTTGAAAAATGAAATGTTCTTTCTGCCTAATAAATGGCACATAGCAAGTAGCAAATCATTGTCAGCATGTCTTTGATTTTGCATCAATTTCATTCCTTTTTTTTAAATAATAACAATAATAATTCATTCTTCTTGTTAAGAATGTAATATTGTACACAGCTGGTGGTCTGATTGGGACTACAGATCTGGTCTCTTCATCAGCTCTTTAATCCCAGTGTATCGATTAATGCAGCAACCTATTGATGGATATGAAGTTTGCCGCGTCGTGTCAAAGGTCATAAAGAGGTCAAGAGGAAAGGCAATACAATCATCTTTGATCAGTGACCGCTAATATGGAAAACCTAGAGCTGAGAACGTTGCATTCGGTGTCTCAAAGAAATCGTTTTGTTTACAGTCTTCATCGAGCGTACAGTAGCTCAAAACAAGCCCAAGTAATAATTAAAAACCAGTGCTAGTTGACTCTGATTCATGACTTAAAATACAATCATAAATCAAGGTCAGCGTGGCAGGAGTTAATTGATAAGTTACAGTCAATGTGAAATTGTCATATTGATCTCAGGCAGTGTTGGTGTTTATGCATTAGCACAATCAATAAAACACACACACATTCATCTTCATGTATTTGGATCTTCATATCCATATATTTATTTAGCCATGGATTTATTTATTTAATTTCGATTTTGGTAAATCTGGTTAGAGCTGATAAAGGTAAAAATATTTTTTTCCCCAAGGAGGACGTTAATCCTTTAATTAAGCCCTGCTGTTGTTAATTCTTTCATTAGATTTTTGGTCATTAAATGATCAAATCAAATTTTCATTATTTAGCACCAGTTGCATGAGTATGCTGAAATCACTCCTTCAGACGGCCCTCATTAGCATGCGTGCTCTTAATAGTGATCACTTAATTCTCTTTTGACAATATGACTTCACGGATTCATGTACTGTGACAAAAGCGATTCGTAACATTTACAGGCGAGAGTATGTCTCTCTATTTGTTCAGCGTGTCACATGGCATGTTCTTAATATCGGTTACTGTTATATTAACACTGTTAAACTCTCACTAAAGCCTCTGGATCAAATTGAAAGAATAATGCTACCATTCTTCAGTCGGACACAGATACACACTTTAAATCAAAACCTGAAATGAGCCATTCATCTGTGATTGTGTGTGTGTGTGCTGACCGAAATGTCAGGAATCTATTTGGAAAATATCAAACTTTAAATCATTCACAGGAACTCAACGAAGACTTTCTCATACCCACTCTGAGACTCATTTGGCATCTCAGAGCTTCATCTCTATCCATAACCCTGCTCTGCCACAATATATATTTTTGATAAAGTTCTTGTCCTTTTTGTGTGAAACATGCAGCAGATAGTCTCCACAATTGGTTTGTGGTTTCTCTCTTGGTTTGGTGTTTTTAAATTCATGCGAGTTGTGCATTGGAGAGAGACCTTCTAATGTCCTCCTGTGAGACCTTTCCTCTGTCAACAGGGCTGCTGGGAATGACCTGTGACATTTGAGAGACTTTTACCTTTGTAGGCTGTGATGTCTGTTGGATTCTGTTGAACTCCAAAGACTTTTAAAGTGGTTTAAAGAACCACTTGTTGGTGGTGGTGAGCATCTAGAGGGGCAGGAAGCAGTCTAATGTTGCCCTGACTGAGGCCACGTTTACACAAAGCCGGGTATTTAGCAAAACGAATATTTTCCCCTCTCGTTTTCAAAAGTAACATCGTTTACACACCCGCATACGCCGTCGAGCGCCATCATAACTATGCTAAACCTATTGGCGGCAGTGTAGGGGTTAAGGATAAAGCCATGCAAGCCAATCAGAATCCTGGAATCGACAAGAGAGAACCTAAAACGCCGTTTCTCCCAGTTTACACGGCAACACAAAACCGACGTTTTCAGAAATCTCCACTTTGGCCAGAGTTTTTAGAAATAATCGTTTTCAGTGATAAAAACGGCGTTTCGTGTAGCAAATGAAATATCTGCGTTTTCCCATCGTGTAAACGGGGCCTGAGTTTTGTAGGGACTATTTTTTTTGGATTTATATCTGGGTTGTCAGTCTGGTCCAAATTAGGGCTGGGTATTGAGACAAATTTCACAATTCGATTCTATTTCATTACGATTCAATATTGATTATTTTGGATATCAGTTACAATAAATGGGATTTTTTCTCAAGGGAATCAAATCTCTTAACTAATGCTGTAGACTATGGGAGTCTAGTTGTAACTTACTAGGCTTCATTAGCCTAATATGAAAGTAATAATTAACTATACAAACACTTAAATTACACTTATTTATTTTTATAGTGAGAAGATTATATGAAATATAAACATTTAAATGGTGGCTGTCATAAAAACTTGCCAGATTTATTCAAATATGCATTAAATATTGAAAAACATTAAGATTATAATGCATATGTATGGTGTATATTTAGCAAAATGCTCCTCTCTGGAGTTATTTTTTTCTAGCTGACTATAACAAGTTGATTTGGCTTTTCTGAGGTAAATATGACGATACATGACATTGATGGGTCAATATCACTGTAGGGTGCCTTTTGGTGTCCTGAACATAAATAACTGATTTTCCATTATAACTTAACATACAAATGACTATGAAAGGGTGTGTTATATAAGGCTAAGTTTTTTTATTCATAGCAGTAGAATTATTTGGCTCTTTAGACACATTTTCAAGATTTTCTATAGTTTTGTATAAGAGGATGTATGTTATTTTGCTATGTCCCAGGCACTGCTCATCAAATTTGAAGGAGAGTAAAATAGTCCAATATTATTTGTTTTTTTAATTTATTTTTTCCTATTAATATTTTGTTTAATAAGATATTACTCAAATTTAATGTATTGATCAGTTTATAATAAAAACAATATTTTTATTTAATAAAAAAAAGAGTTTGTCCATGTCCCTTAAATGGTTTTCCACCCTGTCATATTGTGGAATCTGCCCCTTTAAGAATAGGCCACCCCCATTAGTGACATCAGGACAACAGATTGTTGTATCTCTTTCAGTGGCGGGAAATTCAACTGCTGAGACTAACAAATTTTCTTCATATGAGGTTGCTTACTTGTTTTGCCAAAGCTTAACATGTCCACCCTGTCGGCATAAAATATACTGGAAGTGATTCAAATACAATAATTTTCAAATATGTACGTTTTAATATACCAAATTCTCTTCAACAACCAGACTAACTATTTACCTAGTCCCAGTTTGTTGTAAGCTAATATGCTAATTGAAGCTCAAAATGTCCACCCTGTCGTTGTTCCAAAATGTCCACCCTGTCGGCCACGTAGATCCATCATGCCTTGTTACCACTGTGCAGGCTGGTGGTGGTGTTAATAGTGTGGAAATGTTTTCTTGGCACACTTTCGGCCCCGTTAGTGCCAATTGGGCATTGTTTAAATGCCACGGCCTACCTGAGCATTGTTTCATATTTTGTCATGCTTTTTGTGTTCTGCTTTATGTGTCCACCCTGTCGTGTGCTTGTCCACCCTGTCGTGGGCTCGTCAACCCTGTCATCTTGGTATTTTTAAATAATATTTAAAATAATAATTTAATCATACCTATATAATCCATTGTGCTCGGTGTGGGGGCAATAACATGCAATTTGTATCTTAATAATGCAATGAAAACATATTTAACAGTCATTTATATGTCCATGACAGTGTGGACATATCTATGCTTTTATGCTCTAAAAAATGGCCTATAATTTAAAAAAAATAATTGTGGGAGCTCAGATAATATATTTATTATAGTATTTGAGTGTCTACTATTATGATATGACAAAGTGAAAGGTAAATTAAAATTCAAGTGTTGTGAGGGTTGAAAACGTTAAACGCCAAAACGTTATTGATGTTTTTGAATTTCTAAAGAAATGGACGTAATTTTAAAAAAATTGAGACTTTGTTTCATATCAATAGTAACGAAGGACAAAGATTATTGCGTTTTTTTTTTTGGATGCATGCAGCTGCAATACAATATTCCATTCATTCAAATGAAACAGGATGACTAATCGATTCTCTGAGATTTAAGAATCGATATCGGTTCGTAAAAATGAGAATCGATTAATATCCAGAGATCGATATTTATTACCCAGCCCTAGTCCAAATATATAATTCAATTGGAAGCTCTGTTCCAAAACCAGAGTCGTAAACCTAGATGGTGTTAAGTAATAATACATTACAACATGACATCAGCTAATTAACATTCATGAGTAAAGCTGATTAGGTTTGGCTGTGTTTATTTTGAGATGCCTCTGGTCAAGTTTCATGTGTCTGGTGATGACGGATAGGTGACGTCATTGACGCTAGAAGCTCTCAGCCTCCTGACACACACACCCATATACTATAAACCTCACTTGAGGCAGCAGAAAGTAGCAATTCGCCTTCAAACATTACCTTTGAAGAGCTCAGAGTCGACGGAGGGAACTGTTCGCATGTGCAGCACAGGGAGCTTCTCCATAGATGAAAGCAGGCCAGCGGTGATGTGTCTTTGAGACTTTGGCCTGGCATTATCTCCTGCATCAGGTAATTGAAAGACCTCTGAAAGAGAAATCGTCATCAGGAATGAACTGCAGGGAGGGAGAGCACATGTAGAGCTGTAGAGACACATGTAGAGCTGCCTAAAGGCAAAACCGAGAGAATGTCAGGGAGAGGGATAAACGGACTGGACGGTTTAGGTTAAATATACTATTTAAATAGTGATTTGTAGTGCCGGTCGACTCAAATATTAGCGTTTCTTTCTCTCCACCCAAGACAACATTGCAGGCTGAATTGTGCCCCCTACATAATGAGGACATGATTATAACTTAACGGAAGTAACAAACTCTCTCGTTTCGATTTCGTTCATCAAAATAAACAAATCTTTATTCCACTCATTTCATTCATTTAAAGGGTTAGTTCACCCAAAATGTAAAATTCTGTCAGTTATTACTCACCTTCATGTTGATCCAACATGAACTTTGTTTATTTCATTTATGTAGTAACTTAGATTTTAGTTACTTATTTGTATTTGTTTACTTATTATAAAGGTATAATACTTGTACATTGAATTTTATTATATTATAGCTGCTTTACCAGTGACAGATCTTATTTGGAGGGCTCTTAAAAGTGTGAAATACACTTATTTTTCCCTTTCTGCTCACATCAGGATAATCACCAAGGGTTTCCCATCAGCCAATCAGTGTTGTCATGACATTATCCTGCGATGATTACTCACATGACATTTAACTCACAAAGTGACCTTAAAATGTCCCATTGAAATGAATGGAAATGTTATCGGATAGTTTTAGGCCAACTTTCCACAGAACTCTCGCTGAGAATTGATATAGCATTTTTAAAACTACTACTTTTAATATACTGATACACTTTTTGTATTAAGATTTCTCTCTGAACTATTACTGTTATTCTCATTATTGCGAAACATGGAAGCCCTGAACCACAAAATAAAATAAAATAAAAATCTGTAAAAAATAAATAAATTAATAAACCTAGCATTTCGAGGTTGAAGTCGAAACACGTCGAGGTTGAAGTCGAAACACGTCGAGGTTGAAGTCGAAACACGTCGAGGTTGAAGTCGAAACACGTCGAGGTTGAAGTCGAAACACGTCGAGGTTGAAGTCGAAACACGTCGAGGTTGAAGTCGAAACACGCCGAGGTTGAAGTCGAAACACGCCGAGGTTGAAGTCGAAACACGCCGAGGTTGAAGTTCGAACACGCCGAGGTTGAAGTCGAACACGCGCAGGTTGAAGTCGAAACACGCCGAGGTTGAAGTCGAACACGTCGAGGTTGAAGTCGAAACACGCCGAGGTCTGAAGCTCGAAACACGCCGAGGTTGAAGTCGAAACACGCCGAGGTTCGAAGTCGAAACACGCGAGGTTTGAAGTCGAAACACGCCGAGGTTGTAAGTCGAAACACGTCGAGGTTGAAGTTGGAAACACGTCGAGGTTGAAGTCGAAACACGTCAGAGATTAAATTTCGAGAGTACGGGAATACAGTCTTCCGTTGAAGCTGCGTGTGTGCTTGCCATTGTCTCAAATTGCCGCACACACAGGCATTCATGGTGCAGAGCGAGTGTTTCACACTGTGTATGCTTATGTATATATGTGTGTGTGTTTTGTTTCAACAAAAGGAAATTCAACAGGTGCCAATCTACCAGCATTAGGCTACCATTATAGGATGTTATAAAATATACTGGGCCGAAATAGACTTTAGCCTATAGGAAAACCAACCCGGAAAACACTTTTCAGACTGGATTGAGATATCTAGCTTTATGAATAAATGAATGAGGCATTTACAGTATATAGCACTTTTATGTCTACTAGGCCATGTATACTTAAAGCGCTTTACAATCATATCAGAGAATCTCTCCTCAACCACTATTCTAGTGGTTATTAAATCTGAGGAAATCACTGGATACGGCTGAATGATTGGATACAGAATGATGCACTTAAAATGTATCCAGAACGTATTTACAGTGAAGAGGGAGACTAATGGTGTTGTGTTCTCGACCCCAGATAGTGTTGCCTAGATGAGCACGAAAACGCATCAAAAACACTGCCACTAGCACCTGTGTAGAATTTTGTTGAAAGCCCAGATATAAATAAAAAGCTACTATTTTGTGTCTGATCCAAGTACATTTCTTTACACACACACACGCGCGCACTTTTAGCTAATGGAGACGCACTGTTATGAATGCACACACTTCTATGGAATACTGTATTATCGTAATGTTTTGACTTTATTCTCGAAGTTTCAAATTCAATCTCAAAACGTTTTGACTTTAATCTCGGAACGTTTCGACTTTTAATCTCGGAACGTTTCGACTTTTTAATCTTCGGAACGTTTTCGACTTTTAATCTCTGGAACGTTTCGACTTTTTAATCTCGGAACGTTTCGACTTTTAATCTCGAAACGTTTCGACTTTAGTCTCGGAACGTTTCGACTTTTAGTCTCGGAACGTTTCGACTTTAGTCTCGGAACGTTTCGAGCTTTAGTCTCGGAACGTTTCGACTTTAGTCTCGGAACGTTTCGACTTTAGTCTCGGAACGTTTCGACTTTAGTCTCGGAACGTTTCCGACTTTAGTCTCGGAACGCTTCGACTTTTTAGTCTCGGAACGTTTCGACTTTTTAGTCTCGGAACGTTTCGACTTTTTAGTCTCTGGACGTTTCAACTTTTTAATCTGTGACGTTTCGACTTTTTAATCTCTCGGGACGTTTCGACTTTAAGATTTTTTTTTTTCTTTTTTTTTTCTTACAGATTTTTTTTACGATGTGGTTCAGGGCTCCCATAGAATATTACCAACACACACCAGAATGTTTTGGGGAACTCTGCCGCACCAACCTGCTGCTGCGTCTCGGCTTTCAATCACAGCTGTCCCTGAATGTCTCCCTGGAGAAAAAACATTTCCAGGGTGAGGAATTAGATCTCTGCATTAGTCTCAGACCGGTCAGCCCTGCTCTCAGCCTTATTGGATTTTCGAGGTGTTCAGGAAACTCCATTATGTAATGGCCCCATTGTGAGAAGCAGATGGAAAATACAAAAGCACAAGAAACAAAGAGAGGGAAAAATGTAATCAATAGTTTTTTTTCCTTCAAAAGAGCAGTGTAAGGCAACATAAATAAAACTCAGTTTGATGTTTTTATTCCGATGAATATGCTATAATAAAAATAACATTTACTGTATTGAGTTCTGGATGTTTCTGCAATCAAAATTTAAGCCTAACTATTGCTGCAAGCAATGAACGCTTTAAGTTATTAGCCATTAAGAAAAATTAGTTTTGAATGAATTTGAGAAATTTGACTTGCAGAGAAAATTAGCGTGAGAGTGTAATTGCAAAAAAAAAAAAAAACGGTAGTGGAAAGTTAAGCGCGTTATCACTGACGTCGCTCAAATTAAAGAACACAGACGCACTCGGATCATTTCCGTAATGACCAATGCAATCTACCAATTAGCATCTGGTTTAAGACAGGCTTTGATGGGTGGTAAATTATCGATGCAAAAACCAGTAAATTGACTAGCGCAAACTTAAGTAAATCACCTTGCATGATTCATTTAAATATTCTCCTCCCATAAATAAAAATTTGTCTGAAAGGTAAACTATGCAATAAGGTCTGCCGCAAAAATAACTGTCCATGCTCTTTCAGTGCTCATTTTTCTGCGCTCATGCATGTCTTTAGTAGATCCTGACAGAGGTTTTTTTTTTGTGGTGTCTTTTTGTGCATTACAGTTCAAAAGTATGTTTTTGAAAGAGTCTTATACTCACCAAAGCTGCATTTATTTTGATTTATTGTTATGAATTTTTAGCATCATTACAGGCTTCAGTGTCACATGATCCTTCATTTGCTGCTCAAGATACATTTCTTATTATTATCAATATTGAAAACAGCTGTGCTGCCTAAATATTTTTGTGTAAACTGACAATTTCTTGATGAATATAGAAAGTTCAAAATAACAATGATTTGAAATTGAAATCTTTTGTAACATTATTAATGTCATTGCTGCCACTTTTGATCAATTGAACGCATCCTTGCTGAATATTTATTAATTTCCTTAAAAAAAAACTGACTCCAAACTTTTGAACAATAGTGTATATCAGTTTGAGACAATAAGATATTTTATGAAAATGTAGAAAATATCCACAAGTTTAAATCTAAAAAGTGAAAGTCTCCATTTAATCTAGCTGGAGAGCCAATTGAGATGTTAAACTTCCATAAAGCTCTACTTCTAGAGAATGAATTGATAATGTTCCCATTCTAGAGAATTTACTAATTTGTTTGTTATGAAGTTATCTCCTGATCGTCAAGACGAATCTGTTCATCATCCGCGAGTCCTGAAAGAAATTGAGCAATCGTTGGGTCATTTAGTGAACAGAATGTGAGAATAGAGTGCTTGAGAGTGTGTGGATGTTTGTGTTAATGCATATCTGACTGTGGGGTGGCATGTAATCTCACTCCGCTGATGCACGGCTTTACAGCTGCAGGCTGATTGGCCTCTTCATCTCTCCAGTCACAGTTTGTGTCATTAACTGCTTCTCTGTTTCCTCCTCTCCTCCTCTGTATTTTCTCTCTCCAGCATAATAGGATGCCTAAATGTTATTGCGTTCCTATTTCATAGCCTAGGGGTGTGTTTTTGCATCCATTTGCACAATTGTTAATTGTTTTGCTAATTGCTTTTTAAGTAAACATGCTAGATGAACATCGTAGCATGTCTTGTTGTCTTATCAGCCTCTCACATCATATGCACCACATATTTATGATGTCCTCCCAAGTTAAAGACAGTTCATGCCTGTCCATTCTTGTGCATTTGGCCTGTTCTTTCAATGCAAAATCTTCTTAACCCTCTCAAGGCAGGCGTTGCAAATTTGCAACAATTAAAAACGAACTACCTTATTATTCATGATACATATTTTATGAGTTTTTTTTACTTGGAAGTACCACTGAAGGACTTGGTTGTCCATTAGCAACAAACAGTTTCCCACTTGCTCACCAGATGGCAGTGTAGTCTCCCTTCCAACATGTCTGTTTTCATGGGTTCCCTGAAACTGATTTTCTTGGCATCAATTTTGTGTAAGTATCACGATCAACCTCCATTAATTTGAAACTAAAACTGCATGAGAAGAATCATAAGTGTATATAGACACAGTAAATGCCAATTAGTAGATTTTATCTCTTCTAGATTTTTCCCCTGGTGCAGCTCTATTTCAATGTTGCAGATTTGCAACGTGTGGCCAGATAGGTACCACTGGATTCCACATGCTTTATCTACTAGTTAGCCTATACTTTGAGCAACAGTTTATACTAGGGTTATTTTCCTATCACCAGTGTTTACGTATTACTTTGAGGTGTCACTGAGGGTATATCATATGGAAAATGTAATAATTTGGAGTGAAATTACAAACAATCAGAGGTAGATTTGATCAAAAGCAATGGCACAATACCATGTTCATTTGACTGTGCAGTAAGGAAAGCTGATGTACTGTAGCCTAAATTCCATGGCTTTTTTATTAGTACAGATCATTGTGTCAAATCATTTTTTGCCAAACTATCTTACAGAATACTCTCGATGCAGGATTTGCAGTGTGTTATGGCAGGCAGATGAAAGATTTACTCAGCCAGGGTAAGATTTACTGATTAGACCGATGCAATAATTTTCATCCCATCACTGGGGCTGTACCTTTTCAAAAGTACCTTAAGGGAGCATATTGGTAGCTGGCTTAATGGTACAGCACATAAAATGTACATAATAGCACCTAAAATGTACATATTTAGCACCTAAAATGTAAATATTAACACCTAATATGTACATATTAGCACCTAAAATGTAAATATTAACACCTACAATGTCCATATTAGTACCTTAATGTCCATATTAGCACCTAAAATGTACATATTAGCACTTAAAATGTAAATATTAACACCTATAATGTACATATTAGTACCTTAATGTCCATATTAGCACCTAATATGTACATATTAGCACCTAAAATGTAAATATTAACACCTACAATGTCCATGTTAGTACCTTAATGTCCATATTAGCACCTAAAATGTACATATTAGCACTTAAAATGTAAATATTAACACCTAAAATGTACATATTAGTACCTTAATGTCCATATCAGCACCTAAAATGTACATAATGGCACCTAAAATGTACATATTAGTACCTTGATGTCCATTTTTGGCACCTAAAATGTACATATTAGCACCTAAAATGTAAATATTAACACCTACAATGTCCATATTAGTACCTTAATGTCCATATTAGCACCTAAAATGCACATATTAGCACTTAAAATGTAAATATTAACACCTAAAATGTACATATTAGCACCTAAATGTCCATATCAGCACCTAAAATGTACATATTAGCACCTAAAATGTACATATTAGCACCTCAATGTCCATATTAGCACCTAAATGTCCATATTAGCACCTAAAATGTACATATTAACACCTAAAATGTACATATTAACACCTAAAATGTCCATATTAGCACCTCAATGTACATATTAGCACCTAAATGTAAATATTAACACCTAAAATGTACATATTAGTACCTAAAATGGACAAAAGTTTTCCCTTTTGAAAAGGTACAGCCCCAGTGATGACTTCTGTACCTTTTTTTCTGAGAGTGTAGAAGAATTTGAGAATTGTCCATATTATGATTGTCATCTTTGTGAATCTGAGCGCATTCAGACCTCTTCTGGCACTCTGGAGACGCATGTGAGGTCACTAGGCTTTTTCCCTTGGGCAGACTCAAACAAAAGCCTCCCGTTTAATCTCAATGCTCTCTAGGAGAAACAATTGAGATATTAAAGAGATGTCATTTGTGATTTGTCCTGTGGGAAGAGACCCAGTTTGTCTTTATTGATCATACTGTCATCCCCGCTGGAGGCTTTAGTCACGCTCAACTCCTCCCGCCAACACTCGTGTCGTGAAATCAGGAGTCTGGGTTAATCTGGACTGCGTTGTATTTTTGAGAGAGAGAGAGAGAGAGGGAGCGTACTGCAGTACCGTCACACTCTCCCTGTGCTCAGACCCGGAGTGGAGCACGAGGGACAGGAGGAGGAGGAGGCAAGAACAGGGCTTGATGACTGCAGCGTCCCGACCACAGCTCATCTGAAGAGGGGAATCGCTCTCCTCTGCTCCGGCTCTGGGATTAAGTTTTTTTCTTTCCTCGTCTTGACATCATGGAGTCTCCCACCAGAGAGATCGAGGAGTTTGAAAGCACCTCGCTCAAGTACTTACAGCCCGACCAGATCGAGAAAATCTGGCTCCAACTGCGTGGACTGTGAGTATGAGTTATTTCAACAGGTTTTCTTGTGTTTGTGTGTGTGTGTGTGTCCATCTAAGAGGTTGACCAAGAGGCTGTATCTTATGTAAACATGTCAAGGTCACTTTCCACCCCTAAATCAAAAGGAAAAAATTATAAATTATATTCTGCACAAAGCCTAAAGCTTGTTTTATGAAATTTTGTTGTTAACTCCTGAATATCACACTTTTTTGTTTAAATCAGCATGAATTAAACACACTACAACAAATTATATAATGAGGAACATCCTTTAAAAAACAAAAACAATAAAAATTATTAATAAGAAATTATTAATGATAAATTTATTATAATTATAACATTAGGAATAGGAAACATTTAAAAAAATATAATGCCTCCCATTATAATAATGAGGATGTTTTTTTTTTTTGTCATTTGTTAATTGACATAAAAATGTCACCATGCAAAAAGTCCTTAATGCTTCTAATTCCTTTTTATTCTTCTCATTTTCAAGTTTCTGGATAGATTTACACAAGAAGAAACATGTCAAAATATCTATTTAGATGTATATTCACAAATATTATTCTTTAAATTACTGTCATTGTTCATATAAAAGTGTTTAATGTGATTTTATTCACTATTCAATAAGGTCATTTCAGACTTTCTGACTCAGAGAGATGGTGACTTTTTATTAATACATTTCAAATACTTCTCGAATATATATTAAACACCTCGATCATCTGTAGAAAAACGAATCTCTTTTGATGTCAATCAGTTTTTCTCTCTGGCTGTTATTGGGAGACTGGAGAAAAAGTCTCTTATTGTCACAGAACTCAGGAAATGAAATGCAATTTCCTCACTATCTGTGAAGAATAAAGGACGAGTGAGAGAATTAAGGAGAATGGGAAACGAATGAAAGCAAGAAGGAGATGATTGAGGGCTGGGCTTGTTTATCTCCTCATATTTTCTCCCTTCATGCAGTAGAATAGTAACTTTCTTCTGTTAATGTTATGTTTGAAGAGTTTTGTGTGTGTTTCAACATGATATTCAAGTTGGTAACACTTTACTTGATGGGGTGTGCATAAGACTAACATGACACCTTCATAATCATGACATTGACATATGTTATGAATATGAAGAATGTTTGTGACAACTGTCATTAAGTGTCTTTTTGCTCAGTAATGGCATTTTTAACTTAATTTAATGTCAAGTTGTCATGACAAAGACACTGACTGGTTATGATTTTATGGTTTATGTCAAGATGTCATAAAGACATCTTAAACAATGTCATATATGATTTCAAAATGTCATTATTGAGCGAAAGTCACTTAATGACAGTTGTCATAAACATGCATAAATCCTACTTCATATTCAAGACATATGTGATGTCAGTCTTCTGCACACCCCTTCAAGTAAAGGGTTACCTCGAAGTTTCTTAAAACATGTTTCTGGCCTTATTGATTCAGTTTGCGTTAATTAAACGAAGAAAATGTCTGTTTTCATAATCTTTCATCCAAATATATTAACAAAAAGAACATGTATATAAATATAAAATTATGTTCACCACTAAAATGAATTTCCATTTTGGCTGACGTAAACAAGAAGTTACATTTCAACTCCTTCCCTCCAACCACTTGTCATTCAGAGACTCTTTTCATAATTCCTTATGGACAAAATCATCTTATTGTACTTGTTAAATATCATATACTTGTACATTCATATGGATCAATCTATCAATCAATCATCACAATCAATCATACACAATCATTTTAACCTTCAAATGGTCTTTGTTTCCTGTTTACACTTCTGGGCTTCAATTGATTGAGTAATTGTACAAAAAATATAAATATTTTAATCATACAAATATTATATATATTTTTTGTTTACTTTTCATCTATTCATTAATGCTGTGTTTTTGGAGATACTGTATAAAGTACTTTTTTCTCCATATACCACACAATTCCTCAACTACACCATTAGCTTGCATATGAAATGTTATTTTTTTTATGATGCATAGCATTTATGCTCTAGTACTAGGCCTTCATTTCTGTGTAAAAATTTTCATATTAATGCTGGATTTATTTATTTATTTATTTTTTACACATGGAAATATAAATATTTTTTCTTCATGTGGAAAAAAAAAAAAAAAAAAAATATATATATATATATATATATATTGTGTGTATATATATGTATATATATATATATATATATATATATATATATATATGTATATATATATGTATATATATATATATATGTATATATATATATATATATATATATATATATATATATATATATATGTATATATATATATATATATATGTATATATATATATATATATATATATATATATATATGTATATATATATATTTTCTTCATGTGTAAAAAAAAAATATATATTTATTATATATATATATATAAAATAATTTTTTTTTTTTACACATGGAAATATATATATATATATATTTTTTGTACATTTCCCATTCATTTCAATGTGGGGTCATATTGACCCCGAAGACCAGAAGTGTAAGCATTTTTTTATATACCTTCAGAACAACCGAATCAAGCCCAGTTTGTTGTGTGCGGATGATAGATAATGTATGAAAAGTCACCAAATCTTATTCCACTGAGATGAAGGGAACCTTTTTTTCATTAGTAAAAGTCGATTGGAGTCTTATAAACCCCATGACCCGATTGAGGGCTACATAGTGGATTCAAACATTCTGTGGAACACAAAAGCCGAATAAAGAGAATTTTGCTGAATATCAAATACTCTTTACGATGACAGCAGAATGTAATATGTTGCTGTCAAGCTCAAAAGAGCACCAGAAAACACCATAAAAGTGAAAACACAAATTGAATGTTTCATTTGTGTATAAGCAGTTTTGCTGTTCTGTTTAACAGAGAGCAAAACAAGTGCTCTTTTTGCCAAACTGACATCAGTCCCTTTACTGGGTTTGGATGGTTGCCCGTCACAGGACGTCAGGCCAGTTCACAGGCTGTTAAGCTGTTTTCTCAGTGTTTTGGGCATGTAGAAGCAGCTGTATATGTGGATGTTAAAGGTTACCGCAGTGGGTAAATCTAACCGCATCAGCATTTAATCTCACCGAAAGCCTCAAACATGCACAGCTGTCATGGGTGTGTGCGCATACAGTATGCATGTGCCCTTGTGTGCATAGAACCTCTTAATGGTGTGAAGCTGTACTCATAATGTGTTTGGTGACTTTAAAAAAGAAAAGAAGGAGTTTCCTTCTCTTACGGAGCAATTTCAGGCACCAGTGATAGAGGCTCATGGCAGGAATGAGTAATGATTGGGCAGCTCCGATTTTTCCTGTGCGCTGACTAATTGCTTCAACGTCCTTGTGTTGTTAATGGACTTTTTGGAGACTCATATATGGACTGTAAGGGACACCGTAAATGCATGCCAGAAGGAGTGGTGCTGTAAACAGCCTGTATTCTAAGTCATAAATGCTTGGATTCTTAATGGAGGCTTAGAGGTTTAATGGCTTGTCTCAAAAATGGAAAAGATTCAGATTTTCCCAGTTTATTTTATATAAACTGCATGTAATCTTTAAAAAAAGTATATAATATAATGAGGTTTTCTCATGAATGTTAATATTCATCTTTACAGAATGTTACAGTTATACATTTATAAATACATTAGACCACTGTTAGAACGTGATCTTAACCTCAAAAAATATGTTCCAAATATATAAGTTCTAAATATGTTCTTATTAAGCTACATTGAGAACATCATTTCTGTTAAAAAAACATCCAGTTTTTTAAACGTTTCAACATTCCATTTTAGCATTCTTCAAACATTATGACATTGTTACTTTTGAATGTTCTCAGAGCAGATTCTATTAACGTTCCAGGAAGAACATTTGTTCATAATTTGAGGAAACTTTGCCAGAAAGTTCTTTAAACGTGTCCGGTTAAATGGGAAACAGCATGGTTTGAAATGTAGATTGTGTGTGCGTGTGTGTGTGTTTATTATTGCTGAAATGATTGAACTATGATTGTGAACAGTAGCCAAATGCAGGTTTTTAACATGGTGTTTGTTTTGTTTCAGGAGGAAGTACAAGAAAACATCACAGAGGTAAGATCGTGAAGATCTGAGGGCTCTGAACTCATCACTGTCCTCTGTGAACTAACACTTTCAGCAATAAATGTGATTTTTCTAATATTTGTGCTTCATGTATTTGTATGTATAAGTCAGATTCAGTAACATAACCTTAAGCATGGTCTCCCTGATGGAAAATTCAACTAAACGTAGCTTAAGGTGGAGGTTTGCTGGTCTACGCTGGTTTAGGTGGTTGAACTCCTTCCTAGTAAAATCTCTCATAGCTTTTAAATGTTTTTTTTTTAACATGCCAAGTTGAATGTTGCCGTTCCAATGTGGTCTTACAGGGATATTTCAGTGTTATCATTAAGTTTTGTAGTAGAAAACATGCTTTCCACCCTCATATCCCCCTGAGACGAGAATTTAATGTGTTTTTTGTCTGGAAAAAATCCTCTGATGACGCAAAAATCGTCATTTTGCGTCATCGGAGGAATTTTTGTCCAGAGGCTAAAGACTACAGTCAGTAGTGGGTCTGTCCCGCATGTTTTCAACCCGCCCATAGAGGGCGATCTCACTCACAGAATGAACACATAGTGTCGGCCATCTTTGTTTGGAAGCTAAGCTAGCAGGCTCTTGTTCTGTGGAGAAAGCTGAGTAGTCAGGGTTACCATCCTCTTTTTCCTGGACATGTCCGGCCGTCGATGTCCGGGATTCAGCTTTTGCTTTCTGCAGTCGCCATTCATTGTTTACATGCACAGCTTTTGTTTCAATCTAACTGAATTCTTTGCGATTGGTGAATCTGAATGTAGTGTTTACATGAACGCTAAACAAGTGATCGGTTGATGTGCGTTTTAACATTGCTAAGAAAATTCCCGCTCCTCCGTGAGAGATACAGAGACCGGTGCGTCTCACAGGTGTATAGCGACTGTAGAACACAAAGGCGAATCCCGGACATTTTGTGCGATCTCGAAACACATTTTCGGGCAGACTCATCACGGAGACTCACTAGTAGCCTAGACTTGTTGTTTAACTACTGCGCTCTGTTACCGGTAGGCGTGGCCTTCTCAGGGGAGCGAAGCAAGTGCATTCTGGGAGTTGTTGTCTTTCATCCACATAAGACTAAAGTACATTTTCTGGCTTTTCTCAGTCTAGAAAGCTCCAAATTAAAAAAATGACCCATTTTAAATACACATTAATCTTTCCAGAGGTCAAGTATCCCTTTAATTGGTGTCTATGGTTCCATGAAAATCTTTAACATCCTTTGAAACTTTCCATTCCAAATACGGTTCATTTGGAAAATTTATTTTTTAAATATTTATCACACTAAGAAAAAATGGTTCTTTTAATGTCATTGCTGCGAAAACCCCCTTTATATTTAAGAGTCTACCAGTACAAACTAGATCAATTCAACCAGACATCACAGACCAGCTAGAAACTAGTTTGAAAAACCAGCAAGATTGCAAAGTTATTTTGTTTTTGAAAGAACAAGTAATGAGTTGTGTATGGTGTATTAAGCAAGTACATGAGGTCAGTTTTGGCTTTCTGTTGACTTTGAGCTGGATTCACGCTCATATAAAAGATTGATCAGAATTCCTGATAAATCCCATTAGAAATACTGAGACCTGATTGTGGAGTAAGCTTGTGAAGGAGTAGAGTTACCTTGTGCACTTATCAGAATTACTTGGCAACACAAACCACAATGAAGGGCGAAGACCGCATGCAACGTTTGTATGTGGCTCTTCACACAAAACATCTGTTGAAACAAATGTGCTTCGGTCTGCGCTGAGCACTCTGCAATTATGAGTGAGAAGAGGTGGAGAGACAATAACAGAGAAAGAAAGATGTCAGGAGAGCCAATGCTGAAACGTAACGTAAAAGAGACCGAATGAGAGAAACACACACACAGAGAGAGATGGTTAAGTCGGGTCTAATATTAGTGTGAGAGTGGGTTTAATTGGGGAGGGCTCAGCAGAGACTTTCCTCCGCTAACAGAGGGAGGGATGACTTCCTGTGCAGCTCCTCTCTGATTGACAGCTCAATGGGAGTCTGGGTAATTATGGCAGGCTAATTGGCTACAGAGCATTCTGGGACTCTGTCATTACAGACGCAACAGGACAGTTACAAACACACGTGTGCATGGACACACACACGCATAAAAAAAAGGCATGAGGATTTTTCCTTCATTTTCATTTTAAATGAACCGAGCAGTTATTCTCAATGTAACTTTTATTATTTAGTAACATTACAATACACTCTGCAATTAAAAAGTTAGGGAGTCAGTAAGATTATTTTAAAATTATTTTTATTAAGTCAGAATTGCAGATATAAAGTCAGAATTGTGAGATATAAAGTCGCAATTGCATGTTATAAATTCAGAAATGCGTGATATAAAGTCAGAATTGGGTGATATAAAGTCAGAATTGACGAGTATAAAGTCAGGAATTGTGAGATATAAACTACTCTAGAGGGGGATAAAAGTTAGTTTTTTTTTCCCCTTAGAATTGGCCTGATAAGTCGCAATTGCGAGTTTATATCTCACAATTCTGAGAAAAGATGTCAGAATTTCGACATATAAACTCGCAATTATGTGTTGTAAAGTCAGAATTGCGAGATGTAAAATCGCAATTGTGAGAAAAAAGTCAGAATTGTAAAATAAAAAGTTGCACTTCTATTTTTCTCAGAATTGCGACTTTATATCACCCAATTCTGACTTTATATCACCCAATTCTGACTTTATATCACCCAATTCTCGACTTTATATCTCAATTCTACTTTATATCTCGCAATTCTGACTTTATATCTCGCAATTCTGACTTTATATCCGCAATTCTGACTTTATATCATCCAATTCTGACTTTATATCCGCAATTCTGACTTTATATCACCCAATTTTGACTTTATATCACCCAATTCTGACTTTATATCTCACAATTCTGACTTTAGATCCCGCAATTCTGACTTTATATCTCGCAATTCTGACTTTATATCTGCAATTCTGACTTTATATCACCCAATTCTGACTTTATATCTCACAATTCTGACTTTAGATCTCGCAATTCTGACTTTATATCTCGCAATTCTGACTTTATATCCTGCAATTCTGACTTTATATCTCGCAATTCTGACTTTATATCCTCGCAATTCTGACTTTATATCTCGCAATTCTGACTTCATATCTCGCAATTCTGACTTTATATCTTGCAATTCTGACTTTATATCTCGCAATTCTGACTTTATATCCGCAATTCTGACTTTATATTTGCAATTCTGATTTTATCTCGCAATTCTGACTTTAAATCACGCAATTCTGACTTTATATCTCGCAATTCTGACTTTATATTCGCAATTCTGACTTTATATCATCGCAATTCTGACTTTATATCTCATTCAATTATTCTGACTTTTATTATATCGTAATTTTGACTTTATATTGCAATTCTGACTTTATATTCGCAATTCTGACTTTATATCTCGCAATTCTGACTTTATATCATCGCAATTCTGACTTTATATCTCGCAATTCTGACTTTATATCTTGCAATTGCTGACTTTATATCTTAGCAATTCTGACTTTATATCATCGCAATTTCTGACTTTTATATCTTACGCAATTCTGACTTTATATCTTGCAATTCTGACTTTATATTTCAATTCTGACTTTATATCTGCAATTCTGACTTTATATCCTGCAATTCTGACTTTATATCTCGCAATTCTGACTTTATATCTTCGCAATTCTGACTTTATATCACCCAATTCTGACTTTATATCATCGCAATTCTGACTTTATATCTCGCAATTCTGACTTTATATCTTCGCAATTCTGACTTTATATCTCGCAATTCTGACTTTATATCACCCAATTCTGACTTTATATCACCCAATTCTGACTTTATATCTCGCAATTCTGACTTTATATCTCGCAATTCTGACTTTATATCTCGCAATTCTGACTTTATATCTCGCAATTCTGCTTACTTTCAATATGACTTGTATCCAATTCTGACTTTATATCACCCAATTCTGACTTTATATCTCACAATTCTGACTTTATATCTCGCAATTCTGACTTTATATCTCGCAATTCTGACTTTATATCTCACAATTCTGACTTTATATCATCGCAATTCTGACTTTATATCTACCACAATTCTGACTTTATATCTCGCAATTCTGACTTTATATCTCGCAATTCTGACTTTATATCTCGCAATTCTGACTTTATATCTCGCAATTCTGACTTTATATCTCGCAATTCTGACTTTATATCCCGCAATTCTGACTTTATATCCCGCAATTCTGACTTTATATCTCGCAATTCTGACTTTATATCACCGCAATTCTGACTTTATATCTCGCAATTCTGACTTTATATCACCCAATTCTGACTTTATATCTCGCAATTCTGACTTTAGATCTCGCAATTCTGACTTTACATCTCGCAATTCTGACTTTATATACACCCAATTCTGACTTTATATATCGCAATTCTGACTTTATACCCTGACTTTAATCCTGCAATTCTGACTTTATATCACCCAATTCTGACTTTATATCACCGCAATTCTGACTTTATATCACGCAATTCTGACTTTAGATCTCGCAATTCTGACTTTAGATCTCGCAATTCTGACTTTATGATCTCGCAATTCTGACTTTAGATCCCGCAATTCTGACTTTATATCACCGCAATTCTGACTTTATATCTCGCAATTCTGACTTTATATTTCGCAATTCTGACTTTATATCACCCAATTCTGACTTTATATCACCGCAATTCTGACTTTATATCTCGCAATTCTGACTTTATATCTCGCAATTCTGACTTTAGATCCCGCAATTCTGACTTTATATCCCGCAATTCTGACTTTATAATCTCGCAATTCTGACTTTATATCTCGCAATTCTGACTTTAGATCCCGCAATTCTGACTTTATATCACCGCAATTCTGACTTTATGATCATTAGTCAATTCTGACTTTAGATACTCACAATTCTGACTTTATATCTCGCAATTCTGACTTTAGATCCCGCAATTCTGACTTTAGATCCCGCAATTCTGACTTTAGATCCCGCAATTCTGACTTTATCCAATTCGATTTATATCCGCAATTCTGACTTTATATCCCGCAATTCTGACTTTATATCTCGCAATTCTGACTTTATATCACGCAATTCTGACTTTCATATCACGCAATTCTGACTTTAATCGAATTCTGACTTTAGATCCGCAATTCTGACTTTAGATCCCGCAATTCTGACTTTAGATCCCGCAATTCTGACTTTAGATCCCGCAATTCTGACTTTAGATCTCGCAATTCTGACTTTAATCCCAATTCTGACTTATACCGCAATTCTGACTTTAGATCCCGCAATTTTGACTTTAGATCCCGCAATTCTGACTTTATATCTACCGCAATTCTGACTTTATATCACGCAATTCTGACTTTATATCTCGCAATTCTGACTTTATATCACGCAATTCTGACTTTAGATCCCGCAATTCTGACTTTAGATCCCGCAATTTTGACTTTAGATCCCGCAGTTGCTGACTTTATATCTCACAATTCTGACTTTATATCTTGCAATTCTGACTTTATATCCCGCAATTCAGGACTTAAAGCAGAATAATACCTGTGCAGCATTGACGGTTTATCAGATCGCACCAATAATTGTCCTTGATTACTTGAAATCTGTAGAGCTGTACTTTTGCAGCTCTAATTTCTTTCCAAATTTCTGAAAGTTTTTGGGAGACCTGCAGTGGCAGACGTCTAGACTTTAGAGCTCTGGCACCTGGAGATCGCTCCTTTGAGTAAATATAGGCTGTAAATACAGGATGATAATAAATGCAGGAATAATTGGTGCAGAATGTTGGAGTGGTGGCTGCAAACACTCACAGAAGGTGAAGAGAAGAGCGTTGGTCTAATTCGGTACTGAAACACCTGCATGTAAATGACACCAGCCATCACACACACTTCACATGAGCTCTTAAAAAACACTCGACATCCCCATTGATGATAAGAGTGAGCCTTGAATGTTGACTGTGTGTTTGACACAAACAGGCAAATATCTCTAAAAATATATTGATACGTGATTTATCTGTAATTAAAATGCTGTGGTGAAGTGATTTGATAGGATACTCTAATGACACACTGCATACTATTAAAAAGCATGTGAAATAGAAATACGAAGGAAAATGTTTTAAACAATATCTGTCAGTTAATATTGCATGCTTCATTTAGAAAGTGGCACCCAGTTAGTATTATTTTAAGAGAAATTGTTATTTTGTGTTTTTAATCCAATTTTCTTTTAAAGGAAAGAAAAAAGAGAAGCGTAACGTTGAACAGACTATTGGGCGGACTAATTGGTCTTTTTATTTAAAGGAGTTAAATAATTATAGGATTAGAAGGGAATTAAGAACAGTAAAAGAAGTTCTAAGTCGTTTTGAAGAAATCAATTTGGACTATTTACTAATATTATTTTATTTTAAAATATGCACACATTCACTCATTAATATAAAAATGCAAAAATGTTTCTTGTCTTGTCATTCAGTTATGAATTACACTCTAAACAATGCTGGGTTGTTTTAACCCAATATTGGGTAAAATATGGCCAAATCCAAATGTTGGGTTAAATTTTAACCCAACATTTTGTGTTTGTCCATGTTTATCTAAATTTGGGTTGAAATAACCCAGCATTTTTTAGAGTGCATGAATCGTAAATTATAGTATATTTTCCCATTTAAAATGGCAAAATGTATTAATAAAGTTGAGTAGTTTGCATTGCTAGTATGCATTATATTTTTCTATTTGTAAAACGGTTGTCAAATATTACGATTGGCTACTTACATTTTACAATCATGCACTCTTTCACTGTTAAAACACTGTCTTCTGTGAACAGTAGGCCCCGCCTTCTTTGATTTGATTGGCCATCTCAATCATTTGATATTGATGTTAAAAATGTAACTTTTTTTAACAAAAAACAGAGCAGTGCATAATGAATAGGGTTGGGTATCGAGAATCGAGATATCCGATTGGAACCGGGACTAACTTTCGCTTTTCCCGGAATCGTTGAAAGTAAAAGTTCAATTCCTAGTTTCGAATATTCACAGTCCGCGAACGGAAGAAGAAACCGCTGAACAACACCAACGAAGAAGCGGTGCTGACCGGAAGTGTCTGGCATAACAGCGAGTCGAACATGAGTAGCTTACGTCGCAACGGTCCAAAGTGTGGCTTCACTTTTCTAAAAAATAACGAAAATCTCGGCAAAATGCTAAATTTGTGACATAAGGAGTATTTGTAACAGAAGGAGTATTTCCTTCAGGAAAGACCGTTGGTTAGCAAGGTTAGCTACACTTTTTTTGACCCTGCCTCTTAAAAGAATCGGAACTGAGATATCGTTAGGAATCGGAATCGAAACAAGGAATCAGAATGAAAATCAGAATCGTTCGAATTTAAATCGATACCCAACCCTAATAATGAAAGTGAGGACAATTTAGTCATTTGTAAGTATTATCTATACTGTTTACGGCCCTGGAACAACACCACGATTTCCTGCTAATGCTAGCAGCTAATGTTGGTGATAAGATGTGGCATTAGTATTGTTTCTCCATTTACCTGAAAGAGTAAGTTGAGCAGTTGCATTGCAGTGTGGAATAGAGTGATCTGCACATGTTGACTGATGTAGATAATCTGGTTATTCTGTAGATATAAAATATTTGCATACCGCAAAAAACGTGGTATGAGTCAGTACCGTATGCTTCTTCCATTGCTGGTCAAACGTCCCTTTATGATTCCTTTCACAGCTTCAGAATATTTTTTGTACCAGCGCTTGGTAATTGAGGGGTGATTATTCATATTCAGTGCTAATTACATTCCTCTGCTCACTGATGCTCCTCCCACTCATTTCCCTTTCTCCCCCATTTTCAATTTTTTTCTCTCTACATGTGTACACTCTATTTGTCTCTCTCAGTTTCTGTCTGGCCTGTCAGGTGCTTTTCTAAAGCAGAGTTGTTGTGTGTGTCCACTGGGGCCGGCTCTGTGTAATTGTTGTGAGTTGCTTTGTTGGAGCAGGTGCAGACAACCCCTCGAAAATTAACTTCCTCTCTCTGGCCATCTACTTCAGACGGATCTTACATTGAGGAAAACATGCATGTGCATTTGGTTATAAAGCTCATTACCATTGTACATTTTTTTTTCTTTCTGCACAGCATTTGGTTGAAGCTTACTCCAAACTTCACCTATAGATACCAACTGAACTAATAATAATAATAATAATAATAATAAAATCTAAAATTTCAAAATCACAATTTAAGGCCTTAAAAAGTCTTAAATTTGCTGAAGTATTGTGTTCTAGGTCTTAAATCTTTTTAAACGGGTCTTAATTTTCCTATGTCCATGTAAATCTCATTGAAATGATCCCACAGCACTTTGGAATGTTTTTTTTTATTTATATTACGTAGTTGTAGTTCTTAATTCGCTGTATTACAACTACAAAATAGACCAACATGCAACAGCCAATCAGTTTTGAGGTTTTGTGTTATTGGCGGGTATCTCAGTACCACAGACGATGTTTCGTCTGTGTTTCAAAACGATGTTTCCTTCAGGTGCGGGAAAGATAAAACGGCCTACATTACGCGCTTTGGAAAAGGGGATTTTATAAAAACAGAAACGGAACAAATTTCCAAAATCACGGGACCGTTTGTACTGATTTTCGCTGAATGTTCAGTTTGAATAAATTAAATTACTTTGCGAATAATTTTGAGACTCGTTACGCGTTTCCTTTGTACGTTTTTTCTTTTTCATGATATAGGCCTTAAATTTTATTCATAATGGTCTTAAAAAGGTCTTAAAAAGTCTTAAATTTGACTTTGTGAAACCTGCAGAAACCCTGCTTGGTTATAATGTTTCTATCATACTCCACAGTGACTGGATGGAGCAAGTTTATGAAAACTGAATAAACTTAAAAAAAAATTCCAGTTATAAAGTTTTCTGCACAACATTTGTTGAACTTCACCTTAAAAATGAATCTAGATACCAACTGGAATCATAATATTAGCGTAAATAAAATGTCCTGTCTTCACAGTTTCTGGAAGGAGCAAGTTTCTGAACACAAATGATGGGTAAATATGGATAATCAAAGTGTAAATATGCTCATGTGACTTCATGACACGTGAGTTCTAAACACTTTTTGAAGCTTTATTAATGGTGTTTTACAGCAAATTACATTGCTGACCTGATCCACATATTGACCCAGAATATCATATTGGGTATAGGCTAGCTCGTTTCACCAGTAAGCAACCCTATAGAAACACCATGGCATTATAATGACGAGTTTTGCACTACTCAGTAGGGAATTTGTTGTGAACGTTTGAGAATGTTTGGTATTTTGAACGCAGAAGAACAAGACTAATCTTTCATTCCCCATAATATGGTCCCTAAAGTATTGACTTTCATGTTATTTTGTTTTGGCTGTTGTAAATGGATTTTTTCCTCTCTGTAAACTAAATAAAAAGCAGTCCAGGCTGTTCCTAGTAATTGCCAGAGCTCCCACATCGTCTGCAGCGGAGCATTGGCACTATAGATCGTGATCTCTTCCCTCATATCAGGTTTGCAGCAGACTTCATATCCTGTCAACACTCAGATTTATACAGATGATTACTTTATTTACTGCCGAGTATCTCTCCTGAGGTTAATGAAGCATCCGTGCCACTTTATTACCTCTGCCCTCCTGTGACGTGGTGCCAGGCTTTGCCAATCCATCAGCTGCTCGGGCACGGCTGCGCCCTTCTGATAGACTGAACTAACAGGATTGATATCGAACCGGCTGTGGAGAACTATTAATTATTTACCCTGGCTGATGTTTCTCTTTGGATTTGTGTGTGTGGGTGTGTCACTGGTTAGTGGCAGAACATTTTTAAAGGAATAGTTGTTGCCCAAAATGAACATTCTGTCATCATCATTTACAAACCCTCATGCCATTTTAACCTGATTCTGAACACAATGTCCTTGTCCTTTTTTATATACAGAGAAAGTGTTCGTGATGAAAGATGATTATGTAACAAAAACGCAAATTCTGTTATCATCTAAAGTAGAACACACTGCTAACATAATGTTTTTTTTATACTATTTTAGATCCCGTTAATCGCCAGAGTTACAGTTTCTCATCATTATCATTATTGTGTTGCATGTAGGATTTCAATTGAATATGGTCCTTTTAAAGCTAATTTAAAGGGACAATGTTGGAATTTCTCCATATCTAGTGGTGAAAATGTATTTTGCATTCAAACGAATTGTAATCTCCAGCACCTCCGCTTTTTCAAATGCACGTGTTGCATCTACGGTAGCCATTACGTACCAGAAAAGCTCTGACAGGATGTCGTTCTGAGCGTTGAGTGTTCCTTCACGATAACAGGTTTGGTATTTCAAACAAACAGCAGCTTCACACAACGAACAAACGAATGTTACGGTATGAATTACTGACTGTGAAAAACATGAATTATTGTAATAAGTAGTCAGTGTTGGGGAGCTACTCTGAAACTGTAGTTTGACAAGCTACAAGCTACTCTGGAAGTTAAGTAGTTTAATGACAGTCAAGCTACCCGTTTAGAAAAGTAGTTAGCTACACTACAAGTTACAATCAAAAAGTAGCTAGCTGCATTGAAGCTACTTTTGCTTTTTGAACAACGCATATTATAAATAACTGAATAAGTGTCTGAGGAATGTTTTAAGTAAAATATTTAGTGTTTAAAACAAGGCAATGCAGATCTCCAATTCAAAGAGTATCGTAACACGCGACACTATAAATATCTCTTGGACTGTTTGTCAAAAGTGCAATCGAAATATACATCCAACGTAAATTGCATGTAGAACATTTTTCAATAAGGCCAGTGGGCAATTAACGGTTAGTCTGTTTCTCCATCCTCCAAATCTGCCGTCACGTCTTGCTATATAATCATAATATGGGTGTGTCAACCCACTTCTGTACGTCAGTGAACCGTTAGCTGCAAGATGCGTGATGAAACAACAGGTGGCGGTAATGGCAAAAAGTGAGTTCTGTAATCTAACAAGAAGAAGAATATCCTTGCATCGCGCTGATTCGCGCAGGCTCGAACAATGTAGCAATGTAGCTTTTGCTCGCGTGACACCGCTACTTGCTGCAAAAGTAGTTAGCTACTGGGAAAAGCTACACTGTTTAAAAAGCAACTGAGCTACTGCCAAGCTACTGAAAAATGTAGTTAAGTTAGTAGCTACGCTACTTGTAGTTAACTACTCCCCTAACACTGTAAGTAGTTATGCCTTCTTCTCCACTGCTAGATTTCTTTAGTACGTGCATTGTTAAATATCATCATCAACAGAAAAACAATCAGAAACAAGAATATCAACCGCAACATAAACGGCAGCACCTTTAACACTTCCGCCTGAACCAAAACAACCAGCTTATGCTGCGTCACACCATAACTAATGTAATTTGACCCTAAACCCATGACTTTAGACTCCAATCAGTTCGTGACTTGAATTTATGCATTTCAGTGGCAACACTATCAACGCTAAAACGAATCTGCAGCAGTCAGGTGATACAGGTCAGAGCTCTATTGCATTATTATTGTGATGTTATGTGCTTTGAGACATGGGCGTAGTCTAAGATTGCTCTCTTGTGACTCTTCTGTGCGTGTTCATGTGTTTTGAAGGAGGCGTGGCTTTGTCTGACTCTGAAAGGAGGGTGGTATCTAATGCTTTCAAAACTAGCTCGCTATTGCTTGCCAGTATTGAAAGCAAACGCCAATACAAAAATTATATTTGCGGTCATCTCCATTCACCACTATGGAAGTTTGACGATTTCTGCTTCTAAGAACCCTGGAAATATGAAAAGCGTCCATATCTTGATGAGGAACAGATCAAAATATAAGTCATTATTACATTTATTTTTCCAAACATCTAGGCTACTGAGAAACGGTCAGTGTTTAGCAAGCAAAGATTTAAACAGACAGTTGAAACTACATGTCTTCAAGGTTTTTTGACATTGTAACCTGTGTACGACATCTTGAAAGTCTTCCACATTTTCTTTACCGTCGACTGCTGGACTTCTGCATGAGTGCTGGTCTGCTATTCTTCACCTAATGAATCAGGCTTAATTTGAGCTGTTAATGGGTACACTAATCAGTGCTGGAAACAGCCTGGGTTTCACACAGAGAAACCAATCTTTAAATGCTTAGAACAGACCTTCATGCAATTAGCCATTGGAAAGCAATTAAATTGGAAGTGAACATGAGAGTAGCAAAGCTTGTCTGTGCAATGTGATGAAGACACTAGTACTGCAGTACTAGAATTTGGTCAGAAGCAGGATTTCTCCGGATTGCAAAGTAAACTGAAGGACTGAATTTTGTTGTTTGTAAGCATTGGACAAAGGGTGGACTTTAATTGGATGTAAGAGCAAAGTACTTTCTTATTTTTTATGGTCTGTATCTTTTCATGCAGGGCTCTCAGCACAGTTGAACTGTCCAACTTTGGCTTGTTGACTTGTGAATATTTTATGCTTTGATACAGTATGTTTGTTCTCTTGTGGGAAAATATGCTATTTATCTTCAACAACTTATTTATTTGTGATTTTGGTGCATGCTGAGGCTCTCTTTCAATTGCATACATGCCTAAATATCTATATTTTGGCTGGTTATTCATACCAAAATTTGCTCTACAGATATGAATGATACCTGAAATCATGTGGCATGTTGAAGAGAAGGTGTGCTGTTTCTTTTCTACTTGGACGAGCATTGAGTGGACCAGAATAGAGACTTGGGGGTGGGCTTTTTGAATTGGGCAAGTAAACAATGCACCTTAACAACCGCATAGCAAAACCTTGGCAACCACCCACATCACCCCCAGCACTGTGGTGGCGTGTTTGGCACAGACAAGCACCACACACATACTGATGAAGATGAATAGCAACTAGAAGGTGAAATGTGAGCAGCAACACAAACTGATATTTTCCTGAGTGTTTACGCTCACCTGTCATCTGGTGTTCATAGCCTCGGTTTAGTGGATTGGTCCTTTCACTCTTGAGTCAGAAACTCCATTAAGACAGTGTCACCTTACAGGCCACAGGTCAGTTTTCCTTCCCTTGACAGAGTCATCTGTCCGTCATGCAGCTACAATAGAGATTTTATCGGTGTGAGACAGAGGTGTGTGATTGTGAGGTGAACAATGGAAATCAGAAACTCCTCCTTCTGTTCTTCTTTGGATTTTTATGGCAGCTGGCATCTATTGAGTTGCATTAATGTCGCCTTAAGGCTCCAGAAACCTACATCTCTCATAAGATAAATGGAAAAAGCAAGCAATACAATAGCAATATACGCTCACCTAAAGGATTATTAGAAATACCTGTTCATTTCTCATTAATGCAATTATCTTATCAACCAATCACATGGCAGTTGCTTTAATGCATTTAGGGGTGTGGTCCTGGTCACGACAATCTCCTGGAACTCCAAACTGAATGTCAGAATGGAAAGAAAGGTGATTTAAGCAATTTTGAGCGTGGCATGTTTGTTGGTGCCAGACGGGCCGTGTCTGAGTATCTTCACAATCTGCTCAGTTACTGGCACTTTTCACACACAACCATTTCTAGGGTTTACAAAGAATGGTGTGAAAAGGGGAAAATATCCAGTATGCGTGTCAGTCCTGTGGCGAAAATGCCTTGTTGATGCTAGAGGTCAGAGGAAGAATGGCCGACTGATTCAAGCTGATAGAGAAGAGCAACTTTGAAATAACCACTCGTTCACAACCGAGGTATACAGCAAAGCATTTGTGAAGCCACAACACACACAACCTTGAGGCGGATGGGCTACATCAGCTGAAGACCCCACCGGGTACCACTCATCTCCACTACAAATAGGTAAAAAGAGGCTACAATTTGCAAGAGCTCACCAAAATAGGACAGTTGAAGACTGGAAAAATGTTGCCTGGTCTGATGAGTCTCGATTTCTGTTGAGATGTTCAGATGGTAGAGCTTTGTAAACAGAATGAGAACATGGATCCATCATGTCTTGTTACCACTGTGCAGGCTGGTGGTGGTGGTGTAATGGTGTGGGGGATGTTTTCTTGGCACACTTTAGGCCCCTTAGTGCCAATTGGGCATCGTTTAAATGCCATGGCCTAGCTGAGCATTGTTTTTGACCATGTCCATCCCTTTTATGGCCACCATGTCCCCATCCCTCTGATGGCTACTTTCAGCAGGATAATGCACCATGTCACAAAGATCGAATCATTTCAAATTGGTTTCTTGAACATGACAATGAGTTCACTGTACTAGGTACTTCGTGCCCTGGATGTGCATCCACACAATCTCCATCAACTGCAAGATGCTATCCTATCAATATGGGCCAACATTTCTAAAGAATGCTTTCAGCACCTTGTTGAATCAATGCCACGTAGAATTAAGGCAGTTCTGAAGGCGAAAGGGGGTCAAATGCAGTATTAGTATGGTGTTCATAATAATCCTTTCGGTGAGTGTACATTATTATCTTTTATTATGGCTCTTATCTTTCCAACCGTGCTGTCTTTTCACCATTTGTATCACTCTCGCTTGAAACATCTCTTACAGCGAGTGTCATGGCGTACGAGCAAAACCACAATCATTTTACAAATACAACTGTTGTTGCGTTACGGAATGAAGTTGTAAGAGTTTTTTTAGACAAGAATGTAGTTGTTTAAAAGTTCAAATATACCATTTATTTATTAGGATAGCACATATTTAATAATTTGCTTTGTTTTTCCAGTCAGTGCACATGTAATCACCAAGAACAGCCTTATCTCGGCCAGTTCTTCTGGAATTTCTCCATTATGTCTGTCTTATATTGATTAAACATGAAATATTTTTATTTTTTTGTTATCTTTAATGAGCATTTTTTGATCAGAATGAATCTATATCTTTATTCTAAAGAACAAATAAGTTTTGGCTGAAGGGCAAAGTTTCATAATCGGTTCCAATCCCACTCGGAGCGGGTCGAGTAGGAACGGTAACAATGGCAGTAATATACAACTATGATTAAATGTTCTGTGCTTAGTTACTTAGACTTACTGTAGATCCGCCTGCACCGTGCAGAGCAATGTAAGCAGCAAAACTGGATTCAAATGGTTTCGGCTTCATCCATTGGTTGGTTGACTCGCACGCAACCGGAAGCTTTGAATGTACGCGCTTCTTTGCTTCAGCTTACCGTGGGATGGCGTCACCAGACATGGCCATCTTTGGTAATAGTTCCGGGCATATGACCTATTTCACTTAGTTACAGTGCTTAGTTATTCAGTTAAGTGGACACATTGAACGTGTTAAAACCCTTTTTCCATTTCACCATTTCTTAAAGAGATATACTCTTTTCTCCTCAGTGTGAAGAGCATTTTAGAAATCTAAATAACCTTTTTCCACAATGAAGAAACCATTATTATTATGTGCATTGGAAAGATGTTAAAAGTTCTTCATGGAACTATTGATGCCAATAAATAACCTTTTTATTTTGCTGTGCCAGGAGCTCACTGGGTTTTGGAACAGAGCCATTCTGTCCATAACCTGATAGCTAGCTGATGGCTGTGTTTGTGTGTGTGTGCGTGTATGACTGTGTGTTTTGTGTGCGCAGGTCAGTCTGCCAAAGAAACCCATGATGTTTTACTCTATCTGATGGAGTAATATGTATATCAAGTGACCTTTCAGAAATCGGATTGCTGTTATTGAGTTACAGCGGCGACAGTGTGACGCTTTTGTTCTGAATGTAAGGACCGTAATCTTGCACTTGGAGGTGCTGGTCTGCATCTTTCCTGAAGCTACATGACACGCTGAAGTTTATTTAGTCACAGTGCAGTTAATTATTATGGATTTGCATAAAACCAAGTGTGTTTGTAACCTCAAATTACATATGCGTAAAATCAATTGATGTATGTATTTCATTCTTTACAGTATGTGCAATGTGCTCCACATTTGTAGTAAAACTCAGTTTGTTGCAGTATCCAAAGGAAATTAAATTTTGCTTTCACTTAACAGGTCTTTGCATTTAAAGATGCACTTTTTTTGCTATTAAATTTGGACTGTCAGGACTTGAATAGTACTTTTGAGAAATGCAATTAAATTAAGAGAAACTTAAAATTTTTAGAAAAAATATATTCTATATATATCAGGGATTTTTTTTTTTTTTTCAGATTTTTTGGTCAACCATACCCTTTTGGCCTAAAATCTATCTATAAGAAACCATAGATTTTATATTAATTTCAGTCATTTAATAATGCATTTTTATGTTCATGGTTCTATGATGTTGATTCATTGTCACATAACATGCAGGTAAACAAATAAAATATAAAATATTTTTTCAGTAAGTGTTATATTTTGACTGCTTGAAATTTAAACAAAGTAGCTGTGAGTAGCCATGCCATGCAATTAACCGAAGTCACTACTACTATATTAATATTATTATCATTTCTGTACTATTTACAGTAATTTGAACTGGTTAACATATTACCCATCTGGTTAATGCATGACCCTTTAAAAAAAATTAAATCTATATGGCAATGTTTTGATTATTATCACAGTCATGTGACATTTATTGTTTTTTTTTTCTTCATCAGAAGCAGGAGACTTAGTCTCGATTTGCTCTCACAGCTGTCTAGGAAAAAGAACTGAGATATAAAATGTCTTAAGTGAATATTTTTTTACCCAATAGGTAAATATTGTGACTGTGAACAAGATATATTGAAGTTACACTTATTCTGCCATCTTTCCTTCCCTGCGTGCCATCTGGATTCCTCAGTAACCGTCCTCCGTCTATTTAATCCAGATTACTCTGTTTTTCTTTTAATGCACACGTCACCACAACCTATCAGCGTCTGCTGATTTCCTACTGTGTTTGTTTATATGATGTGCTTGTGTCATTTACTTCCAATTTGTGCTGGAGGAAGGCTGGATATGGATTGTGTGCAGATGCCCTAATACATTTGATTTCCTTTTCATTTGGTGCCTGTGTGTTTTAGAAGAAGGGACTGTGTGTATATTTGCTGTAGGCTGGTGTCAAATGTTTTGATTTTAAATATTTCAATTAACCCTAAGCAGGTTTAAAAAAGTTATTTGATTAAAATATTTAAACATTTTCCCCACACCATGACACCACCACCACCAGCCTGAACCGTTGATACAAGGCAGGATGGATCCATGCTTTCATGTTGTAGACGCCAAATTCTGACCCTACCATCCGAATGTCGCAGCAGAAACTGAGAACTCATCAGACCAGGCAACGTTTTTCCAATCTTCTATTGTCCAATTTCGATGAGCTTGTGCAAATTGTAGCCTCAGTTTCCTGTTCTTAGCTGAAAGGAGTGGCACCCGGTGTGGTCTTCTGCTGCTGTAGCCCATCTGCCTCAAAGTTCGACGTACTGTGCGTTCAGAGATGCTCTTCTGCCCACCTTGGTTGTAACGGGTGGTTATTTGAGTCACTGTTGCCCTTCTATCAGCTCGAACCAGTCTGGCCATTCTCCTCTGACCTCTGGCATCAACAAGGCATTTCCGCCCACAGAACTGCCGCTCACTGGATGTTTTTTCTTTTTCGGACCATTCTCTGTAAACCCTAGAGATGGTTGTGCGTGAAAATCCCAGTAGATTAGCAGTTTCTGAAATACTCAGACCAGCCCTTCTGGCACCAACAATCATGCCACGTTCAAAGTCACTCAAATCACCTTTCTTCCCATACTGATGCTCGGTTTGAACTGCAGGAGATTGTCTTGACCATGTCTACATGCCTAAATGCACTGAGTTGCCGCCATGTGATTGGCTGCTTAGAAATTAAGTGTTAACGAGCAGTTGGACAGGTGTACCTAATAAAGTGGCCGGTGAGTGTATAAACCCATTTTATATGCATTATTTGTCTTGGTTTATGTGAATGTTAAAGGAACTTTTAATATTATCATTTTGAAAATGTGATTTAAATATTTGTTTATTTCTGAATGTTTTTCTCAATGTTCAGAATGTCAATATTTTCAAATGTTTTTTTCTTGGTTATTCAAAAATCCTCCTGACATTACCCCAGGATATCTGAATAACATTTTTGTCTTAGCGTTTTGAGAAGCGTTTTTTTAAAGGCCAGATAACTTTGATCGAACGTTTTATCAACGTTACTGAAGAAAGTTTGTTCATAACTTTAAGAGATCTTTTCCAGAAGTTTTTAGAACGTTCCCTGAGCTGGGAATCTGCTAAATCCGACTATAAGGTATTATAAACATTATAACTCTGTAAAGCTGCTTTGAAACTATTTGTATTGTGAAAAGCACTCTATACATGTTTTTTTAAGGATGTTTCATTAATTTCACAAAAAAATCCAATTCCAAAAACATTCAGCAAATGTTTAGAACAATTAATAATGTTTATGCCATCATAAAGACATTCCAGAAATATTCTAAGAAGGATTTCTCTCAATATTATGAGAATGTTTATCAGGTACAAACTTAGACTTTCTATGAAAGTTGTTCTCAGCACATTCATTAATTACAAATTACATTGTAAGGATGTTCCATGAACGCTCTTCAAGTTCTCAAGAGCATTTATGATAACATTATGAAAACATTCAGCAAATAAACATTTCTCTCAGCATTGCGGATTGTATATTAACTACTAATAACATTCTGAGAACGTTTTATGGAAACATTATTTTAAGAAAGCTGGACTTATCTTTTAAAGAATGTTAGTGAGACAGCCATTGAGATGCTAATACTCGTTTTGAAAAACTCTGAGTGCAAACAAAGCTAATCAGAAAATTCATTTAAAACCAGCCGCTACATCACAACTCTTCTTCTAATTGCAGCGCATTTGGCCTCATATATTGATCTGTATTGAGCAACAAGGCACTTTTTTATTTTTTTATTTTTTTCTCTGATTATGAAACTGAAGTATTTACCCCACGGTGCGTCAGTCTCTCTGTCCTTCCTGGTTCTTCAATACTTTTACCCATGGAGATGGAGATCATGTTGTTCATTAAGGCTCTCATTAACTGTCTAATTACACAGTAAAACAATGCGCTGACATTTCTCCAGACCCCGGCAACACAGTGTTCCATCATTATTTCTTGATCGTTCGTCATTAATTGATTTCCTGCCCAGTCTGACCCAGAACGCACTGATTGGCTGCCACTGGAGAGAAAGTGAATTAGCGTGCTGTTTCATTAATGTGTTTATGAACTCTTCTTGAGCCACTCATAAACCTTTACATTTAAAAAAGTCTTTATACTGACAAAAAGAGAGACATTTAGATTTAATGGCACTATATTTGACAGCACTTTGCCATTATTCTTCAATACATTTCAGAGCTATAGAGATTTGATCATTTTTTTTGGATAAAGTTTTGTGGAGTACTTTTAATATGTGGAAACATCAAATATGTTGTGTAAGCTTTGTAACCTTTGTTTTTAATTAATTAATTATTTTGCATAACATATATTTTGTGGTTTGTTCATTAAAGGGATCAAAAAATTATGAAAATATGATTAAGAGATTGAATTTAAGCTTTTATTCACATATAAACAATCAACTCACAAGTTACGCAGCACGTTTAAGCTTCTACAAAAGGTTTGTTCTCGTGCATGAAGCAGGTTCGGTTGAGCTTCTGTTTGTTTGCTGATTAATGCAACACTCAATTCTTATGGATTAGTTTTACAATCTCTTTATGAAACTTTTTGAATTTGAACAGACATTGTACAAATTATACAGCCATTTTATTAAACCTCATATTTTATATAAATATTGAAAATGATGTTATAATGATTAAATTATTATATTATTAAAAATTCTTAAATTATTAAACAATAATATTAGTATTAAGGCTAAACTTTTAGTTTTTGTTTTTTGTACAAATTATACAGCCATTTTATTAAACCTCATATTTTATTTAAATACTCAGGGAAATTATTAAATTTCCCCGAGAAAATGATGTTATAATGTTTAAATTATTATATTATTAAAAATTATTAAATTATTAAACAATCATTTTAGTATTAAGGCTAAAACTTTTAGGGGTTTTTTTCAGTGTCCTTAATTCATGTTTACTAATTCTTGACAGTATTTACTATATATTTTAGATTATAATACTTCTTATAATTAATTATAATGTTTTATTTTATAGTACATTACATTATATTTTTTATTGTTTATGTATTTTTCCCTGTTGTGTAATCTAAAAGTAGTAACCAAATATGCCTATGTTAGTGTTTTTTTTATACATTTTTCATTATTATTATGTGGGATCAAGTGGACAGGTTTGTATCATTTACATTTTACATTTATTCATTTAGCTGACACTTTTATCCAAAGCGACTTACATATGCTATAGGTTAAGTGTCTTGTTCAGGGACACATTGGTGTCTCACAGTGGATTTGAACTCTCACACCAAAGGCATGTGTCTTATCCACTGCGCCATCACCACCCCATTGTCACTTATGATAGATTGCACTCTTTAACCCTTAGGGGTCTGAGGTGTTCTCTGGGTCCTGGGAGGTGTTCTGACATGCTCTGACATTTGTGCTTTTTTCTGTTACTTGTGACATTTTCATGGCTAAAGTATTATTACATTGTATTTAGCACAAACTCTGCTACAGTAATATGTCAGCAGCATGTATGTAAAGTTTTGTAGTTTTTAGATAATGACGTTCATGCGTGGTTTGTGAAAAAAATGTGAGCTGGTATCGCCAGTCAGATACCGTGGACCCCAGGGTGTTAAATCATGCAGGTTTATAAACTGCCATAATGCCATATGTGATTTTCACATGGATACACACATCTGCATAGAAATGAGCATTAGTGTGAGCGGTGTGTCTGTGTGTTTTTAATCTCTGTGCGGTGCCTGTCGCTCTGCCCTCTTCTGCCCCGCTCAGAGATCAGGGACGCTCTAATAAGCTGTTGGACTGTTTGGCCAATACATTTTCCCTGCATTTCAAACTGTTTCCAGGAAGAAAAATAACTAGTCAAGGATTAAACAAAGCTTGAAAGGGTTCTTATGATGCCTGCGGTTTAAATCAAACCGAAATCTCACTTTAGTTTTCCTGTGCATTCTTGTTTGTGCAACTTGCTATTAGTAATGCTCAATCAGTATTTAGGATTGGGGATTTGAACATAGCCATAGCAGTAAGTATTAAACTTTAGCACGCAACTTGATTTGGACCATTGAATGAGACTGGTGTAATAATTAGGGCTGGGTATCAAGTTTGATTATTTTCAGGCACCCGGCAAATGGCCCCGATACCATCAAAAAATGGCTTGTCGATCAGTGCCAGATCTTATATTTGCGACAAGATAACTGCTGCCAAGACTGGCAACACGTCAAATCTGATGAAGCACTTGACAGAGCACAGAATAAACTTAAGAGCAGAAAGTTGCTCTATTTTCAACTGTAAGAAGAACTGGAGACACGTCACATACAGTAAATGAACCGAAACTTTGGCTACTTACCTCACAGACATGATAAATGGTCATATTGAAATGTCTAGCTTGAAGTGTCTACTTTTAAAACAATGCAAATCAAAAACAAATCTGATTACAATCCAAATGGATGGTGCATTTCTCACTATAGGTGGTGCGTGTTCATTATACCGCAGAGATGACGAGTCAGCAATGTCAACTTCATCTTTGCAGCCAACACTGACTCGGAAAACACCTAAAAATGTCTCTTTGCTATGTTTTTCTGACACATTCATAATCATTAGGCTATTTTTGCCAGTGCTTTGCCTGATGCAAGACAAATACACTCACCGGCCACTTTATTAGGTACCCCATGCTAGTAACGGGTTGGACCACCTTTTGCCTTCAGAACTGCCTCAATTCTTCGTGGCATAGATTCAACAAGGTGCTGGAAGCATTCCTCAGGGAGTTTGGTCCATATTGACATGATGGCATCACACAGTTGCCGCAGATTTGTCGGCTGCACATCCATGATGCGAATCTCCCGTTCCACCACATCCCAAAGATGCTCTATTGGATTGAGATCTGGTGACTGTGGAGGCCATTTGAGTACAGCGAACTCATTGTCATGTTCAAGAAACCAGTCTGAGATGATTCCAGCTTTATGACATGGCGCATTATCCTGCTGAAAGTAGCCATCAGAAGTTGGGTACATTGTGGTCATAAAGGGATGGAAATGGTCAGCAACAATACTCAGGTAGGCTGTGGCGTTTCAACGATGCTCAATTGGTACCAAGGGGCCCAAAGAGTGCCAAGAAAATATTCCCCACACCATGACACCACCACCACCAGCCTGAACCGTTGATACAAGGCAGGATGGAACCATGCTTTCATGTTGTAGACGCCAAATTCTGACCCTACCATCCGAATGTCGCAGCAGAAATCGAGACTCATCAGACCAGGCAACGTTTTTCCAATCTCTCTATTGTCCAATTTCGATGAGCTTGTGCAAATTGTAGCCTCAGTTTCCTGTTCTTAGCTGAAAGGAGTGGCACCCGGTGTGGTCTTCTGCTGCTGTAGCCCATCTGCCTCAAAGTTTGACGTACTGTGCGTTCAGAGATGCTCTTCTGCCCACCTTGGTTTTAACGGGTGGTTATTTGAGTCACTGTTGCCCTTCTATCAGCTCGAACCAGTCTGGCCATTCTCCTCTGACCTCTGGCATCAACAAGGCATTTCCGCCCACAGAACTGCCGCTCACTGGATGTTTTTTTCTTTCGGACCATTCTCTGTAAACCCTAGAGATGGTTGTGCATGAAAATCCCAGTAGATTAGCAGTTTCTGAAATACTGAGACCAGCCCTTCTGGCACCAACAATCATGCCACGTTCAAAGTCACTCAAATCACCTTTCTTCCCCATACTGATGCTCGGTTTGAACTGCAGGAGATTGTCTTGACCATGTCTACATGCCTAAATGCACTGAGTTGCCGCCATGTGCTTGGCTGCTTAGAAATTAAGTGTTAACGAGCAGTTGGACAGGTGTACCTAATAAAGTGGCCGGTGAGTGTATATTCGGCCCCCAACAACCTATAATATGAGTCTTTGAGTATATAAAAAACATTCAACAAAAAGAAAACCTAATTTTTAATATGTATCAAATGTAAAATGTAATCAAATTGGTATCGAACAAAGCATCGTTCAGGAACCGGTCTTGAAAGTCAGGGTATCGATATTGAATTTGAGTGCGTGTATTTTAGTAATCATACTAAATTAGGGATCATCTGAAAGCTTAAGCACACAACATTCATGTTGAAACCATTTTGAAATTAGACATTGTATTACCTTTGAAATGGTACTTTATTTTAGCGGTCTCTAATTTTTGTGATATCAACTTCAAATTTGGTACACAACTTGGATATGGCTTTGATTTTTTTTTTGAGAGTACAAGTTATTTTGTCAAATATGCACTCTTAGAAGAAAAGGTTCTAATCTTAGAAGGTTTGCTAAAGTGCTACGTATTTGGAAACCCTGAAATGCAATTCATGAATGATCACAAAATTCAAGATTCTGGGGTTAAAAATCGAATTAATCAATATCATATTGAAGAGTGCCATTTCAGTTTTTATCCTTCAAAAATCAGTTTAATAAACAATAATTTAATTACAACTGCAAAATGTTGCAGAATAATGTAATATATGAATGAATAATAGCCTATAAAGAACCTTTGTGCCAAAATGATTCTTTCTTGTCATTATCATCATTTTTTGCATAAAAGGTCCTTTGCAGTTGAGTAAAGAACCCTATGCTACATATATAGAACTGTATAAAATACATTGTTTAGTTCACTACATTTGCTTTACAGTAAACCTAAAACTCTCTCTGACTTTTTCCCAAGTGTTTTCACTTCTCTGTAAACCTTGGTCTTTTTTACAAAGCATTTATCAATTAATTATTATTAATTTACCATTTAAGTTCAGATTGATGCTCAAAAAGGGGGGTGAACGGCTTAACAGGTTATGATATTGACGATATCTTCCGAAATTTCTGGAAAACACTCCGTATTTACAACAGCCCAAACCTGCAGCATCTGTCAATTTCCTCTCTCCCATTGACACAAATTCAATTGGAGATTCATTAGCGTGAAACATTGCCTGCCTCAAAGCACTTGAGCACTTCTGCATGAATATCTCAGCAGTCAGTGTGAATAGTGGCTTTGCATTGCGAGACTAAATTTATAGCCTGCTGGATCATTCTATGTTCAGAATGTAAGCCACGCTATGAACTGAACCTCTCTCTGGCAGAAACCTCTTTTCCACAGCCATAAAAGCTTGTATGATGGATGAAGGGGGTTGATGTTTAAAATAATTATTTTCATGCTGACTGTTAGCTCTTGCCAGCCAACTTTAGCCTCGTTGAGCATCCCAGCAGACTTTAGCATGCAAACATCTGTTTTATCAACACTATACAGCACAATCTTTACAAAAAACTGCAGTTGTGACCTTAAGCAGCTTCATGTTTTGCTGGTAAAATACATTTTGCTATCAAGATGGATTTCTAATTAAGTTTAGGGTAAACTAGTGTGACGATTGCTTTTCCTAGAAAAACAAAACTACTTTTTTCATACTTTAAGTATGAAACTCAACATTGCTTGTTTGTATTATATCACATTGTATTGTGCATTTCATTACAACTGCCGAAGGCAATGATGCAGTGAACTCTTCTATGTTGTATTACTGTATTCAGCGAATCTAAATTAATCTGAATAAAACGAATCTGTTAATTCAATTTTGTCAAATTTAAGCTATAAGCCTGATATTAAAGCTTTTCTCTTCTTTTAATATTTTTGTAACATTTTACCTCTTTTACAGAACTTTGTGAATATTTTTGGCTTTGTGTTATTTGAATTTTGTTGGCTGTTATGACAAATTGCCTCATTTGTACTGTAAATTGTTTTCAATTATAGCGTCTGCTAAATTAATGTAAATAGCTTTGTTATAGTTTCTGCAATTTTTTTTCCAACTTAAAATAAAATTAAGTTGAAAAATTAAGTTGATTAAATTACTGCCTAAAATTAAGATTAAGTCGACTTGAAATGTAAAGTTGTAGTAGGTCGACTCATAAATACAGTATATATACACTAGAATCTCGCCTTGGGTTCTAAGCATGCGTCAAAACTGCCGCCATCTTGGAACAGTGGTCTTGTCATAGGAAGTAGCCTGTACTTCAAATTCATTAATTTTTGGACTTTTGTGCTGCGTAAGACGTTCACACGAATGAAATCTGAACTAGGAAGAATGTTAAAAAAATTTAAAAAATCATTGTTCCAATGTACTGCCGTAGCCAAGGCGACATCTTAGTGTAAAGTATCTATGGTAGTTGGTGTCAGACTAGAGCTCAATGACCGATAAAGGATTTTAAAGGCCGATACCGAATACAAATATTTGTTGATAATTTTTAAATAAAAAAAATAATATTTTAAAAAAAAGGTTTTAAATCCGATATTCGGATATATCGGCCGATATTTTATTTCAGAAACGTGCAACAAAACATTAACAGATTTTCCTAACATTAGATATTTGTAGTTATTTATGAGTTTTAATTCAAATAATATGATAATGCATTTTAAAAAGAAACTTGTTTCTTTTATTGTCACAATAGAACAGACTGATGATAGTGGCATTAGCTAGATTTGTGGTTAGCTAGTCTATGATGAGCCATAATTTAGCAATGGATAACGTCATACTGCAAATTGTAAAACATTTTCAATATAACAGACCAAGGATAGATGATACGTCTCATTGCTATAACTGTCACACGCTATTAAAGAAATACTTCATCACAATGTCAAAAAGTTAAAAGGACAGTCAGTCAACTACACTGTAACAAACGTTACGTAACTATTACTAGCTAATTCCGCTTCACTCTCGGCTTATTTAACAGCAGCAAAACTGGACACGATAGTCACAATTTTGTCATGCTTATTCGAGTTAAGAGAACTGATGCGGATGTTCTTTTAATTGTTATTCAAGCAATGTATCTCGATGACCAACTCGAACGAGTGTTGCCAACATGGACGGTGTAGAGTGCCCTCTGGTGGACAAACTATACAACACTCATGATATGGTTGAGGCATGTTTCATCCATTGTTATTTTATTTTTGAAATATTCATTTATCGGGTATTATAACTGCCGATACCGATAGTTTGGAAAATGCCTAATATCGGCCGATAATATCCGATATATCGGTCTGGCTCTAGTGTCAACTTATATATTTGAGTTCTCAACCAGATAAATCCAGGATAGTTGACTTGGATACTTGGATATTTGAGTTATCTATAGTTCAGGGACATTATTGCTGCCAAACTTTGCTTTATAGAATTTAGGACTATTCTTTGATTTATGGTAGTAGTTTCCTCAGCTGCTTGGTAAAAAATGTTAACAAAATGTTGATTTTAACAAAATTAGTTCATTTAAATGTTTCTACATGACTTTGTTCCAGCAGGACTGACTTTGTAAGGGAGAATAAACAAAAATAATTCAATGGATAGGAATGAACAGGAATTTTATCCAGGATTTGTACAATTTTTGCAGTGTGTATGAGGTGAAGCTGCAGTTGTTCTCCCTTGGCAAAACATAATCAGCTGAATTTTCATGAAATGATTTTGCTTTGCTTAACTTGATTGGCATACGCTGGCATGGACAGCTGTGTTCGACCAATCAAACGTCATGTTCCACCCACACGTCTTGAGACATCTGTCAATCCCGGCAGAAACGAGCTTTGTGTGGAGCGTTAAAGACGGGCTATTGTTGCTGTGCTTGTGATGGACAGCATCATCTCACTGGAATCTTAAACGCAAGCCTGCTATCGTTCATCAATTTGCATGCAAAAAAAAAAAAAACTAACTGTGTATAATAAACTCCATGTACAAATCACAAATGAAATCTTTTTAATATTGCAAATGTTTTTCCTAGACAGAAATACAATTAGATAAAGACTTCCTAAGAAAAGACCTCATTTAATAAAGTTCGTCTTCTGATTTGACAAGTTGAGATGTTAGTGGGAGGGTTTCGTGTTACATGTTAATCTAGTGGTGTTGTGTTTGATTGAGGCCTATGAGTGTGTTTTGAGATCAGGTGCGCAGATGAACAGGGCTGTTGGGGATTGGGTTCTTCTTTGTATCTGCAGGCAGCTGTCAAAATGTTGAGTGGAAAATGTTAATCTTTCCGTGTGATTGCATTGACCCTAAAGCATCAATGGCACACCGTGTGATTGTCTTCGTGACAGCCGCCCACCTCTTACTGGTGTGAAATCGCTTTCATGGTGGAGAACACTACCTGTGCCCGGTGGACACAGGTGGGACCCAGCTGGATTTTGTGTTGCTGTCACATTAAGATACACATTTAACATTTGAAAGTCAGATATATGAGTGCAAATGTGCCAAATGTACCCTGTGGGAAATTACTAGTATGTGTGATGTTTACCTAGCAGCCCCTATAGGACCAATAGACCAAATCGCTGAGGTAATGTTTCTACTGCATAGCAGCAAGTCAACTGAATACTGTATCTGTGAGCTATGTGCACAAATCTGAAACCAATGACTCGATTGAATCTGTGACCTTTTAGCACCCGATGGCATTGTGTCATTTCAATAATCTGACCTCTAATGTTGTGACTCAAGGACTGTTATAAAAAAAATATAACCATTTGTCACTGGCAATTCCACTTCAACAAATGATTTGGTAACACTTTATTTTGTGTTATTTTGACTATAAGTAACATTGCATCTACATGTCAACTAACTTGTGGGGTGGTGGATAAGACACTAGGGCTGTCAATCTTCCTCTATAATACGATTAGAATTTCATTCCTTATTTTATGTAATATTCGAATAATATTTGAATATTAAATGCTCAAATTTGTCCTATTATTAATATTTACGACATTACACATTCCTATGGATCGTCAATGCCACTATAGCCTGTGGTTGTTGTTACACGTTCTAGTTCCGTATAACAACAAAAAGCTAGTCCCGCGCTCTCCTGTTGTTAATAAGAAAGTGATTTTTTAAATATTAGAATTATATTCGAATTTCGGAATTCGCTCCAACAGCCCTATAAGACACATGCCTTTGGTGTGAGAGACCCGGGTTCGAATCCACTGTGAGACACCAATGTGTCCCTGAGCAAGACACTTAACCCCTAGTTGCTCCAGAGGCGTGCGACCTCTGACATATATAGCAATTGTAAGTCGATTTGGATAAAAGAGTCAGCTAAATGAATAAATGTAAACTTTCATTAGTGTTAGTAGAGCATTAGTAGACTGGTAGGGTTAGTAGAATAAGTTGACATGTATTTGCAAAGTTACTTCTAGACAGTAGAATATGTGTTTTGGGGAGCATTAAAACAAAGAGCTGGCAGTTAATTAACAGACAGTCTAATACACTAATGTCAGTTAGTTGACATGTAGGTGCAACGTTGTTCAAAGGGGATCATCAAAATAAAATGTTACCAATAATTTCACCATTATTTATTGATATTGCTTCCCTCATTAAAATATCCTCAGACATTCTAATTGTTTTAACAAACATATCAAGTACCGGAGAGCATTTTGAGTGGTTTGGTTTGTAAGTCTTTCCTGGAAGTGGGATATTGAAGATGGATTGGATAAGACTAACAGCTTTAGTTAATCAATCGTCTTTAAAAGTTCAATTAATCAAGCGTATAGTCTTACAACGATGAGCTTCTGCAGACACTTTTGAACATCTATGATAAATAATGGTTTCTGTCAGTATATTAGTGTTTGTGTATACACCACCATTAAAAAGTGTGCGATAAACTATGGCGACATTTATTTGATTGAAATAAAAATACTTTATTATTATAAATGTTTTTACTGTAACATTTGGTCAATATGCTGCATCCTTGCTGAATAAAAGTATTTTCATTTTCTATTTTGTTTAAAAAATCTTACTTTAAACAAATGGTAGTGGTCAGTACCTGAAGTTATATTATTATAATTGTAGTTATATTATTATAATTATATATATATATATATATATATATATATATATATATGTATATATATATATATATATATATATATATATATATATATATATATATATATATATATATATATATATATATATATATATATATATATATATATATATATTTATTTATTTATTTATTTATTTATTATTTAGTACCTAAATTATATATATATATATATATATATATATATATATATATATATATATATATATATATATATATATATATATATATATATATATATAAAAATTTAGGTACTCAAATAAATAAATAAATAAATAAAAATAAAAATATATATATATATATATATATATATATATATATATATATATATATATACAGTTTATGCAAATGTAATATTGATCTCTGTTTTGCCAAATGAAATGCTTCATTTTTTAAATGTTTGTCACGCTGACGTTGGCTGGTGCTCTCAGATAATTGCTTTGGAAAATAAACAGCCATTCAGTTGTGTTTGTTGTGTGCTTGTTTTCCAGATTACGATGTTTGATAAAACAGTTGGAGAGGGGAGAGGCGTCTCTCGTTGACCTAAAGAAAAACCTGGAATATGCTGCCACTGTTTTGGAATCAGTCTATATTGAGGAAACAAGGTACAGTATGGTGTTTACTCTTATATTTACTCAACCACTCTCCGTTGCCAAATTTTGAAATATAACCACTGCCAATTGACTTGAAATTATAAACAAGTTGAAACTCATATAAACAAAAATAACATATTCCTGCCATATTCCTATTCTCGTGTTGTTTTCGGGAACATCCATCAGTTGCAAACTAACTGCATGGTCCATTTACAATGAATATTAATCTCCAGGCTATTTTCTATTCTCGTCAAAATCTTTGACTCCGCTGCATTGCTCACAAAGCCGTAACCGCACATTATTCAGTCTTTCCATGTCAGATGCTGATCCGGCTTTTCCACACTAACCCTAAGTGGAGTCATTGTAAAGGGAAGATTGTAAAATTGGTCTTGGATCAGTCTAATGGAGCTTAAAGCAATTTACTCTTGCTGATAGAGGTCAATTCAATTAGCAGTTAAAGATCTGTGTGCTTCAATCCCAAGATGCTTTGATTGAGTGAGTGGCCATTTGAAGGGTCACAGGGGTCAACGCTACTGCTTTGTCCTTCAGAATTACTTTAACTTGTTTAAAGGGATACTTCAGGATTTAGCATTAAGCTTTATATTAGTAGAAAACCTGTAGTATTTTCGAATTATCATGCTTTCCACCCTATGTATTTTTTTGTCTGGAAAAAATCCTCCAATGACGCAAAAACTTCATTTTGCGTCATCTGAGGATTTTTTGGCCAGAGGCTAAAGACTACAGTCAGTAGTAGGTCTGTCCGCATGTTCTGAACCCGCCCATAGAGGGCGATCTCACTCACATGAACGCTAAACAAGTGATTCGGTTGATGTGCGTTTTAACATTGCTAAGAAATCCCCGCTCCTCCGTGAGAGATACGAGACCGGTGCGTCTCACAGGTGTCGCTCATCGGTAATCATGCGCACCGGCCTCGCGGCGTTCTCCCAGCGGCCCTCACTCGTCCTGCTCGCCACAGTAAACACGACTCGCGCCGTCTCCCGCGGCCCTCACTCGTCCCGCTCGCCACAGTAGACACGAACTCGCGCCGTTCTCCGCGGCCCTCACTCGTCCCGCTCGCCACAGTGAACACGACTCGCGCCGTCTCCGCGGCCCTCACTCGTCCCGCTCGCCACAGTGAGACACGACTCACGCCGTTCTCCCGCGGCCCTCACTCGTTCCGCCTCGCCACAGTAAACATGATGAATGGCGACTGTAGAACACAAAGGCGAATCCCAGACATTTTGGCCGATCTCGAAACACATTTCAGGGCAGACTCATGACGGAGACTCACTAGTAGCCTAGACTTGTTGTTTAACTACTGCGCTCTGTTACCGGTAGGCGTGGCCTCCTAGGGCAGTGAAGCAAGTGCATTCTGGGAGTTGTTGTCTTTCATCCACATAAGCCAAAAATACATTTTCTGGCTTTTCTCAGTCTAGAAAGCTCCAAATTCAAAAATAATTTCACATTTCTTCTACAGCATAAATGACCCATTTTAAATAAACATTCATCTTTCCAAGAGGTAAAGTATGCCTTTTAAGGATGTAAATATTAGATTTTTCTATTTTTAACATTACCAAAATGGCAATATCATGGTATGCTTTTGATTTACAGTAACTTTGATGTGCCATGCAAAACACCGTGCTATATGAATATGATAATCAAACGGTCCATGTGATCCAAGCACTGTGGTATTGACATTTGATACCTTCATTATGTGGTAAGGGTGCATGTGAGGGTTTTCAAGCTATTCTCTGGTTGAATGTGACCATAAAATAAAATAAATTCTATATGGTTTTAATTTGAAGCTTATTTAGGCCAAATTTTGTTTTTAATGTCAGCATATTTACTCTTATTTAAGCACAATAAATACGGTAGCCTACACTAATTAACAATCAAAAAAGTGATGTCAGGTGTAGGAAAATTGACATCTTCACCCTTTATTAAAATAGCATTATTTTGTTTGCATATTGCGAAGTTGTGCTTGAAGTCAATTGTTACATTTGTGATAATGCTATGAAACATGCCAAATTGTGCAGGCATCATTTTTAGCCAGGCTGACATGCAAAGAAATTATAAACAAAGAACCAACAAAATATTAATAACTGATTATGTTTACCCAATAAATGCTTTTTCCTGTGAGCTTTTTGTCTTTTCCTTCATACTTAAAATATAGAATTTTTTGATGGTTTAATCAACTTGTAGGATCATAAAAAAAAGAAATCCCCTCCAGACATCACTTTTCAGCCATTGCTGCGCATGCAGGCTACTAATTATATTTTGTATGTATATATATATATATATATATATATATATATATATATATATATATATATATGACTTTTTTATGTTAATATATATTAAAATGTAATTTATTCCTCTGAAAAAAGCTGAATTTTCAGCATCATTACTCCAGTCTTCAGTGTCACATGATCCTTCACAAATCACTCTAATATGATGATTTTATGCTCCAAAAACATGTATGATTATTATCCATGTTGAAAACAGTTTTTTACATTTTTATTTCAGGATTCTTTGATGAATAGAAAGTTCAAAGAACAGCTTTCAAAAATGTAAAAAACTGTTTTCAACATGGATAATAATCATACATGTTTTTGGAGCATGAAATCATCATATTAGAGTGATTTGTGAAGGATCATGTGACACTGAAGACTGGAGTAATGATGCTGAAAATTCAGCTTTTTTTCAGAGGAATAAATTACATTTTAATATATATATTAACATAAAAAAGTATTTTTAAATTGTCATAATATTTCACAATATTACTGTGTTTTTTTGTGTGTATTTTTATCAAAAAATGCAGCCTTGGTGAGCAGAAGAGACTTCTTTTAAAAACATAAAAATCTATACCAACCTTAAACTTTTAACCAGTTGTGTGTATTTATTCATGTAGCCTATGTATGTATATATATATATATATATATATATATATATATATATATATATATATATATATATATATATATATATATATACACAGGTGTATATATACAGGTATATATATATATATATATATATATATATATATATATATATGTATATATATATATATATATATATATATAAATTAATTTCAGCTTACTTGTTTATTTGTTGTATTTTATTTATTTTTGTTATACTGCTTTTCATTTATGCTGGCTTTAATTTAAAACATTGTACTGCAAACATTTTCCAGTAATGGGAATCACAATGGGAAACATTTAATTACAAAAAAAACAAATCAAAAGCATTACAATAGATTTTGGCAGGTAAGAGTGTGTTTTAATCAAAATGATGTCACACGACGCGCATTGCACAAAATATAATGAGTTTCTTTTGGGTTGAAATGGCACCCGAATATGCTTTCATCAGGATGTGTGGATATGAGACCATGCTGATGGCTTTATTAAGAGAACATAAACGAACACCTGCAGTTTGATCACGGAGCCAAAAAACTCCTCCTTATCAGTGGCATTTCATTCCTCTCAGTGATAGTGTTCAACGTCTCTGCGGAGGGATGAAGCCCTCCATCACGTCGCTCAAGTACCACTGATATCTTTTGATTCTGATGAGCAGAGTGAAGAATAACAGCTGTGAATATCTAGATGCCAGAAAAGACATGATGAAAGCTTATGGAATTATGTAACTGGCGACGTCATCGCGGCCTGGGATTATGACACACCCTCTCACTCACCAAACCACTGAGACCCAGTCCAGCCTGGTCAGATTCATATTCGCTGTGTGATTTATGACGGGTGTGGGCTTTAAATCCATCATAAGAGCTTATGTTTAGATACACAGATGTTTATGACACAGTTACTGCGAAGATGTTTTTAAAAGTCAATCCAGTGCCATTCCAATGCTAATATTTATACCTTGAGCTTTCTTTATTTACTAGACATGTTCTGCTGCACTTAAAGGGAACATACTTGTGGTATTACCATAATGTGGATTAGTCTTTAACCAGTGGGTCTTGGCTTGGGCTTTGACTCACAGTTTAGATTAAGTATAAATAGTCGTTTATCCTTCTTATATGCACAACAATTACCTGTCACGGTTGATATTTTAAGTGTAAGTGATGACATTTAAAGTATCTTTCCCTCTCTCCCTTTTTTTCTAAGGCGATTGGTCCGATACTGAGGATGAGCTCAGTGATATCCAATAGCAGATTCTGTGCCATCAGAGGTCCGTGATTGGCTGGCCTCCACCTTCACACGACAGATGGGGCTAGATGATGCGCGAACAGAAGAAGCCACGAGTTACGCAGCATCGATACACGCAGTGCAGGCTGGGATATTTGTGGAGAGGTGGGGTTAACCACAAAGTGGAAGCTATTGGCATTTTTCAAGTGAAAGAAAGTCAACTTTAGTTTTCCTTTTCTTTGACCCTTGCAATTTAAATTATTTTGCTAGTCTACCTTTACAACTGTCTATGTAAACAGCCTCCAATATGATTGGTCTAACATGTAGACATACAGTCTAAGTGTATGTTGTAATGTCCCATTTTGAACTCTTATTTTGGTCTCTTTCATTTCAAAAGCATCAAAGGACATGCTATTATAAAATGTATTAATATTTTGAATTAGCTTTTTTATATTTTATAAAAATGTATGTTATATCAGTTATTTTTTTAATATATATTTTCATTTTCATTTTTCATGGTATAAAATATAAAAAAGCTAATTCAACATATTAATACATTTTTATAATAGCACTGATAATGAAAAACTTAATATGTTCACCTTGGCAACTAAAACAAGTACTAAAATGACCAAAACTGAAAAAAAAAGAAAAAAAAAATATATATATATATATATATATATATATATATATATATAATTTTATTTATTTTATTTGGTTATTTTAGTACTTGTTTTAGTTGCCAAGGTGAACATGAGTTTTCATTATCATGCTATTATAAAATGTATTAATATTTTGAATTAGCTTTTTTATATATTATACAAATGTATGTTATATCAAGTTATTTTATTAATATATATTTTCATTTTAATTGAATTCTTTTTTCTTTTTATAAAGTTTGGAGTGCTTTTGTATATATATTATTATTATTTTTAATTTTTAAATTTTTTTTTTTCAAGTTTTGGTCATTTTAGTACTTGTTTTAGTTGCCAAGGTGAACATATTAAGTTTTTCATCTAATGTTGTTTTCAGCTTTATTTTAATAGTTTTAGTTAATAATATTAAAATTAGAAAATAAATACATTTAGCTGTTGCCATTTTTTTTGTAACCGTGAACACAAAGCAGGAATCTTCCAGTGTTCATAAATCAGTCTGCATCCTCTATAAGGCCATTTACTTCCTCGCCAGGCACCATTTTAAGTCTTCAGTGAAATTATTATAAATCTATGCATTGAGCTTAATGTGAGTCAGTGTATGCATATACCTCATATTTTTGACAAGTCTGAATAAGTACATTCACTCTGCCCTTCCTCCCACCCCATCTATCTGTTAGCATCATTTCATTAAATTATAATGCACTTCAGGCAACACTGCACATATAAATTGCTCTGACAACGCATTTACTTTAAGAAAGTGCAGGTTGTCCTCTACATTTGATGTTTTGTCATTTTAAAGGTGAAGATTATGGCATTGTGTTATAGTGCCTGCAGTCTGTGCTGCCGATTTCACTTGATGTGTTTATCTCCTTCTAACAGAATGTACCGCCGAACATCGAACATGGTGGGACTGAGTTACCCTTCCTCTGTCATAGCTGTGCTTAAGGTAAAATACCCACACACTCTTCCATTCTCATAAGCAGCCATTGTCCAATGGCTCTCCAATCATTACTTTTTTTTTCCAGAATGGAAACTTTTAAAACATGCTTTTCACTTGTACTTGTTTCAGTAGGAATCTGTGGTGGAATTAAAGTGAAAAACAAAACAAAACATGGGTGTCGTCTTTCTCCTTTCGCTAGCTCTCTGTCCTAAATGAACACAAATAATATTTTCACACTTTTTGTCAAATTATTTGTCTACAGCTTGATGTTTCTAGCATGTTATATGTTTGGCAGCAGTTCTTAAACCCTAATTGATGGAGTGTGTAGCTTGTCATTTCTTAATCAATCATGTAGAAAGACACATGGTAGCTTTATTCCAGGATGACAATGTCAAGATTCATCAGGATCAAACTGTGAGAGAATGTTTGTGAGGAGCATGAAGAATCATTTTCACAGATGAATTGTCCAGAGATTAAATTCATTGATGTCTATTGGATTTGCTGGAGGAGACTTTGGACAATATTATAAGATACTGACCAAAACTTAATGCATCTTTTGATGGAAATAGATACATTTCCATCAAAAGCTCATCAATTGTTGGTTAAAATATTGTATTTCACAATACAATGTGAAAAAGCTACAGACTCCATTAAGGAGTAGTTCACTTTTACAAAAAACCTTTGCTGATAATTTACTCACCCCCATGTCATCCAAGTTGTCCACGTCTTTCTTTCTTCAGTTCGAAAAATAAATTAAGGTTCTTGATGAAAACATTCTATGATTTTCTCTATATAATGGACTTCAATGGGAACCAAATGGTTCAAGGTCCAAATGAGAGTTTCAGTGCAGCTTCGAAAGGGCTTTGAACAGATGCCAGACAATGAATAAGGGTTATATATATAAATTATCAGCAAAAGCAAAACTTTTCTTAAAAGTGAACTACTTAATTGGGTTTAAAAGAACTGTTGACAAACAGATAATATGCTAGAAATATAAGAGCATCATTATATACAGTAGTGGCCAAAAATGATATTTTATGACCCTGCGAGCTTGATTAAACAATCAAAATATGAGGAGGATATTTTAAAAATTTAAAATATTTTAAATATGAAGGAAAAACCAAACACTAAACTTGTTTAGGGTATTTATCTGACTTAGCTACAGGTTAGTTTGATGTGCTTTTGTTGTTTTAGTGTGTTTATATATATATATATATATATATATATATATATATATATATATATATATATATATATATATATATATATATATATGATAAGTTTTCAGATTAAAAGTCAGGGTCCGAGACAAGGGTAAAACAAAAATTAACATATATAAATGAAGTCATAATACAGCATAAAGGCAGTTATGTAGTGAAATGTAGGGACATAAAAATGCATAACGTATTTTCTCACATTGCATTAATTTTCTTAGTCGATACATAAGAACCAATAGTGTTTAGCATCAAACCTGGCATGATGGAAGCTGTTACGTTGAATATGCAGAAGGGAAGAATACCTGTTTGCTGAGTTCGTTCTTCTGCTTTTTCTTCCAGAATGTGGACAGGTGGTCTTTTGATGTGTTTGCTCTGAACGAGTCGAAGTGGGGACCACTCGCTCAAATTCATCTTCTATGAGCTCCTCACCCAATACGACCTCATCAGCCGCTTTAAGGTGAAAACAACTTTTGAGGAAGTGTGAGTGGAGGGCTGTAATGGTCTTATTAACACCGTATCTCTGACAGATCCCTGTATCAGCGCTGGTCTCATTTGTGGAGGCTCTGGAAGTGGGTTACAGCAAACATAAAAACCCCTACCACAACCTGATACACGCAGCCGACGTCACACAGACGGTACACTACCTGCTCCTGAAGACGGGGATGGTGGTAAGATGAAACACACACACAAACAGATCACATCAGAGGTCTATAACTGGATGGAATTAGTTCAAGAGGGGCTTGTAGCCCTCAAACCATTTTCACTTTATAGCCCTTAATCCTGTAATTGTGGACAAATGTGGGCACAGAGGACTCAGGTGTGATCCTAATTTTTATTTATTATAAATGTTATATCACTGTCTTTGATAAAGTTTTGTCTATCCATTTATGGTATTTTCTTTTATTTTTGGGTATTTTTGAATTTATTTACTTCAAAAAGTACCATATTTTCTATGTAAATTATTTCTATGTAAATGAATTACTATGTCATTTTATTTTTATTTATTTTTTTTTAACTACATTAAAATATCATTCCAATAAGTTCTTAGAGCAAAAACCTAAAGATGAAGTGACTTTGCTGTCACTATTTTGGCTTATTTTCGAATGCTCTAAATTACAGTTTTTCCCATTCATTTCTATGGGTGCCCATTTTTGACCCAAATACAAGATTAAGGAGGTTTTTTTCACCCACTTAACATTGTAGGATTGAGTAAAACAAATTGTGTGTGTTCAGGGGGCAAACTTAGGAAAAGTAGCCAAGTCTTGTACCGCTCAGATCAAGGCAAGTATTTTTTAAAAATAAATCAATACTATTTTGCCCACATTTGTCCAGAATACGGTTTTAGGGTTAATACAATTTGGTGACCTATACAGTAGAAAGTTGAAAACATTTTTGAAGTCGGTGCTACGTGACTAGAGAAACAGAAAAAAGGCACTTGTCTTACCTTTTGCCCGTCTACGGAAAGCCTGGCCACTCCCTATTAAGTCCTATTGTACTGAATTTTGGTTGTAGTTCCACCAAAGTTCCACTGGGGCGATTGTCTGAGTGCAAAATGAATGGGAGTCTATGGAGCTATAGACGGCTAATTTTGGCTAATTTTGATTTTGAGGGGTATAGCTCCATAGACCTCCATTCATTCTGCACTCGTCCTGTGAGCGCCCTCATATGGAACCAGAGTGGAACTGCAACCAGTTCAGAACCCGGAAGTTTACCTGCGAGTAACCCCTTATTAGACATGCTCTGCTTAGACTAGGGCCCTATAAAATCCGTTTTATTTTTTCCCAAATTCCATTTTATTTTTTCCCAAATTCCGTTTTTTCCGTTTTAATTTTTGGGAATTAGTTTTTTTTTTACCCTTGACAGTTATTTTAGTTGTAAAAATCGTATGCTTTTAAAGTTAATGATTAAAATGTATTAAAAAATACAAATAAATTAGGAATGACCACATTTATTGAGGTAATACAGACATTTACTCAGTAGCCTTTTCAGGACAAATACTGCATGATGCAACGTAACACTGCACTCTTCAAGTAACAACAAAATATGGTTATGAGCTTTAAACTGTCCAGTAATATCGCTGAAATGACGGGTTAAGGGGTTTGTGTCGCACAGATTTGCTTCCCCGGTCTGCATTTTCACCAGACATGGGTTCATCTCCCACACAAAAACAGAATTTCAAACCAAATATGTAAAAATCCATGAAATTCCGCGTTAACACTAGATTTCGCGTTAATTGGCCAATTCCGCGAATTCCGTCCGTGATTTCGTTATCACGGAAATCATAGGGCCCTATTAGACATCCTGCCAAATAGGTAGGAAAACTTCAACACCCATAATGGATATGCTTACCAGACTAAAGTACCGCCTGCTTTAGTAGGAAATACTTCCTAGTAAACTTGTAGTCATAATGGTTTTGACTTGTATTGTTTCTGGGTGCAGGAATTCAAAGAGTAAACATTTAGTCAGGGCTCCAGACTAACTTTTCCACTGGTTGCACTGGCGCTACCAACTTTCTCAGTTGGTCGCACCAGCATATGATTTGGTTGCACCGGTTTTTTTTTTTTTTTTTTTTTTTGGGATTAATCAATGCATGCTGATGAATAGTGGTTTTAATGGACCAAACCTAGCAAAGGCTTTCTTGGTTGCAGCATAAACCCCTGTAATATATTAATTATCATTGCCAAATTTCAGGATTTTCATGGATTTTGGACTGTAATTTTAATCTGTAATTTTACGCATTTTACATTTGAATTATATACAATCTGTTTACATTTGAATCATATTCTATCTAACTATCTATCTGGCTGTTTGTCTGTATGTCTATTATCATCTTTCTATCTTTTAAAAATCATTTAACATTCAAAAGTATGCATTACATTTTAAAGATTAGAGTATTACAATAAGCCTATACAGATTTTTCTTTATCAAAGTTTATAGTTGTAACTAAAAAGAAATCTCACACTTACAATCTTACCTTCTGCATTTTATAATAGTTTTCTTTTCCTCAGTTCGAGCGATTACTCTCATCTAACCGCTGAAAAGACGTAGGAAGGGGCACACTCTTTCGTGAGACATTTTCATTTTTATATCCCTTAATTTGTGAATTCGTAATTGGTGCGTTTCACCATCAGTGTGCAATGCACTTGACATCTACGTTCGTCAATAAATAAACTGTACGTGTCTTGCGGAAGAACACTGTAACCGGAGATACTTCACTCCACTTATGTCTATGGCGAGTCACGCAGGCTCTGGGCAACTCCGCATCCGAAGTCGAATCGACCCCGGGACAAAATAGTCAGAATTTAAACACTTATTATAGGCGAACCATAGTGATTCAGGATATGTCAAAACACGGTTTGGAAAATGGAATGGATTTAGCCTACTGTATCCTGAGCATAAGTTACGGATTGCAACAGCTGATACAACAGCGTTCTGTTGCGCGAGCGTCCACTCGCAGATATGAGACCACATAAAATTTTAACTCGCACATTTTCAAAAAAGGTCACATGCAACCAATTTGGTCGCAATCTGGAACCCTGTTAGTGCTAGAGAGTAACTTTAATTTTTTCCAGTGAAAGATCCAGTGTGTTGTAGGCTGCACTGCATCGTAAATACAGAGAGAACGCTGTGTGAAAATCTGAAGATCCTCCATGTTTGTAGTCAACATTTCAAACTTAATGACCACAGTGCTGTCAAACGATTAAAATATTTAATCGCGATTAATCGCATTAATGCCATAGTTAACTTGAATTAATCGCACATTTTTATCTATTCTTAATGTCTTTTGATTTCTTTTTGTTACATTTTTTTCTCATTTTAATGCTCTCATCAACATGGAAAAGTGGATTGGCTTGTTTAGTGCAAATGTTTTTTTTTTTAATTATTATTATTGAAAATAACATTGGAATAGTGTTCAATTTCACTCTAACATATATAGCCTAAATAATCTCTCACACAATGCAACACTGTCCATCAATAAAAGGGTGAAAGAAATACTGACGAGGTCCTGATATTGACGAGGGGTGGAGAATTTGCATCATCTGTGTTTGTGTGTGTGTGTTTGCTTGGCCATCATCAAGTGGTGTTTCAGGCTGGACGTGCTGCGATGATGATAGCTCAGTTCATAATGACAAAACATACAGATCGCTTTGGTCTTGTCAATGGGACAATTTGGCAACTTTTTAAAAGTAAACTTTACATTCAGAATCTCATTGGCATCCATTTCGGCGCTCTTGCGCTCGTCATCCACTCAAAACATAACGTTACCATTTGGCCGGCTCTGCAAGCTGAAACGAGTGTGTGCGGCACAAAACGTCCTCGCGCTGCCGCTCTGAAACCCATTCATTTCAATTGCTTGCGCTGCGCGAGGACGTTCCGTTGCTTCTTCGACCAAAGCGCAAGCGGATCTAAGCTAGACCGGAAACAAAACATCAGGCACGCCTGCACACACTCCGTTTGCGGCTTGCGAGCCGGCATTGAGTGATGACAGACGCAGCGATGACGCTGAAATGGATCGAGGACCGATCAGGACGCATGCCGTGTCCTGTTGCAAAAGTATGTGAAGAAACTACAAAGTTTGCTAGGACAAAAAGACCTTTAATTGGCGATAAAAAAATTAACGCGCAAAATGGGTTGAGCGTGAACGCCGTTAATGACGCGTTTGCAACTGACAGCTCTACCACAAACACAATGTTTTAGACCAAACAGAAAGGAAAAAGCTGTTCGGTCAGTTCTTCCCAACCGCCGAAGCTTACAAGTAATAAAGCTGTTGCCATTGTGTTCCATTTTTAGCATAATGCTGTTTAAAGAGTAGATGATGAGTAGATGAATGATAACCTACAATTACAAATATAGCTGCGAAGCATTCGATTACGGGCCCAAGCCAGGTGGCACCGCAACCCCGGTTTCTTCAGTTACCTAAAGGAACCAGGGTTGCGGTGCCACCAGCTTCGCCCTTTCAGGGCTTGGGCCCCAAAAACTGTTCATTTAATAACCCTCTGTCAATCGGACTTTCTATGAAAAATATGGAAGTACAATATGTGAGTTTTCACGAAAGCCCAGAGCATTTCACGTCATCCGGCAGAACTAGCTGACAAATAAACATGAATTTTGAGTAAACATTGTTCATTTACATACAGTACTGACATAGTAACAATACAAAACTGATTGAAAATCAAGTGAAGTTACACTTTAATTGACCAAAAACTCTTATTTTTAATAATTCTAGTTTATATTATATTATATCTAGTTTATTATATCTAGTTAACATCAACACTGCTTTGGGCTTGTGGAATCTCTTCCCTCATGTTTACAGTGGAGGAATGCAACGACATTACTACACCCTTCATTATCAACATGCTCTTGCGGCATAGACTGGTTTTGTTGATTATAATGATCTGATGTGGCGTTCTTCCACTCGCTCTCAATTCAGATACGGTGTTAATCATCTTGATAATGTTACGGTGACAACATGTCGAAGTCTGTGGGCACGAACTCCAGAGTAACTGCGCTGAAACCCAGCGGCGTAATCATTAATTCTGCTGACACGTTTGTGCTGGCGAACACACATACACACATCCAAAGCTTTTTAATGAACAATCATCAGGCCTGTCATAAAGCAGCAGTTCCTGAAGAGAATCCTCATGCGGTTTTTGAGGGGTCATTTACACAAATCTCTTTATCTTGCATCTGACTTGCTCACAAAGAGGCACGTCTTTCATCAGAATGCACTTCTGCAAGACAAATGCTGTGTGATGGTGTCATTTAGCACTCTGTACTGGAGTTCCCTCTATTCAATGATTAAATATTAAGATGAAGTCCTGCGGGAATAGCCGTGAAGACTGAGATGCTCAAGGTCCTTCAGAGATTTTAGATTCAAGATTGATCTGTGTTTCAATATCACATGTCTTTTATTTTACTGCTGTTGACTCAGGGCTTTTGGCTATTTTAATTAAAGTGCCCATATTATACTTATTTATTTTGGGGCTCTCCTGGAATACATTTACATGATTTAAAAATAAAATAATACTGTACATTGCTGCAGCACTTCTTTTAAGTTTTAGTTCCTGTGTATCCATTCTGAAAAGTCTAGTATACTCTGCTCTGATTGGTCAGCTGGCCCAGCTGGTCTGTTATGATTGGTCAACCAACGCAGGTCTCAGTTGTGAATTATTTAAATTCGGCATGAAATGGAAATTGCTATTGTGACAAATCCAAGTAAAACAGCCTGTCAAACAAGAATAAATGTAGAGCGAGGCATGATTTTGTCTATGAGGAATTGATTGGATGGTTGAACGGTTGTTGTGTTATTGAAGTTTGTCCAGCCCTCACGCCAGTAAACACACTCTTAGAAGAAATGGTTCTATTTAGAACCAGAAATGGTTCCATCCCCGCTTCATATATGGAACTCCAAAATGGAGTTCTATATAGAACCCAGAGGAACCCTTTTTTAAGAGTGTATAGAACATTTTAGGGGTTCCAAATACGTCAGCGTTGATAGAACCTTTTAAGGTTCTATATAGAACCTTTTCTTCTAAGAGTGAAGAGAAGAGAAGTGATGTCACTGTGAGAGGGAGGAGGGGTATTTTGATGAAAGATTACAAGGGCACTTGAAAAAAAAATTATAATGTGCACAGATACATCATTTATAACAAATACTGCAATATTCCATAGAAAAAATAATTTAGATTTGATGGTGACAACTTCATCTCAAATGTTATGTTTTGAAAGTCTCTTATGCTCATCAAGTTTTCTATTTAATATAAAGCTTTCTTTAGTGTCATGTGATCCTCCAAAAATCATTCTAATATGCTGATCTGTTACTCAGTTATAGCTGAGCTGTTGAGCTGCTTACTATAGTTGAGCTGCTTAATATTTTTTTGGAGCCTGTGATACCTTTTTCAGAATTCATTGATAAAGAACAGCATTTATTCAAAATAGAAATATTTGCGAACAATATTAATCTTTACTATAAACTTTTTTCATTTTAACACATCCTTGCTGAATATTTTTTTTACATTTCTTCAAAAAAAAAATACAGACAATATAACAATATACACTATAAGTTAAAAAGTTTGGGGTCTGTATTTTTTTTTCTTTTTTGTGAAGAAATTTAAAAAAAATTATTTACATTTTTTTTTAAAGAATAGCATTTTTACAAAAAAAATTAAATCTTATGTATACATAAGATTTCTATTTTAAATAAATGCTATTATTTTTTTTTTTACTTTTTATTCCCCAAAAATTCCTGAATTTAGAAGCATTTAGAATGATTTCTGAAGGATAATGACTGGGTTAATGGCTGATGAAAAAAAAATTACATACTACGATTGAAAACCATTATTTTAAATTTTAAATACATGCAGGCTTGATGAGCGTAAGAGACTTATTTTAAAAAACATTAAAAATAATATTTCCAAACTTTTGACCGGTACTGTATTTCTAAGGCAATTGTAGTGCAACAAAAAAGAAAAGATTGATATTATTTTCTCTGAATAGTTCACTCAAATCTAAGCACAGTTTGAGATCTTTACTAGGCATTTTTATTTGTCAGGAAAACATCTTAGAAGGTGGTGCTTTCAGCAGAGGTCTCAGTTTCCTCTTTATTTAGCTTCATCTCCATTACAGAGAAATGAGGATGTAAAAGAGCTCTCATGCGTGATGTTTCTTCTTCCTCTCCAGCACTGGATGACGGAGTTGGAGATTCTTGCGATGCTGTTCGCCGCTGCCGTCCACGACTACGAACACACCGGGACCACAAACAACTTTCACATCCAGACCAGGTAATGCATGAGAGAACTGGGTGACACCATCACAAAACCTCAACATGAGCCGGATGAATGAAAAACAGAGAAAGATGACCTTTCTGATCAAAACCTGACCTGGGACAAATTACAAAAACACAGTGTTTTTTTTTCTCTCCTGGTTTCCTTGTGTCTGTGAATTGGTTTGTGGGTTTAAGCACGAGTTTGGGGTTGATAAGACTACACAAAATGTTTTTAAAATAAGTCTCTTTCAAAGCCTGCATTTATTTGACCAAAAATACAGTGAAACAATAATATTGTGAATATATTATTAGAGTTTTCTATGTTTTATTTTAATTTATTTATTTTATTATATTTATTAATTTATTTTTCTAATTTATTTATTTTTGTGACAATTTCAATGTTGAAAACAGTTGTGCTGGTTCATAGTTTTGTGAAAACCATATTACATTTTTTTTTATTTGTTGTATAGAAAAGGAAAAATTGTGTGTATTGAGTTTGCACTCGTTCCTTCAGGTCGGACACAGCCATCCTGTACAACGACCGCTCTGTTCTGGAGAGTCATCACGTCAGCGCTGCGTATCGACTGCTTCAGGACGACGACGAGATGAACATCCTGTACAACCTCTCCAAAGATGACTGGAGGTGCAGCACCATTTCACATCCATCATTTTATACGTTTTCCTCATCATCTCACTTCTTTTGTGTCCAGAGAACAGACAAACTGACAGTTTGACATCAATTTTCTGTAACTGCAGTATCATGATATGTCTTAGCTGGGTGTTTCTTCAACTATGGCTACTTTTATGTACCAGAGGTTGATTTTTATACTTTCCACTCCCACCTTTTTGGTCTAATCTTCCCTCTTTAGGAAATCTGAATCTGACATTCTCACTGTGCTATTTTAACCCCTTAACTGTCACTTGCCTGTATACGGGCAACCTAACTTTTCTTTACTATATTACTATTAAATCCTAATCTAGTCATGACAAACTATATATCATTGGAAAGGTCTAAGACTCCTAAATAGATATTTTAGGTCTGTTTTTTTCTTACAAATTAGGAATGAAGAGTAATATATGAATTTATGACAAGAGTGCACCTCAAAAAATCGACGTCATTACAGGAGTTTCTGACCTTCGTCACAAAAAGTCGACGCACACACTTTTAATAATTGAAACTTTGGTTTTTAGTGCTAAAAGTTCATAATAAAACATAATTAGTATTTGTCAATAAAAAAGATAAAATTATATTTTAAAAAGTAAGGTAAGAAGTCCTCTAAAAAATATAATATATTATATATATACAAATATAATTGTTTTATTATTATTATATAAAATTTTTTAGAAGTTATCATAAATTAGGTATCATTTGAAAGCTTACAAACTCAGAATTCATCCTGTGAAAACCATTTTAAAATTGGACGTTGCGTTACCATAGAAACTGTATTTTTTATTAGGCCCCTCCCCTTTTGGGCGTCATCTTTCATAATTTATTATGAAAATATTTTCTAATCTTGACAAAACACATATTGTCAGAAAGGTCTGAGTCTCAAGGTTCCATATTTAGTGACAGAAGTGATTTTGGATAGAAATTTATTAATTTGTTATGGCAAAATGCATACAATTAAATTCAATGGCACCCGGTGGCTATTTTTGGTACTACGACTAAACAAAATCTCATGGGAACTTCAATTTTTGTGATATCAACTTCAAATTTGGAACACAACTTGGTTAGATATATAGCTTTCATTTTATAGTAATTTTATAGTAAACATATTTTGTAAAATATTTATTTCATATTAAAAAATATATATTAATAAAGTCCTGTGAAGTTTTACACCAAGACAGAGATGGAAATGATGTATTATTCATTCAGAAAGAAATGGTTAGTGCAGGTGTTTTGTGTGCTTGTGTTTTTAGAGAGCTCAGGGCGCTCGTGGTCGAGTGGTTCTGGCCACTGACATGTCCTGCCACTTCCAGCAGGTCAAAGCCATGAAGAATTTCCTCCAGCAGCCCGAGAGGTGAGAAACCTTGACAAACACACATCCGACCTGCTTCTCTGTTGTCATGTCACCTTTTGTCTGGTCTGTGTCTCCCCAGAGCAAGATGTTATTGGTTAGAGGTTGTTCTTTCATAGCAGTAGAGACTTATTAAGATTGCATGTTTCTCCTATTCCTCAAGAGAAATAAAAATAGACAAATGATATGGTGTAAAATGGTCACCGTGATTTTGCCAAGTAAGATATGGTCCTGGATTAACATTCATGTAGTCCTTACCCAATCCCTAGCCCTAAACCTAACCCTGCCCATAACTTTTCCCTAAAATCAGAGGGTAATGAAAGGTGAATAACACTGATGTTTAAGTACACTCTTAGAAAAAGGGTTCATTGGGGTTCTATATATGAAGCATAGGGTTCTTCACTCAACTCCAAAGAACCTTTTATGCTAAAAAAGGTTCTATGACTAGAGAAAGAACCCTTTTGGCACAAATGTTCTTTATAGGCTATTATTCATTTATATATTACATTATTCTGCAACATTTTGTAGTTGAAATTAAATTATTGTTTACTAAACTGTTGTAGTAACTTAATATCCCATTTTATTCATGCTGATTTTTGGAGGAGAAAAACTGAAATGGCACTCTTCGTGTGATATTAATTAACTACATAAACTGATATAAATATTAACATTTTCTAACCCCCATATCTTGAATTTTGTGATCATTCACATGCATTCATAAATACATTTTAGGGTCTTGATGTTTGTCAATAATATGAAATATTTAATCCGGAAAGAACAATGAATGAACCCAAAAGGTTCCATATAGAACCTTTTTACCCTAAAGGGTTCTTATTATTGAACCCTTAAAAAGGCTTCCGCATAGAACCTTTTAGGGGTTCCAAATACGTAGCGCTGATAGAACCTTTGAAGGTTCTATATAGAACCTTTTCTTCTAAGACGGTACTTCACTCTGGTTCTAAGCCTAAACTTGACATAAACAGTAAACTCGTCCCTCAAATCTGATTGGTTGATTGGAAGCACCACCTTCTAAGAAATCTAATTTTAGAAATCAAATTTAGCGGAGAGCAAATTTAGCTTTTTAGATGTTTCTCCTGAGAAAAACACAGCTATTTTAAGTGCCCTTGCAAAGCTTAACATCTTTGTTTGATCCAGGAACATGTGGTACTTGAGTGAAATCATGTTCACCGCAGTGGAATATTGAGCTGTAAAATGAATGGATTTTTTTTTTAGGAGAATTTGATGCAAAATGTTTGATTTCTTATTTGGATCTTTTGATTAAAGACTTTCTTGTTTTGGCAAATCTGAGCAGCTAGCTGTGTTTTTGAGGTATCTTCTGAATCTAGAGAGACTACTGGGGACTTTTTCTCAGGAGAAACATCTAAAAAGCTAAATTTGTTCTCCGTTTAATCTCATTGTCATGTGTCAGTACAGAAACGTGTTTACCATTCGGATTGTGTGTTTTCTTCACCCAGAATTGATAAACCCAAGGCTCTGTCTCTGCTGCTACACACGGCCGACATCAGTCATCCAGCCAAGAACTGGGATCTGCACCATCGCTGGACCACGTCACTGCTGGAGGAGTTTTCCGACAGGTTTGACTCATGTTCGTTCTTCAGATCCGTTCGGCAGGTGTATGCGCTTGTACGTATGTGTGAGACCAATCTCATCTTGCACTATTTTAATCCTCTCTCGGTTTCGCTTCCCGTCTCTCTTCTGATTGCCCTTTCATCCAATCACACGCAAGCCTGCGCCAGGGTTATCATAGGCTGCAGAAACCAGAGCATGTGGAGAAATGTGTCATTTGGGATTGTTTACACCTGAACATAACCCTCTGAAAATAACTGGCTTTCACGGCCCTTTCGAATGCAGGTCCCGAAATTAAACTTTGGCATGATCATGCGAACAGCACTTCGCTCATCTTGTACACATCACAGTAATGTCATATACATGTATTTTATAATACAAAAACTGTGTCAGAAAGCTTATTCAGATATTCCCTTACATGCATTGTGTAATATAGCTGTTCGTGAATGTAAATGTTTTAAAGACGAACAAAAAGATGAGTCGTCAGTAATTCCAGTCTCACGAATTTGCATATTTCCAGTCTATGGTCTTCATTGGCTGCCTGTGAACAACGTCTACTTTGACCCTCAAATACTAGTTGTAGCTGAGACTGGAAGAATTTGGTTCATTTTGTCGTCATTGATACGTTAAATCCGACATCATCGTTACCGTTCGTGTCACTGTTTGTGTACCCCACATGCCAGCTAACCAATGAGAACGCGGGAGAATGATGACGATACATAACAGACAAAGAGAGCTGTCGTGGATCCGCTCACCTGGCAGATTTGAAGAAAATGATCATCGTTTGGCAAATAAATAGACGATGGACAGTTACATACGTTACATTTTATCAAGTATGCTTTATGGTACACATCAAACAAGGGAATTTCTAGTTATCTATACTGTTAAGATTAAAGAGCCCCTATCATGGATTTTTGAAAATGACTGTTCATATGGTGTGGAATATAGCTCTAATGCCTGGTTCAGTATTACACGACTTTAGCCCGATTTTGGCACTAATCCGTTTACGTAGGTGTCGTGGGGATTCGTAGATCGACAACGGGCGTCGGGACACAAGATTCGATCGTATCATCTCGTATAGTGTGTCATAGTGGGAGACAACCTACGTCACGTCTGCGATGCTTCAGCGACATCACGACACAAAGACTAGCATGTTTAATTTTTTTAATGGTCGTTCGCTGACGGTTCCGTCACATGTATGAGGTTGACCAATAGGAGCGCATCTTTTCTGTACACAACTTTCAAAAATGGCGAAACGAAAGAGAGACTATGGTGCTAACGTTAAAACTAAAAGTAAAAATATATAAGAAAACAATAGTTTACCTCAAGTTCTCTTTGGAGGACTGACAGCCCATACTATCCTCTTCGAGCAGGTTACAGTCTCACGCAATGGCCGTGAGACTCACGCAATTCAACCAGTCCACACGCTCACACGCCACACCGTGTATTTCTCACGCTCAAAAGGGAATGACGAGCAATCCAGGAACGTGTCCATTGTTCGGGTTTTTCTGAACACAGGACAGCTAATACAACACTCACCGCTTCATCCATTGTTTGTTTACGTTCATTTCCGGAAGTCACTCGCTAGTTTCGCTTTCTCGATGACATCACGCGCCGTTAAAGACGGCATGCGATGACTGGTCAGGAAGCGACGTGTAGTCTGACATTGTGTCTTGTCCACGACACGACAAGATTTTATTATTCGAAAATCGCGTAATCTGACAGAGTGACTATCGTAACAGACAAAAAAAAAAACGTGTAATCTGAACAGGGCATAAGGGAATGAAAACATCCTGCAAAGATTTATATCTGAAAGTGCATACTTATATATAAAGTTATTGTCTTTCAAATGTGAGAGTCGACTCTAAGTCTATGAAATGAATTGTTTTTGAAACGAGTCATTAGCTGATTCGTCGTGACGTAGAGACATACTGGCCGCGCCCGGTTAATGCGCGCGAACTTAAAGTCTACACATTCAAATACTTCATCATAGCATCATGTCGAGAAGACACTGTGTTCTACAATGCAAAGATAGTTCAGCCACTTGGTTTTTATTTTAGCAGGGACGAGCCTGTCTATGGGGACGAGCATGTGAAGCATCAATGGTTAGAGTTCATATTTGCAGACGAGACCACAACAGTATAGCCCGATTGTGTTCTCATCAGACTGATCGTTCAAAACATAAATGAATTCAAATGTGGATTTCGCAAGCGGTTGTTCCTGAAGGAGGGCTCAGTAACTTACTTAACCAGTGTATATGGATCAGCTTCCTCCTAAGAATCACAACCTGTAAGTATTATTAATAATTGTTGCTTGCTTTTATGGGTTTTGAACGGTTTTGTAGCGTCGGGCGCGAGGAGGGAAGGCGCAAGTTTGTGTGTGCGCGCGCGTGACCGCGTGTGTGTGCGTGTGTGTGTAAGTTACGCTCAGCGCAGCTTCTAAGGTCTCCAATGTCAATTTTTTTTTAAATATGTGAAATGTTTGTCGCTGTTATTGGAGTTGTCTTAAAGAATAGAGCGTCTTGTACTGCAGTGCTTTATCAATATGTTTATGCGTTATGCTAACATAACAATAACTGACTGGGTCTGTCATCTGACCAATCACCGCCGATTAGCATCACGCAAAAATGAGATCGTTGTACGAATCATTTGGGAGTCAGTGAGCAAATCAGTTAAAAATAAATGCATATTATAAGACAAATAAAGTGTTTTTTATCCTTGCATGCATGTTAAACTGTTTTTGGGAACTCCTAAAACTAAAATAGGAACATTTTAAATGCTATGATAGGGGCTCTTTAATTAGTGAGTCCACGAATGACTTGGGTTTGCAGAGCATTCGCAGCTAATGTGGACTGCACCTGCCCCTGATATATATTATATATAATTAATGACTGTCAAAACGGGCCCAATGCACTAATGGACTCCGTCTGTCTCTGTTGTTTTGTAAAGTGAACAATGGAAGAGAGTTGCTTTCTCTGTATTACCTCCTGATCTTACCCGTCATGTGTCTGTTTATCTGCTACTAAAGTAACTGTAATAAAGCACATTCACAGCTCTATTCTCCATAGAGTGGGCTTCATAACTATGCTGTGATTGATTGACAGATTGGAGGATGGGGGCTATTCCTGTGTACGTGTCGTGTGTGTGTGTGTGTGTGTGTGGTCTAGTATTGTTCCAGCAGCTGTACACACCAGGAGGCAGATCAATCATAACAGGCTGAACATAAAAGCATGACAGTTTATTTTAGTCTGCCTTCAAATAATGTTTATGAATATTTACTATGAAGAAAATCTTTCTGAACCAGACTCAGAGCTGCAATCGTCCACCGTGTCATTTCATGAGCATTTATCTGGGTTCAGACCGGCTAGTATCAGGGCCTCAGACTGCTGACATTGCTAATATTGAGTACGGTTATGGTGGCTCAGAAGCATTTCATTTAACTCCCATTTCAAGATGTATGAGTCTGTAGGGCTGTATGTGGCATTTTCCACAAATATGCTACACTTTATAAGTTTCAGAGTCTCAAATGATTTATGTTAATAAATTATTAGTCAGACAAAATAGGTTTTGCTTTTTTAATCTAGAGCAAATCAATTTTTTTGAACTGTAATTATGTCTTAATTTTGAAATCCCTGAGAGAAAATAAAACCACAAAATATTTAGTTTGATAATCTGCCGTTTTTAATGGAAGACGTCAAGCTTTACACTGCAAGTTGACGAGTTGATTTATCCACGCTTTAATATGCCTCTGGTCACTGAGCTTATTAGATGAATGCCGAAGGGTATCATCTGCGATCTCTGACCCAGTTCGTTTGCTGGATCCATAGCTGTGATCCACTGTGTTTTACAGCAAGTGGTGAATCGTCAGTGGGCGGGAATCACACAGACAAAAAAAAAAAAAAACAGACAATCCCACAAGGAAATCACATTACAAAGTAGAATAACTGCTTAGAAATAGCATTGTTGTTTTTTTTGTTTTGTTTTTTGATAAACAGTATGTGAACTTAGCATGTTTTTCTTAAATATCTGAAACATATTATGGTATTTTTATGCTTTAATCAAAAATATAAATAAATACAGCACCTTTAACTATTTGCTGACAAGAAGTAATTATCCGTTTGGTGGCTTATTTGGTACACTTTGTTTGTGGAAAGTGCCATATATTTCCTGTGTTGGTTAATAATTGTGCTATATATTTGAAAATGTCCACCCTGATATAATACTGTGTAATGCATGAGTATAGAAATGCATATGAATGATGTGTTTGTGTTGGCAGGGTGATAAGGAGGCGGAGCTTGGTCTACCTTTCTCCCCTCTGTGTGACCGTAAGTCCACTATGGTGGCCCAATCCCAGATCGGATGATGACACACACACATTAAGTGCAGGCACAAATGCTCGCAATTAAATCTCAATACTGCAATTGCAGTAAAAATGTATTAATAATCACGCTAATGTTTTTATTTTTTTATTTTTTTTATTGTATTATTTTTTATTATTATTATTTTTTATTATTTATTATATATATATATATAAAAAATTTATATATTTTTATATATATTTTTATATTATTATTATTTATTTATTTGACTTTATTTATTTATTTATTTATTGTTTGTTATTTCTTTTAGTTTAACTTTTTTTTATTGTTATTAAAAATGTATCATCACTATACCCTGACTAATCATAAAAAATAATAATTACGCTAAATTGCAATTTAGCTCAGTGCAAAAAGTTAAACTTTTATTTTTGCGTCATATGCTGGCACAAATGCTTGCAATTTAATGTAAATATTCCAATTGCAAAACTATGAATTTCGCTAAACTGCAAAACTAATATTATGCCGAAAAAGGGAAACAATGACACCTTTCGACTTAAAACTTACAATAGCCGAAACACATTCATTCACAAACATAAACACATCATTCAAATATTTCTTTAATTATTGTGCACAAAAACAAGCAAATTCTTTTGTCATTTTCTATAGGTTTCATTGATTTTATCGTCGTTCCCACGTTTACGGTTCTGACGGACATGACGGAGAAGATCGTCACGCCGCTCATTGAAAAGGCAACAAGTTCAGGCTTGGCTGGATTACGCAGGTCAGAGTCTGGACGTCTGTCTTGTGTTTTCTACTTCTGCGGCCGGTGCAGGAATGGGTAACGAATGCTCATTATGACAAACTAGTCAAATTACTTTCTCAGGCCGCAATAATAGCTTTCCTTAGTTTCGAAACCCAATTCACTGGTTCTATTGCAGTCATTACTGCAAATCTAATATCAGATACCTCAGTTGGATCGTTTAGAAAAAGAGTAAATGTGAGTAAGTGCACTGCTGTTTCTGATCTTTGTAATTCACCGTTTGAAGTGAATCCATCAGTTCAGACAGTCTCACTTCCACTTAACACAGTAGTTCACTTTAGAAAAAAACTTTTACTGATAATTTACTCGCCCCATGTCATCCAAGATGATGAACCCCATGTCTTCAAGTTTTAAGTTTAAGTTTTATAAGCTCAAATGGCCTTGCTCTGTTGCAAAGTTTCTCTGGATTCTAGAAGTAGGATTTGAATTTCCACTGCTGACTAAGCTTAAGAGCACATACTTTCTTTGCGTAACAAATTGCATCTTCTACATATAAAGGACTGAATTATTTCCATTCCCTTAGAATGTATGTTAAACTAAAACAGCCCGGAGGTTCATAGAAAGGACACAAAGCAGCAGCAGCATAATAATGATCAACAGAGCAGGACATTTAGGTGGATATGGGGATGTTAGAGAAGCTTCAGTGGATGTGATTACTGCCGTTGTATCTGCAATATTGTGATTTATGACGAGTCCTATTCCATCATCTCAACCAGTATTACTGCTGGAGATTCGAAGAGGAGCAGTGTGAACAGCTCTGGTTCTGATTGCAGTGGATCCCTGAACTGCTCGCTGCTCACTGTGGACCTGAAGAACTTCAAGAACCAACTGGAGCGAGGAGGTTTCTCTGAACAGAGAGCGCTGGAAGGCGCAGGCGGATAAAGGTGCGTATGTTTGAGAACTGGATCTGGGACGTCATGCAGAATAAATCATCCTCAAACAGGATTGTTTGCACACTGGAACTCGACAGCAGAACAAAATTTAGGAAAGACATTCTAAAAATATTTAAATAAATTCTGTTCTTTTGAACTTAAAAAAAATCTGACGGTTTCCAATCAGGACAGCTATTTTTAACATTTATAATAATAATAAATGTTTCTTGAATAGCTAATTAGCATATTAGAATGATTTGTGAAGGATCATGTGACACTGACGACTGAATGAAGTAATGATGCTGAAAAATCAGCTTTGGAATAACTTACATTTTTTTAATACATTTACATTTTTAGTTAAATAGTTATTTTTTTGTAATACATCAAAATATTTCTGTTTTTTTATATACTTTTTTGTATCACATAAATGGTGCCTTGGTGAGCGTATGTGACTTCAGACTTCAATTCAGATGAAATTAGTTCTAAATTGGTTCATAAAAGCTTTTGTCGCTTTTTCATGCATTCCAATTAAGTGAATTGTGAGTAATGTATAATGTATGAAAGCTTGTTTCCTGCTACTGAATAAAAACAAATTAAAAAATAATTGTGACTTTTTATCTCACAATTGCGAAATATGAAGTCAGAATTGTAGAAATAAAGTCGCAATTTACGAGATATAAAGTCGCAATTCTGAGAAATAAAATTCGCAATTCTGAGAAATAAAGTTGCAATTGTGAGATATAAAGTCTCAATTCTGAGAATAAAGTCGCCAGTGCAAGATAATAAGTCACAATTCTGAGAAATAAAGTCGCAATAGCGAGATATAAAGCCGCAATTGTAGAATATAAAATTGCGAATATAAAGTCGCAATTGCGAGATATAGTCGCAATTGTGAGAAAGTCGCAATTGTGAGAAAATAAAGTCGCAATTGCGAGAAGATAAAGACGCAGTTGCGAGATAGTCGACAATTCTGAAGAATAAAGTCGCAATTGTGAGATACAAAGTCGCAATTCTGAGAAATAAAGTCGCAATTACAAGAGATAAAGTCGCAGTTGCAAAATATAGTCGCAGATTCTGAGAAATAAAGTTGCAATTGTCAGATATAAAATTGCAATCCGAGATATAGTCACAAATTCTGAGAAATAGTCGCAATTGTGAGATATAAAGTCGCAGTTCTGAGAAATAAAGTCGCAATTGTGAGATATAAAGTCGCAATTGCTGAGATATAGTCGCAATTCTGAAAATAGTCTCAATTGTGAGAATATAAAGTCGCAATTACTGAGAAATAAAGTCGCAATTGTGAGATATAAAGTCGACGATTACGAGAAGATAAAGTCGCAGTTGCAAAATATAGTCGCAATTCTGAGAAATAAAGTCGCAATTGTGAGATATGAAATTGCAATTGCGAGATATAGTCGCAATTCTGGAGAATAGTCGCAATTGTGAGATATAAAGTCGCAGTTCTGAGAAATAAAGTCGCAATTGTGAGATATAAAGTCGCAATTGTGAGATATAAAATTGCAGTTCTGAGAAATAAAGTCGCAATTGTGAGATATAAAGTCGCAATTGCGGAAGATAAAGTCGCAGTTGCAAAATATAGTCGCAATTCTGAGAAATAAAGTCGCAATTGTGAGATATAAAATTGCAATTGCAGATATAAGTTGCAATTCTGGAGAATAGTCGCAATTGTGAGATATAAAGTCACAATTGTGAATATAAAGTCGCAGTTCTGAGAAATAAAGTCGCAATTGTGAGATATAGAATTCGCAATTGCGAGATATAGTTGCAGTTCTGAGAATAGTCGCAAATTGTGAATATAAAGTCGCAATTACTGAGAAAATAAAGTCGCAATTGTGAGATATAAAGTCGCAAATCTATCACACAATTCTGACTTTTTTTCTCAGCAATTGCGAGTTTACATCTCGCAATTCTGACTTTATAACACATAATTGCGAGTTTATATACTCAATTCTGACATCTATTCTCAGAATTGTGAGATATATAACTCGCAATTGCGAGTTATCAGGCCAATTATAAGGGAAAAAAACTTTCCCCTCAGGAATACTTTATATCTCACAATTCTGACTTTATATCACGCAATTCTGACTTTATATCTCGCAATTCTGACTTTATATCATCGCAATTCTGACTTTATATCTCGCAATTCTGACTTTATATCTCGCTATTCTGACTTTATATCTCGCAATTCTGACTTTATATCTCACAATTCTGACTTTATATCTCACAATTCTGACTTTATATCACACAATTCTGACTTTATATCTCGCAATTCTGACTTTATATCTCGCAATTCTGAGAAATAAAGTCAGAATTGTGAGATATAAAGTCGCAATTACCTTTTTTACTTGTCATTAAGTGGCAGAAACAAGCTTCCATAGCAATAAAGTCTCACTGTGTCTCATACCAGAGAGGAGAAGAGAGAGGCCAGACGAGAGCTGGAGGAACAGCAGGAGGCAACAGCAGAAAACAAAGACCCAGAGCTGGCGGGACCAAAGAAAGACAGGGTGGAAGAAGACAACCCGGAGCCAGGGGGGATGGACGGACCCCCGGAAGAAAGTCCCCATGACCAATCACAAAAAGGGAAGTGGAACATCGGAAATTACAGAACGGTATTGTGATCTAATGAAATGACTGTTACTGTCCGCTCAGTTAATGTTGTTCAATCCGAAGATTAATCACCTGACTGCCCTCTGGTGGATAATAATCAGACTGATAAGAGGAACTAACCTGTATCTGCTGTCTGTCTGTCTGTCTGTCTGTCTGTCTCCGATCAAATTTCGTGTGTACGTCTGTAAACAGGAGAAGTGTCTGAAGAGGCAGAATCACCAGAAGACGAACATAAGAGAACACTCAGTGGTAAACATGCATGTTTATTCTGTATTCTGTCTGAATACACTTTTGATGTCACTGTAGGTAGTTACAGAATGTATTAATATCTGAATGTCATTGCATCATACAATAACATATCAGACCGAGTGGGATTGTTTAAAAGAAAAGTGCACCCGTGGTTCCTCTGCTGGGTCACCTGTGTAAACTTCACCAAGAAATCCCCAAAACACCACTTAATAAAAACACATTGAGAGAGAAAACGCAGATGCTCAATTTGATATTTCATGCGGTGACTGAAGTTCCAGTAACACTTTATTTTCCATGGTCCACTTTAGACATTCTACTAACTAAGTAAATTTGCAACTACGTGAGGAATGTTGGTAACCAACGGTTTTGATCTGTAAATATATCTAAAATGACAATTCAGATGCAGCCTCTGAAAAAAATCATGGCTATTGTAGGCTAAAAATTGATGTGTAATCAATTCTATGTTGAATAAAATAAGATATTTATTTCTATAATGTCTTTTGATGCTTTTCTTATTTGAAACAATAATGATTTTAAAGGAGTAGTTCACTTAAAAAAAAAAAACTTTTGCTGATAATTTACTCACCCCCATGTCATATCCAAGATATCCATGTAATTCTTTCTTCAGTTGAAAAGAAATTAAGGTTTTTGATGAAAACATTCCAGGATTTTTCTCCATATAATGCACTTTACTGGTAACCAAACGGTTCAAGGTCCAAAAGAACTGAACAAAATGAAACAAACAAACAAATCAAAATGAACAAGTCTTTTTCCAAGTCATTTAGTTCATTCAATAAACGAAACGAACGAATTGACTCGGAAAAAGATTTGTTCATTTTGATGAATGAGTTTGAACAGGAGAGTCACAAACTTGCAGCAAGGTGAGCATTTCAGCTTATAAAACTTAAACTTTGTTATTTATTTATTGAATAAGCAATCGTTTCAACCCTTATTCATCGTCTGAGAGTCGTTTAAAGCCCTTTGAACAGTTTGCAGTTTGTATTGAAACTGTCTTTTGGACCTTGAACCGTTTGGTTCCCATTAGAAGTCCATTATATGGAGAAAATCCTGGAATGTTTTCATCAAAGTAAATTATCAGCAAAAGCTTTTTTAAAAGTGAACTACTCCTTTGAACAGATTGTCTTTATGTCTTCAAACTTTATTTGAATGGTCCCTCAACAGACCATTGATCAGACTTATTCTACCTACCTGAACCCTAACCTAACACTAATACTCCAATGAGAGACAAACATGAAGTTGCACAGTCACTTACAGTTAGTAGCAACATCTAAAGTGACCATTGAAATAAAGTGTAACCAAAAGTACCCAAACTCTTCTCTGATATCAGTTTCTTCACTCTGATTTGAACAGAACCTGTGAATGCCTAGAGTGATTTCCAGTGGCGTCCTGCGATCCAACATCAGACAGAAGCGGTAATCTTCCCCTCGGTTCTGAAGGTCCACAGCACCCTCTAGAGGACACAGCTAATGCTTACATCACTTTGTGTTCGGCCCTTTGCTGCAATTATCTCCAGACTTTCATAAGACTGATCCCTCCGAACAATGAAGAATGTCACAGGCAAGGGACAACAGCTGCTTTTGTAACTGAAGCAGATCTCATTTCCCTCCCAAACCTTTAAGAACAACGAGTTCATCCGCTAAGAAAAAAGCATGCAAGAGCTGAAACGACGCCATTAATACAGTACGAATTCTTGTTAAAACCTTACACGCACAAACGCTTTTTATGTCTTTCTGCATTTGCAGTCAGATAAATTGCCACGTGTCTATGATTTATATCAAAATACCATATGATCTATAATATGCGGCCTGCGTTAAACTGTAAATAACTAATCTTAGCAGTTGCACCCGTGATAAATATTCACCCAGATCTGCTACATGACATTGTGTCCGATTATTTGAAACACGCTTTACTCAAAATGGACTGACTTTTTATTTCAGCAAACGTGCTACTGATGCAATGTCCGCTCGCATTTGTTGGCATCAGCTAATAGAGGTTGCGTATATGAAACCCTGAATGTGCATATGTATTATTATTGTAAATGACTGTCTGCATTTAGATCAGAGCTTTATAACTGAGAAAAGCCGTACGAAGTGGCAGTATTTCTTTATTGGAGTAGAAAACGCCTGATTCAACCTAAGATTTTTTCCTTCTCTCGCTTACCTTCAGATGCCTTTCTTCATGTAGTCTCTCTGAAAGCGAACCGACAGCAACGTCTTCTACAGGAAACGCTCACGCACAAACTAACAGTCGATGTAAGTCTCATAACTGAACGTAGTAGTGTGTAAGTCATAACCATATCACTGTGCTCGCTCTGCAATACCTACAGTAGATATTAGCCGTATGTCATTTTCACTGATGTCCTGAGGTTTTTGTGACCAGCGTTTCTCTGTCCTTTGAGCAGGTAATCTCAAAAAAAGAAGGAAAAAAGCAGGGGAGAACATGTCCTTAAAGGAGTAGTTAACTTTTAAAAAAACTTTTGCTGATAATTTACTCACCCCCATGTCATCCAAGATGTCCATGTCTTTCTTTCTTCAGTTGAAAAGAAATTAAGGTTTTTGATGAAAACATTCCAGGATTTTCTCCATATAATGGACTTCAATGGGGTCCAAACGGTTCAAGGTCCAAATGAGAGTTTCAGTGCAGCTTCAAAGGGCTTTAAACGACACCAGACGATGAATATGGGTCTTATCTGGCGAAACGATCACTCATTTAAAAAATAAATTAAAAAGTTAAATTTTTTAAGCACAAATGCTCGCCTTGCTCTGTTCTGTGATGAGCGTTCGTGACTCTCCTGTTCAAACTCGTTCGTCAAAATGAACAAATCTTTTTTTCGAGTCATGACTCGAAGGGTCCTAGACCCTTATTCATTGTCTGGTGTTGTTTTAAAGCCCTTTGAGCTGCACTGAAACCCTCATTTGGACCTTGAACCGTTTGGTTCCCATTGAAGTCCATTATATGGAGAAAATCCTGGAATGTTTTCATCAAAAACCTTAATTTCTTTTGACTGAAGAAAGAATGACATGGACGTCTTGGATGACGGGGGTGAGTAAATTATCAGCAAAAGTTTTTTTTTTTTTAAAGTGAACTATTCCTTCAACATTTCAGCCCAAAATCAAAAGAAAGCAAATAGGAAATTACATTTTGCATGATAAACAAACCTGTTTTGTTTTTTTTTGAGGGCCTTTTAACATGATTTTCATGGCACATTTTTTTCTCATGAACATATCCAGACGTTTTAATTTTGAGTTTTGAAATTCATGTTAATCTTAAACACATACTCTACTATTTTTAACGTTTTGAAAGAAGTCTCATGGTCACCAAGGCTGCACTTTATTTGATCAAAAATAGGCCGATAGTAAAACTGTAATTGTGAAATATTATTAAAATTTAAAATAACTCTTTTCTATTTTCATATTTTTTAGAATGTATTTTATTCCTATGATGGAAAAGCTGAATTTTCAGTGTTCACATGATCCATCAGAAATCATTCTAAAGGCATTATATTTATCATTCTTTGGTGTGAACAGGCCTTAATATGCTGGTTTGCTGGTTATCATCAATGTTCAAAACGGTTGCTTAATATTTTAGGAAATCATGAAAATAATTTTTTTCAGGATTCTTGGATAAACAAAGTTCAAAAGAACAGCATTTATTTTAAATAAATATTTTTGATCAATTTAATGCATCCTTGCAGAATAAAGTTTTTTTCTTTCTTTTTTAAATAACTCACTAACCCTAAACTTTTAGTTGTAAATACATTTGCAATTTAAATAATATATCATTGTTGTTTTTAATATTCCAGTAATACTGAAATTTGGTGTTTTATTTTATCTTATTTTTGCTTTAAGGTAATGCAAAACATATGCATTTTTATTATGCAAAAATAACTGCTTTTTTTCAAATTCAATATAATATATTTTACTTTTGATTGCAGGGTTAAATGTGACTTGGACATGTCATTGACAGGTTGTGTGTCAGGAAGTTCATTCATTCAGGAACTGCTTTGTTAATTGGAACGTTTAACTCTGTTCTTTTCTCCTATTTGTTTCATTATTGTAAATATGGTTTCTCTGACCTGTTTCTTTTAATAAGCGAGTGAGACGGGATAAATGTGTACGTTCACAGCGACTCTGGCATGTTCTAAGGTTGTGTATGTGAGAAAAGTTGAACTTAATTATTTTATTTATACAAAGCCTGTAAAATGATTCTTCCTTACCGTATCTAATTTATGTATATTATTTACAGAGTTATTAGTGTAAAAGTTTTTCTCTTTTCCCAATATCTTTACTCAGCAGAATGAATATCATCGTTATTTGCCCTGACAAAATGAGAGCAGATAATAGATATGCATTTCTCGTGAAATGAAGCAAATTGCCACTTTACTACATGGGTTTCAGTTTGCCGCCTTGTGGTTTACTGTAAAGCTTCCTGTACATTCAGACTATTACTAGATTTGGTTTTCAGATCATGGGGCAGATGAATGTGATGGCATGAGCTAAAATTATGCTTGTGTGTGTGCGCATGTGTTTGCGTGTGTGTGTGAGCGAGCTGATCATGTCCAATTTGTAAAAGTTGACACTGTGATCTTTAGTGTCTATCCGTTCTCCATGATGTCTGTTTTTGAGCAGGACACAGAGAAAGAGAAAAGCATCTGTGTCTGCACATGCGTGATTCACAATAAACATCAACTTAAAGGGCTCAGAACAAACGTGCTGCTGTTTTTGGGACTAAAGTGTGTGTGTGATTGAGGCGTTAAAGGTAAAGTCAACCCATAAATAAAATGAAATATCATTTATTTACCCTTATTTAGTTTCCAAACCCATATAACTTTATTTTGTTAACCCTCTGGGGTTATTCGGTCAATAATGAGCCAAAAGCGTTAAAAAAAAAAAATGTTAAAAATCGTAGCTTTATCGGAATGGTCTGAAACGTGGTGACTTTAATGGTACTTGGTATATGAACACACAAAAAAATTGGGGACAGGATTTGAAAAGTCTAAGTGGTCGTAAAAAAAATGGTAACACTCAGGACCTTCGGGTCAAAAATGACCCACATAGGAAATGAATGGGAAATTGGCAAAAATGTGAAAATACTGAGATTTTTTTGTGCGTACAATCTACAAATCAGCAACGATCTTGAAAAAAGCACACAACAGTGAAGGGGTGAATCTATAAAACATCAAGAGTGCAAAACAGACACACCCACACACCAAAAAATTTGGATTATACATGTGTTTTGTATTTTCAAAAAGCTCAGTTTGTCCACGAGATGGCATCCATCTAATTTCAAAAATTGCTTTTATGAGGCCTAGGCTTGACTCCAAAATGAAATACAGATTTAAAAAAAATTTTTTTTTTAAAACATTTTTTCTATTAAATTCAATGGGGGAAAATTTGGTCATAATTATTGCATTAATACTAATTATAAATATTACTATTTTTAAAAATTTTCTCAAATCACCAAAAAAGAAAAGAAAAAAATATTAAAAAAAAAAACAAGTAAAAAAAAAATCAATTTTGACCCGAAGGTCCCGAGTGTGACTGTTAAACGAATAACCCCAGAGGGTTAATCACAAAAGGCAAGGTATTCAGTACACAACTTTATTTTGGTATAGTTTATTTTGGGCCTTCAAATATGGAATAAATTTTGAATAAAATCCATTGATGTATTAGCGACACCGGTGGCCGTTAAGTGAACTGCAGCCAGCACATTCTCCTGCTCGAATATGTAAATAGTTGTGCCACAGTTTCACATGGACATGCACTTGTAAGTTCGGCGTTTAGGCATTATCATTCGACACCGAAACAGAATGTCTCAGATTACAACTGTAAACATAATTGTCTTGCCATACTTTCTTCATTCCTGTGATCGACTGGCTTCAGCTAATTGAAGCGAATGCCAGTCTTTCCAGATGTAATTTTATACTTACCTTGTCTTACCTGGTTCTTTCAGTCTCGCCGTTGGACTAGTTGACACACGTGCTTCAGACGCAATCACACAGAAGCGTTCCCAAAGCGACATCGACACAGCGTCTCATTCCCTTCTTAGGGAACTATGCAAGGTAACCTGGGAAGGTCTTGTTTTTTATATTTCAATTACAAGCTGTTTATACAGTATAGCAATACAAAAAGTAATTGATACATAAAACTTCTAACATATAGCCCCTTTAAATACAGCACATATGGACTAATTGATGCATTTATGGTCTGTTTTTGTTATTTTTGTGTCTTGACAGCCATTGTCACTAAAGGCTTTTTTAGATGAGAAGCAGGTGCCTTCTGCTAAATTTCCTCTGTTTGTGTTAAAACAGAGGAAACAACGTCATATCAGGTGATGCATTTTATTTTGGGGTTAACACAATTTATACTATTGTGTCAATATAAAGATTACAACAAATGTGCCACTAGGTGTCACTGTTATTATGTGGGAACTGATTCACCTGTGCTTCATATTCCTTGGACAAAATCCAGTAACTTGCATGTCAACATGCTGTACTGAAGAAGTGGAAAGTGTTTGCATGTAGTAGTGCACAAACCTGCATCTTTCTCACTGATATACAATCCAAAATATTGTGAGCATTCAGACAGTAAGAAATATATTTGCTTTAGATTTGATTTGTCTATTTGACCAATTGAATCAAAAAACAATCTTTTTTGTCATTTTTTATTTAATGCAATGACAGGGACCTGAGTGCTGCTCTTTGACAGGTATCAAAACAGCTTTAAGAAGATGGAATTATTTTGTCAATGCAAAATAAGACCGCAAAGAATACTTAAAATATTATATTTTTTATATAAATCGAAGATATAATCATGCAAATAAATAACACCTATCAATGTAAAAAGAGCAATATAAAAATAATTTCAAATAGTTTATTTTCTTACATTTAAAATAATAACAAAACAGTGAGTAATGCTATAATATTGCTCTATGATTATAAAAAAAATTAACTAATTAAATAAATTGAAGGAAACCAAAACAACATACTCAATATGGGGCTTAGTTTTATTTTTATTTGAAATCAAACATTCCCATATTTTAAGTGTGATCTGAAAATACAAACAGTTTGTGGGGTCACATTATATTTATTGATTAAAATGGAATTGTTTAACTGGTTCCTTCCCTGCATGGCACTGTCTCCTGTCCTCATTATACAGCATCTGTCGACAGGAATATTAGACATAATGTCCTCACATAAGTGCTTATTATGCACTTATCAATTTCTTTAAGACTCTTAGTCCATCGAATATGTTGAGTTTATGAGGTTTTGTAGCAGTCCTGGGCCTGCCTGACAGAAGAGAAAACTAACAGATTAAACCCAGACTCAACAACATAACACCTTGGTTACACCATATTCAATTTTTCACACAGCAAACATGAAGTGAAAATTATCATCAGGGCATCAAAACAGATGTGTGTGTGTGTCTGCATACATCTGTGTTGAAGGGTCCCCATCCACCTCTATATATATTTTTGTTTGGATGATAAATGGTGTATATGATGTTGTTAAGTCTTGTGTTTCATATTTTTCATGTTTATTAGATGTCACAGGGATGTGTATATGTTCCTTAAACCACATCCATATACACATGCAGATTAACACAACTATTTTCTCTAATTTAGGAATGAACAGGTTTTGCTGAGCATATTGTGAGTCGAAAGTGGGATGTTAGTTTAGACCTTTGGTGTTTCACCGTCTCTGTATAGTTTCTTAAAGGTCATTGCATTGAGCGAGACTTTTCAAAGAGGAATATTGTAATTAAGATGGAGTCGCTGTAGCAACAGGCCATATGCTGTGTTATCTGAAGAATATTGCAGTAAGGGAGGGTGTCGGAGTAAGTGTTGCCCGGAAGGTTTGAGTGATGCGTGTTATTTTTTTCTGTGCATTAAATCGCATTTATCAATTAGATAAATAGTAAATGCTAATATTTTGTCATGAGATTGGAAACAATTTGGGAATTAATTCAAAAAGCAAATTGTTGGATTCAGAACAACTGTCATCTGCTGCCTTCTATCAGTTACCACTGACAGCAACTTTTGTTTTGTTTTTTCATAGAGGAACTATAGAGAACAAGAGGAACAAAATCAATTCATCACAGAAACAACAATATAGTGCTCAATACCAGGTTTAGAAAGCTAGACCAGGAAACAAATCTTAAACCCAACTTTTGATTGGTCAGTGCATCACAGTTTTAACTTTTTAAGCCTTGGTGAGCAGAAGAGACTTCTTTTAAAAACTTTTTTTTTTAAATTATGAAGTCATCGTTTTTAAAGGGATAGTTTACTGAACCTCTTGTAATTTTAAACTTGTATGATCTGTATTAAAATTGTTTTTTCTTCCTTCTCAATGCAATGACAATGGGGTCTAATGTTATTTGGACCCCAACATTCTTCAAAATACCGCTCCATTCAGGTGTACTATCCCTTTAAATCATAATTTTTGTCTTGACTCACTCACACTAAGCTCACTCACTCAACTCTCTCGCTCACTCACTCACACTAAACTCACTCACTCACAATATACTCACCCACCCAACTCACTCACTCAACTCACTCATTTGATTTACTAACACACACACACACACACACACACACACACTCACTCACTCACTCACTCACTCACTCACTCACTCACTCTACTCACTCACTCAACTCTCTCGCTCACTCACTCACACTAAACTCACTCACTCACACTATACTCACCCACCCAACTCACTCACTCAACTCACTCATTTGATTTACTAACACACACACACACACACACACATCACACTCACTCACTCACTCACTCACTCACTCACTCACTCACTCACTCACTCACTCAACTCACTCACTTGATTTACTAACACACTCACTCAACTTACTCAACTCTCTCACTCAACCTCTCTTACTCAACTCACTCACTTGACTTACTAACACACACACTCACTCAACTTACTCAACTCTCTCCCTCACTCACTCAACTCACTCACTCACTCACTCACTCACTCACTCACTCAACTCTCTCCCTCACTCACTCAACTCATTCAACTCACTTGATTTACTAACACACACACTCACTCAACTTACTCAACTCTCTCACTCAGCTCACTCACTCACTCACTCACTCACTCAGCTTAGCTACACTCACTTGACTTACTAACACACACACTCACTCACTCAACTACTCATCCACTCACTCACTCAACTCACTCCACTCACTCACTCACTCACTCACTCACTCACTCACTCACTCACTCACTCACTCAACTCATTCAACTCACTTGATTTACTAACACACACACTCACTCAACTTACTCAACTCTCCTCACTCACTCACTCACTCACTCACTCACTCACTCACACTCACTCACTTGACTTACTAACACACACACTCACTCAACTCTCTCACTTCACTCACTCAACTCACTCACTCACTCACTCACTCACTCACTCACTCACTCACTCACTCACACTCGATTCAACTCACTTGATTTACTAACACACACACTCACTCAACTTACTCAACTCACTCACTCACTCACTCACTCACTCACTCACTCACTCACTCACTCACTCACTCGATTTACTAACACACACACTCACTCAACTCACTCAACTCTCTCACTCACTCACTCACTCACTTGACTTACTAACACACACACTCACTCAACTCTACTCCCTCACTCACTCAACTCACTCACTCACTCACTCACTCACTCACTCACTCACTCACTCATTCAACTCACTCATTCTCTCATACTCAACTCACTCACTTGATTTACTAACACACACACTCACTCAACTCACTCAACTCTCACTCTCACTCACTCACTCACTCATTGATTTACTAACACACACACTCACTCAACTTACTCAACTCACTCACTCACTCACTCACTCACTCACTCACTCACTCACTCACTCACTCAACTCAACTCACTCATTACTCATACTCAACTCACTCACTTGATTTACTAACACACTCACTCAACTCACTCAACTCACTCACTCAACTCACTCACTCACTTATTCAACTCACTCATTCTCTCTTACTCAACTCACTCACTTGATTTACTAACACACACACTCACTCACTCAACTCACTCACTCACTTGATTTACTAACACACACACTCACTCACTCAACTCACTCACTCACTCATTCAACTCACTCATTCTCTCTTACTCAACTCACTCACTTGATTTACTAACACACTCACTCACTCAACTCACTCACTCACTCATCAACTCACTCATTCTCTCTTGCTCAACTCACTCACTTGATTTACTAACACACACACTCAACTCAACTCACTCACTCACTCACTCACTCACTCACTCACTCACTCATTCAACTCACTCATTCTCTCTTGCTCAACTCACTCACTTGATTTACTAACACACACACTCACTCAACTCACTCACTCACTCACTCATTCAACTCACTCATTCTCTCTTGCTCAACTCACTCACTTGATTTTCTAACACACACACTCACTCACTCACTCACTCACTCACTCACTCACTCACTCACTCACTCACTCACTCACTCACTCACTCAACTCATTCAACTCACTCAACTCATTAGAACTCACTCACTCAGACTCATTCAACTCACTCAACTCACTCATTCTCACTCAGTCATATCCCAGTCAAATCACAGTGTCAGGAGCTCAATCCACATCATGCCTGTATTCAGCAAACAGAAGTACAAACACTCTCTTATGACTGACAGCTGAAGTCAGCGGCTGGATGTGACCCAACCGATGATGAAACAGCATTTCCTGTTCCAAACTAGCACTGGAACGACTACAAGTAAACGAGTGCCATCATTTACTGGCAGTGAGTCAGAGAGAGAAGCTGAGATAGAGGCAGTGTCTGCCAATACACACGACCTGATAAGAAGGAGTGGGATTATTGAGCAGCTGAGAGCAGGAAGAGCAGCCTAGAGTTCTCAGCACGCAGCGTCCAGAACATTTAACCCTGAAACACATTATACAGTCATCACTGTCACTTGACACACTTATCACAATCACTTCATCCTTTAATGCAAAATAATAACATATCATTTCAATATTCAATAACAGCCTTTTAAATTATATATATATATATATATATATATATATATATATATATGTATGTGTGTGTGTGTGTGTGTGTGTGTGTATACAACCTTCCTCTTAATGCAAAATGATATCATATAATTTGAATATTCAATAACAATGTTTAAAATAATTAAATATATATATATATATATATATATATATATATATATATATATATATATATATACAATAATTTTGCAAGGTAACATGAATTTAAAATATATAATAAATAATGAGAATATGATTATATATTATATACAAGTATATACAAGTGTATATATAATTTCGTTTTTTTAGTTATAATAAGCAATATCATTATATTGCGATGCTCATTTGTATTATTTTAAAAGCTTCAAAGCCTATTTTCTTCTAGTTAAAATGAGAAAATTATTATATTATTTTGCTCATTGTTTTAAAAACAAGAAATGAAAATATTTACATAAAATTGAGAAAATTCGACTCATAAGTCAAATACTTTTATTTGATTGCTTTTAAAGTACATGATTTTGTAAAACTATACAGTATTATTTAGAGATGGACTTTTTATACCATAAGTAGCAATATAATACGATTTCACTGAGCTCTTAAACTGAACACAATCAGCAAACACATGACCTTTACAAAAAATAAACATGTAGGCCTATTAGATTAAACTGAGGGTCATAAAGCTTGCAAATTGTTGTCCTATTGTTAATTTCACTGCTTCTATTGTTCTCATTTGTTCGTCGCTTTAGATAAAAGCGTCTGCTAAATGAATATAGCCTATTTGTAAAAACAAAAATGAACATCTGCTGGTAAAATCTATAGGTTCGGTGATTTATCTGTCATGCAATAAACGTCTTTTAATGTTAATTAAAGAAACACAATGTAGATATGTGTACAGTTATGTAAAAATTTGTAAGAAGCAGATGTTTCACCTTTTGCTATTTCTCCAGTTATTCGGATTCTTTTGAACATGTGAGTCTTGCCCTGCGGCAGAACATATGAGTTCCTCTCACTTCTCTTTCTCAGATGTCTTACCTCCAATATATTTACATTGTACATTTTAAAAACAAATAAATTATTCATGATTTCAGATTTCATGTTAATTAGTGCTGGTTTTCTCCATCTGTGTTTTCATGTTTTTAGGCACCACTGAATATTTTAAATATTTCATTACTTACACAGCAGCAATCCGTGTGCTTGTCTAGAACATAATGTAGCACCAAACTTCTTCGCTTTGGGAGAAACTTCTGGCTAATTGAATGACGCACATAAAAGATCAACCTTTCTGTATTAAACACTCTTGCGTGCGCGCGCATGCGTTTCAGGAAGCGCGACTCCTCCACATTCGCGGTAGTGTTTGTTTGTGTGTGTCCATCAGCTTGTTACACCTCTCCTTCTTCCGTCTGAGGTTCCACCTGGGTGGAGTGAGCTGCTGGCATATGGGCCATGTAATTGATAGAAACAGCACAGCTGTAGATGGTGGTACTGAGACCCAAAGTCCTCTAATCACAGCAGAATAACAGTGCCCAGCCAACCTGCACGCGCCTCTGTGTGTGAGTGTGTGTGTGCGCCTGTCTTCTGCCATCGGTCCATGATCATTTCACCACTTCTTGACGCTTAATAAGGTAAGATTGTTCTTTGACACAGTCTTGCAGATAAAATCACGTTTGTTCTTGTGCAAACATATTGAAGAAAAATCAAAAACTGAATGAAAATCTTGTAATGTTTTACTCCCCTCATTATGTTTCAAACCTGTATGATGTCATTTTTTTCATCCAGGTAAAGGGACAGTTTGTCTGTTTGTTTTTCAAAAAAATACATGTTTTCTTGAGATATTACAGTTTTTTTATTCGCTTTGGTACTATTTTCACAAGTAAGGTGTACATTTTCAAAACTCTTAGTACAAAAATCCAAACTGATCACACTTGTAACGCAGCTAGTCATTCTTTCAAAACCTGATGTAATGCTTTCAGTCAGTTGCACATGTTTTCAGTCCACATAATCATTATTTCAAACACAAGATTATTGTAATATGTAATGAGAACATTTGGTTTAATCACTGAAACACAACAATATGATCTTCTTTCAGTTTAGTACTTTTAACAATCAGTTCATCCAACAGCAAACAATGCAAGATACATGTTTCAAATCGGCCTTAGAAGTGCTGAAATGAATATGCTACAGTACTATAAAAGACAGATTACACAGTTTTACTGTAACATTAGGCAAAACACTTACAGTAATGAACATTTACATAATCTACAATTTCCAAATATCCATCATATATGTAATCAAGTGAAGGATCAATGAAGACATCCTCTACAATCATTTAGGCAAATTATAGTTTTTATTTTTCAGATATAATTGTAACATAGGTATACTTGAGAACAAAACATAACATTTAGTGCACACATAACAGTAAATTACAGTAATTTGGATCAAGCCTGTCCTGAGCATTTGGCCATAGATTCTCGTCCACATCACAATGAATGTTACTGTATATAGTGGCCAATTGTGGTTACCACTATGTAAAATCAATTAGCAATAACGAGTATTAATCATGTGTGGTTACATGTAATTTAAATATTTCAAACACATTTATTTCTGTAGATCTCAAAATCCATATTCTGTATATTGCTGAAATGAAAATCTATAGGTTTACCAAATGATTAATTGATTAACCATTAAGATCCGTTGGATTAAATAATAGACAAAAGTATTAAACTGAACAAAAAGAGATGCAAATCAAAAGTTTGATAGGAAGAGCTTTATGAAAGGCAGTTACTGTGAATGAAACAATAATGTAGATGAAACACTTATTTTGTGTTGTGAAAAGGATACTTTGTGATTGTGTGAATTGTACTAACACAGTTAAAAACATGATGAAATGTTTGAAAAAAGTGCACTTTTGATGATCTGTTGTGAGTTTTGAAAATGTACACCTTACTTGTGAAAATAGTACCAAAGCGAATAAAAAAAACTGTATATATATAAAAAAAGACACCCCAAAAATGTGTTTCTTAGTGAATTACTCTTTGGTAATAGTCAGATAGACAATAAACCCAGGAGGAAAGAACTTAAAACACCTTCCACAGAAAGATTGCACCTGTTATAATGTGAATCTTTGTGTTTTGATTGACGATCATATGTGTGTGTGGTGGAAATCAGGGTGCTTTTTTTGCGTTTTGCAACACGATGAAGGTGTGATTATGAAATGTGAGGCGCACCCCAACACCGTCAGTAGTGTAGGTGTTAGTTAATGCCACACCAGAAACATCTGCGGGGGGAAACTTCTATTTTTAAGAGCTTTACTCAAGGAAAGGTATACGGCACACGCTTGTCTCTCTCACACATCCTTCTTTTGTGCCACCAGCATCTTCAGTCCGGACCACCAGTCAGTGTCACCTGTGATTCTGCCAGGCGGTTTGTCTCATTTCGCTCATTGTGAGAGTTCCAGCGCCTTCACTAGCAACTCGGCTCGTCACACTGCCTTTAAATGCTGATAATGTGATAATTAAAACAGCTGACGAGCACGAGCTGTCATCGCTGTGGCAACAAAAAGCCTCATTTACAGATGGAAGAATAGCAATGCATCATTCAGGTTTACCATCCACCTTCTATGGTATAGCCGATAAAAAAACACTGGGTGGGATAACGGTATGCAATTGTTTTCAGATACCGTAGTATTTTGATAATACCAGACAAAAGTTTGGGGTCAGATTGTTTTGCTCATCAAAGTTGCATTTATTTGTTTAAAAGACAGTAAAAACAGTAATATTGTGGCATATAGTTATCATTTAAAATTGCTGTTTTCGACAGTGAATATATTTTAAAATGTAATTTATTCCTGTGATCAAAGCTGTATTTTCAGCATCATTACTCCAGTCTTCAGTGTCACATGATCCTTCAGTGAAAAAAATGATTTTTTGCTGCTTATTCAAATTGCTTACTGTAAAAATGAGCTAAAGCAACACATTTGCTACACATTTTGATTCAATCAATCTACTTACATATAAGTTTACTTAAACCGTTTGTGTTGGATTACATGAATGATTTGTGTTGCATTAACTGGAACTGGGCAGTGCTTGTTAGATCCCAGCATTCTTTGCATATGTTGAAATATAACTATAAATGTTTTAATTAAGTGTTAAATTATTTTGTGTTTTTGAGAAAATGAGAAAAGGGAAAGACTTGATAATGCGTAGTTGTGTTTAATGTTCAATTACATTGAAATTACAGTGGGTTACCGTTGTGAAGGAGAGTGGAGCATTTAGGCTAAAGACACATTGATTCGACACAACTCATAAATCTTATCATTAAAGATGCCAAAAAGTGCTACTGGTATAGTAAATAGATAGCTATAGTCTAAAAACTGATAGTGTGACGCTAAAATAAATTATATTGCATTGGATGAATGGATATGAATACCTGAATCATATTAGTTGGTCTAAAACTAGTTGGACTGACACTGTTAAATTCAAGCTGTGCCCAACCAGTATAAGTTGAATCAACCTTAAAGCTACACTGTGTAACTCTTTTATTCTATAGCTAAAAACACTTAGTTCTTTCAAAAATATATGTGCTCATTAATGTATATTTTAGGGCTGTCAAATGATTAATCACGATTAATCACATCCAAAATAAAAGTTTTTGTTGACATAATATATGTGGGTGCACTGTGTATAATTATATATATATATATATATATATATATATATATATATATATATATATATATATATATATATATATATATATATATATTAAAAAAAGAAATATATATATATACACACACATGCATGTATATTTAAGAAAAAAAATATTATTTATATATAAACTATTTACATTTATATATAAATATAAATTATATATAAATCTATATGGATTTATTTGGATGTGATTAATCACGATTAATCATTTTGACAGTCCTAGTATATCTACTTTGTTCAAGTAATAAAGTATTCTTGTGAGTGTATAATATGCCATTGAAAATACATACTGGTAAGGGGTTCTAATGTCGGTCGCCATGTTGCCCCTCCATCTTGAAAGTACATTAGCTAAAGAGGGACATACCCATTAATTCAAGCTTCGGCCTTCAGCGTTACGTTTGAGTTAACAATCATGGATCGAGGTCTGAACTGGAAGCCATGTTAATCTTGGACTACATTGGCCACCGTAGGAGTTAAAACGTAAATTTGGAATTGAGAAGAAACTAATATTCACTAGATGGTCATATACCTTTTCACCACTAGATGGGGGTAAAAATCACACAGTGTAGCTTTAATAAATTAAGTTGACCCAATGCAAGTACATTCAATTGGAATAACAGAATTGCATAATGCTGAAATAAAGCAAGTTAATCATTTGGAAATCCTTTCCATGATTTTTTTGTTCATTCAAAGAGTTTTTTATTTTATTTTTTTGAGTGTTCAGAAATGACTCTAAAAAGCTGATTTTTAATTTTTTTTTATTCTTCTTATTATTAAGTTGATTTTTTTTGAATTCTTGTTATTATTAACTTGAAAACAGTTGTGCTGCTTCATATTTTTGTGGAAATCATAATGCTTTTTTTAAGGATTATTTGCTCAATAGAAAGTTCAAAAAGTGACATAGAAACATTTTGTAACATTATAAATGTCTTTAATCTCACTTTTAACCAATTTAATGCTTAATAAGTATTAATTTCTTTCTGAAAATCTTTCTGACCCCAAACTTCTGAATGGTAGTATACATGCATGGTGCCATGTCCAAAAATATCGAATTCGAATTGTCAATAAAACACACCCAAAAGTCATTCCCGTTGGAATTCTTCCAAACTTTCTCCTCAGAGTATTGTGTGTGTGTGTGAATCATAAGAGTAGTAGGTGGCAGATAAATGCATTTCCCCTTTCTCTCACCATCTCTTTCTTTCAACAATGATTTATTACCTGAAAAGACCAGAGAACTAATTAGTGGAGTAATTAATTAATTTAAATTTGCATATTTGCATTTGCAATTAGTGCAGTCAACTGATTAGTCTGAAATGAGGAGTTTGACTCATCAGATGCTGGTGTGAACTGGACCAGAACGCGCAGAATGCCAGCTGAGGCGTTTTGGGGGCAAAGTGTGTGAACGTGTGTGTGTGTGTGTGTGTGTGTGTGTCCAAATGTTGCCGTTTTGGGAGACTGCCCTCTGCTGCACAGAGAAATATTTACTGGAAAAGTAATAGTTTGTCTGCTATTTGATTTAAAGACGATGAAGCGTAAACTAAACACAGCTGCACTTCTAACAGTCTTCTCGCAAGACTGCACTACAGAGATTCAGAGCTGTCACACACCGTGGGCCTAAGTTACTGTAGCACTTAACACAGCAATATCTAACACCAACAAAAACTATGCTACTATGTTTTATCTGTAGGAAAATATGTTTTGTTTTTTGCATGCTTTCATTCACTCAACCATTTATCAGTCATATAATGGAGGTCTATGGTCACCACCTCAAAGAGCATGCACAGAGAAGTCCAAATTAAACATGATTTAATGACTCGTAAATGTAACATTGATGGCCTAAGACACGAAACGAGCGGTTTGTGAAAATCGTTTTACCTCTTGTAACCACATCCACAAAGTACCCGCACCCTCAGATCACTTGGACGTGGCTGTGGTTACAAGAGGTAAAACTATGTAAATACTGTTCGTTTTCTCAAACAAACCGCTCGCTTCGTGTCTTATGCAATCAATGTGTACTTACATTTACAAGTCATTAAATCATGTTTAATTTGGACTGTCTCTGTGCATGCTCTTTGAGGTGGTGACCATAGACCTCCATTATATGACTGACAGATAAGAACAGTTTGACCTAAAAATATCAAAATTGAAACTACTACTACACCTACATCTATGCTCTTGAGGTAAGCTAAAACACACCAAAAATTAATTTCAAAGTGAACTATCCCTTTAATGAAAAAATTATGCAGTTTGTTGAATTGACCCAATAGCGGGGCAAGTTGTTGCAATCAAACTGCTTTGCAATTGCTTCTCCAAAAAAAAATCAAATATAATAATTATGTATCACTGTCAAAGTAAATAAAAAGTTGAGTTAACTTAAAAAAAATAAAGCAACCAACTGCGAAGCATTTTTAGTTCACTCAACTTCAGTGGTTAAAGTTGTGCCAACTCATTTTTGAAAGTTCACTGAAGCTATTGGTTTCAGTAAGTACATCTAACTAGTCATTATGAGTTGAAAGTTGAATCAGGGGTTGAGTGAACTTTAACAAACATGTTTTTTATGATAAATACTATTTTTTGAATGGTGGTTTCATAACGGATTTATAACCTTTTATATAGTAAAACAATTATGGAAGACAAAACAACTAATTAAATAGAAAGAAAAACATTTAAATGTAACATTTTAAATGTGAATAAAAGAAAGAAAGTTTAGCCATAAAAAATGCTGGGTTGTTTTAACTCAATTTTGGGTCATTGGGTTAAATTTTTTAATGACATTTTTAACCCAATGTTTGAGTTTGTCCATATTTGACCCAAAATTGGGTTAAAACAACCCAGCATTTTTAGTAACTTGCCCCGCCTATGATGTAAAATATAAACTTTTCCCTGTTCAACATTTCAGTTCAAATCTGCCAGCATTATATGATTCTTGTTTTTATTGTGTTCACCTTATTATGTTTACATAAATATTGCAAACATAATTTATTGAGACATATCCATTGTGACAACTTGGTGAATTCAGGTCTGATAGGGACACTTTTTGCAATTGAAAAAGTTTCCCAATCAATCTTAAAGTCACAGTTCTGCTTTGATATTCAAGGGTTTGATGGCATTGCACATCATGGCAGCACAATGAATGAATTATTTGCTGTTTACCAACTGCATGCTCCTTAACATGTCTATGCACGCGGGCTATTTTTCATATTTACTGGTAGGTGCAGAGATTTGATGTAATATCTGAGCATTTATTATCCATCAGACGACTCTAACATGCACAGTGAAGACATCTCAACTGATTTGCTCTTGCCTGCAGCATCCGTCGCCCTATAATCAAATACACGCTTCACTTTAAAGTCTAAATCATTTAGTCGTTTCTACACTGGTATTGCCGCAGCAGTTCTGGCATTAATCTCTTCTTTTTTTTACCCGGAGTTTTTCTGACGGTAAATGAGAGCCTCCCGGTGCCCATTACCGCGCGCACCAGATGATGAGAGCGGAATGAAGGTCCCTGGAGACTGCATCATGTGACCAACAAAACGTCAGTGGCAGATGGCATGGGTACCAGCGCTGGTGCCTGGCATGGGTGTCATTTCTCTGTGAAAGAGAGAGAGAGGGAGAGAGAGAGATTAAAGGAATTCATACAGCTCCACATCAAGCACATGGGAGGCAGCTCTGAACGTCGCAAGGAATTTGAACATGCGAGCTGAAAACTGAACGAAACAGGTGAGCCTGATTTAGAGCTTCAGTGTTGGCATGAATGTGTTATTGTTGTGTGTATTGTTTTTTAAAAAAAGAACGCTTAGCTCTTTGCTACCTTATTTGTGTTAGGCAATGTGCCTAATGTCATGGTTTTGAGTTCACCAGGATTGTATTTGGAAGTGTTGTTTGTCTGAGTAGGGCAGTGCAGGGAGTAACATCGCCAGATTAACCAATTAGAAATGAGCTACAGGAGTGAAATCTCTATCATACATGACCACCACCCTCCTGAGCTGACAATAGAAGCTGTAAATCTTTGTGAAAAACGTTTACAGAACAACAAATTTGTGTCTAGCAAACTGATTTGTGATCACGTTAATGAATGACAAAATGTACATCATCTGAATCAGAAGGTTATCATTTGATTTGACATAAAACATCAACACAAAATGAATATGCTTTTTTAAAACTATTGATTTATTATCATAATGCGTATATTGGAACACTTTCCAATTCTCGTGCACTCAAACATTTAACAAAATAAACATCATGCAGGCCTATAGATTTGAGTGGCAAACACATTCTGATGGATTTTTTTGTTTTGTTATTTTTTTAACTGTTTTGAATGAAAATGCTGATTATTTCAAAGGACATTTTAGATGGCAAACCATATTAGTACCACGTAAAAATGCGTAAAAATATTTTTACCTGACAGGTATTTACACCGTCTAGGTGTAAAGACACATATCAAAATATGAAACACAGACATTTTGAAACATTTTTATTGGTCCAACTTAGTGTCGTAATGGCTTTAGTAAAAAAAAAATCACGTACACATTATATATATCTATGTTATAGAACGAAATACGGCTCTTCAACAGACCATATTCAGTCGTACAAATAAAATACTTGAGTGACCCATGGGTATAGGCTTCCGTGTATTTGACGTTTTATTTTTGTTGTTCATTTTTGTTGTCACACAGGGACGATGCTAACCGTACCATTTGAAGACCCAGACATGATGCGCGAGTCTCAGTTTGGTGCGACATTCACGCGTCAAGAGGACGCGCGGACACTCAATAGCGCCGAGCTCAAGGAGGCAGAGGACGGCAACACGGACAGGGAAGAGGAGGAGGAGGAGGAGAGAGAGGACGAGGAGAACGACCACCCGAAGAAGAAAGGCGCGCGTAAAAAGAAATTCTCCGAAGGACGCGGCGAACGTGTCAAAGTGCGCCGCCAAGAAGCGAACGCGCGCGAGCGCAGCCGCATGCACGGCCTCAACGACGCGCTCGAGAGCCTGCGCAAAGTCGTGCCGTGCTACTCCAAAACGCAAAAACTCTCCAAGATCGAGACTTTGAGGCTGGCCAAGAATTACATTTGGGCTCTGTCTGAGACTCTGAGCGCGGGGAAGAGGCCTGACCTGCTCGCGTTCGTGCAGACCCTGTGCAAGGGCTTGTCGCAGCCCACCACCAACTTGGTCGCGGGTTGCTTGCAGCTGAACTCCAGAAATTTCCTCACAGATCACAACGGGGACGTGTCGTTCTCGGGCAGGCCTCAGTATGACTCCCTGTACCCGTACCCGAACGCTGCTGAGATGGCCACGCCCACCGGCCTCAGCTCTGGGACCCGGGACAGCGTCAAACCGTTCCGGCCTTACAACTATTACGCGTCCTGACGAGTCCTATTACGACAGCGCCTCTCCGGAGAGCAGCAGCCCTCGTTTCGAAGGCCAAATGAGCCCTCCGATTAATTACAACGGGATTTTCTCGCTTAAAAAACACGAGGACCAAGTCGAGTACAGTAAGAACTGCCATTACGGGATGAGATACTGTAACGTTCCCGGCCGGGGCTCCATGTACCGCGTTTCCCCAGACAGCCATTTTCCTTATGACTTACATCCCCGCAGCCAATCGTTCCAGAGCCAGGACGAATTAAATACTGGTTTCCATAATTAAAAGCGAGCATAGGGGTTGGACGCCAGCTACACTAATCTGTTAATTAATTAGGGCGTGTTGCTGATTGTTTTGCTTTGTTTTTTTTTGGCACGTTTGATTTCGTCATAAAATACTGTAAATTCAATTCTATTTATTTCAAACTGCATAGGTTGCTCATGCATCGACGCAGGCTGTGGTAGGCCTATTACAATCAATTAATCGAAAAAACGAAAATTCTTGTCTCGTATACTGTGGAAATGGATTTATTTGCGTGTTACATGAAACACAGAATCATGATAGCAATAATGGAACTATGCAACACAGTATACTATCGTGCAGACATGTAAATAACATTATTGTGTGAATTTTGTTACATATAGACATCTGTGTCTTTGGACTATATACTCACTCACCCCTTTGACTGATTTCGCTTAATGTAAACAAGAAAACTATTGTGATTTTGCAACGTGGAAATGTTTCTTTTCCTGTTTATTTTGTTGACAGAGGAGCATCTCGGGTCTTGTGAATGATGTGAACTGGGGGCTCGTGCACTTCGATCGGCTTGTGGAAATAAATCTTAAATGTGATCAACTGTGTTTATGCTCTTTCTTGAGAAAGTCACCTAAAAGATGAACATAGACGTGTTTGAAAATATTAGACTATATAGGCTACATTTACGCAGCCCTCTATTATTTAGAAACATAATAGCCTACAATTCGGCATCAGACTGTGCATGGGCTAATCTCGACATTTACGTTTTAAATGTATTATTATTATTAATTTAAAAATTATTAAGTCATCAGATCTGAAAATAACATGAAATATAAAACGAATTCAAAAATGAAAGAATTCAAAAATGTAAAGAAAGATTGTCTTTAAAAGTGGTTAGTTTAGTAAATACAAAAAAACTCAATGCATAACTAAATAACGTTGTTAAAATCCTCATTTTATATTGCAATCAACTTTTACACTTGATAAATCCTCCACAGCACGAATGAGACATGACAGCTGACAATCGGACGGAAAACACTTGGGCGATGTTGTTTGTAATGTTTTTTTAAAGTGAAGTTTAAGCAAAAAACTTGAAATAATAAATATTCAATTAGCAATTGTTTGCATTTGACCTTATGTTTATTCATATTTGGATATAAGTGCTCCACTGGGGTTTCAGCATGAACATGTTGAATTCATTATGACCTTTTACAAGCTTGTTAATAATGTATGTTAACCAAATAACGAACTTTAATGCAATTTATTATTGTTTAGATTATTTATTTTATTATTGTTATTGCCGTCATTATTATAAATAAGATATTAGATAAAACATCGAGTGAATTTACATGTTTAGCCTACAGATGTCCTCCGACATATTTTGTTCAGATCAACAAGATACTTTCAGATGTCGGAAAACACAGAGTCGGGAGATAACAGTCGCTTTATGTTTATTTCAGATTTAAATTATAAATTTTTACTCTAGTTTTTGAGTATATATATTTTAAAATTATTATTTAAGATTTTTCAAATACATTTTCAAACTTTGTTTCGCAGTTTTTAAAACGAAGGGTCGAAATTAAAGAATCACTGAAACAAGATCAGTGATTCATTCTGTGATTCTTCTTCTTTATTATTATTATTATTAGTCTACATTTCATTAATATTATATTATTAATTTTTTCCTCTCTTTTTGAGAGTCAAACGAATAGTTCTTGATGGCGGACAGAATTGACTCAATGCCAGAGTTTGACCGACTGTCACACAAACCGGTTTTTATACCGACCATTAAAATATTTAATAAAAACAGCAATTGCAAATGTGTAATTTATATAGAAATTAATTTAGAAATAAAATGTAAAATTCCATTGATCAGAAACCGAGCATTTCTCTGTCTGTTTTACAGTCTAATCTGTTAGCGACAAATTTGTAAGTGAGATTTACAGCCATTTAAATATCTTACAGTTTATCAGATACACAAGTAAAAATAAACACGACGTTATACATTTATGAATACTTTGATTTTTTATATTTATTATTTTTTTCAGTCTGGCATAAAATGTAGCCTGTAGGCCTGTGAAGTTTTAAATCATATAGCCTACGTAAACATCGTTTGTATATTTGGTTGTAAAATTAAATCAAATTAAATAATAAATTAAATTAAAATTAAAAAAAATAAATAAATTAAATTGCTGAGAAGGAATGAAACCCATGCTGTTTTTTGCTCCTCTGTGACATCAACTTGTCCTGCTCTTATAGTGTGAAAATGTGTGTTTGGCATGTGAATCTCTGGAGCTGGAAACCTCCAGGCCAATGACACCATCCTTCCTCTCACACTCATCCTCTCCTTCAGTCAGCCTCTGACAGCTGCTCCGTGACAGGAGGAGTGTGTGTGCAACGCGTGTGTGTGTGTGAGAGAGAGAGGTCTGCAGGCAAACAGTCTCGGGGGTGAAGGTCTCAATGCTTGGCATGCATTTGCTCTCCTTTGACTGAGAGGTTAACCGTGAATGTGCCCTGTCTCTCTCTCGCTCTCGCTCTCTCTCATAGGAGACTATAGAGGTAAAGTGTAGCAGCATATGGCATATTCTGTGTGGGTGGCAGAGCTGGGGGCGTCAGTCTGGCTTTTATATGGACACAGTTTTCACATTCATATCTGTTCTTTATGAGTCCATGCGACCCATATTAAAATGCTATTCATAATGCAACACATGCATATATGCATATACATAACACATACAATCAACTTACCGGTACTCTAAGTGAATCAATTAACGAGTGGCTCATAATTGCACCCATGGTTTCATTGTCAATATGTCACAAGTAAATATGAATAGCATTTACAATAAATTACTATTGCTTCATGAAAATATACAGTATATAAGATGCAAGGTAAGACAAGCAAACATAGATAAACAGATAGATAGATAGATAGATAGATAGATAGATAGATAGATAGATAGATAGATAGATAGATAGATAGATAGATAGATAGATAGATAGATAGATGATAGATAGATAGATAGATAGATAGATAGATAGATAGATAGATAGATAGATAGATAGATAGATAGATAGATAGATAGATAGATAGATAGATAGATAGATAGATAGATAGATAGATAAGATAGATAGATAGATAGATAGAATAGATAGATAGATAGATAGATAGATAGATAGATAGATAGATAGATCTAAATCTGATATTTATTGGTAAATTGAATACAATAATGTATTTTATTAGTATAACATGTATTTTTTTTTATTTATGTCTCTTCTCAATTCACAAAATAACTCTTGGAGAAAAATAATCACTGACGATGAAAACATTTGTGAGTTAAAAAAAGAGAGAAAATCATTTTACATGGTTTGTTTGTTTATTTTACGGAATATAATGAAATGAAAATGAATATAATTCCAGTCTTGATAAATAGCAATTATTTAAATGGACAAACAGTGTCTTGAATGGTTAAAGGGCACAATCCCTCTGAGTCTGGCATTGCCTAAAATAAATAGCCTGTTAGAAATAATCTTGGTGATTAAAAGTGAAAAATGCTCTTCCCCACAATGGTGATTTACCACCTTAAACTTTGGCTGCAGAAGTGAATAATAATTCCCAGAGAGAGAGAGAGAGAGAGAGAGAGAGAGAGAGAGAGAGAGAGAGAGAGAGAGAGAGAGAGAGAGAGAGAGAGAGAGAGAGAGGAGCAGCTCTAGTCACATCGTCAACCCTCCCCAAATTTCCAGCCTTCCCCGGGACACAGATGGCATGGGACACAAAACTCTCCCTATTAAATTCCTAATAATCATTTCTCTTGCGGAATGGTGTGAGAGACTGGGGAGGGGAGGGGTGAGGCCGAGGGATCTGCTGTTTTAATTAGATGCTTTAAGGAGCAGAGGCGGTGTGGGAAGCATTGCATTCTGGGAGTGATGGGTGCAGGGCTGCCATAAAATGACACCACAGCAGAAGCCAGAAGCTCATTTGCATGTCAGATTGGCATCGGATTGGCACGAGGCCTGGGCACGGGGAAACACTTCTGAACTCAGCAGTCAGAGGTCTGAAGAGGAGAGAAAAGACTGCAATTATGTTCCAGCCGCAGCGTTTGAGAGTCTATTCGGAGAAATGAACAAAAATTACGTAACAGTATTGAATGATTTTTTTAAGCATGCTTTAAGAAGACTCATTCCAAAACAAATACTCATACAGATCTTGACTGATTAATGTGATTGTTTTGTCGTCATACAATGCCTACACATAGGCCTATTTGCTGCGCGCGCACAGGCTTTATATATAGACTAAATCAATTAATCGCGATTAATCGCAACATATACAAGTTCGTTTATGCATTTATAGCACAAAACCACTTATGTTAATCGATTTGACAGCCCTAATTAATATTTAACATTTGAATAAATATTTTATATTTATATAATATTTATATCAATAATAGCCTGACATATTATAAAAATTAGAGTATTTTAGGACTATATATTTTTATGTGTGTTTAATTTTAGATAACATCACACTGGCATACATTCATGACAAGAATCGTGAAATTAAATCTTTTTCAGCTCAATCTTAAATAAATTCATATTTTAAGATGACAATTATCATACAACTCTCTCTCTCTCTTCTGTCTATATATTACAGTTTGGAGATGCACAGGTGAAAATTAAACACGTTATACATTTGTGAATACCATTTTTTGTATTCAGTCAGGGATAAAAATATAGCCTGTGCTGAAGTTTTAAACCAACATAGTTTGTATGTGTGGTTGTAAAATAAAATAAAATAAAATAAAATAAAATAAAATAAAATATAAAGCAATATATAGGCTATATAAATGCACATGATATATACAGATACATACAGATCTATTTTCACAGAATGAAGTTTCACTTTCATAGGAATGAACATGATACAGCCATTGTTTAAACATGTATGAGTTCCCGTCATTTGTATAAATCATAAGTTTATTGGAGCCCCAAAAAGACTAATAAGAGACACATTTAACTTCCATTAGTAAAAAGTGATGGCAGATCATTTATAATAGTGGTCCTTGCTGAGAGGCTGAACGCTATTAAAGAGTTCATCTCGAAGAACTTCATATTGACACTTCTACAAAGTCACGATTTACAGCACAAGAGAATGCAGAACAGACAAAGGCTTTAACAGACGGTAACATGCCCGAGGCACGATAGGCTACAGTTAAAAGTGTGCTTTCCTCTTCTCACCATCAGCTATTTAAAATAAAAGTGATTTTAAAGCCTCGGCACGGAAAATAATCCTACATTAAATGAACATTAAACTGAGCAGCTTTCCATGTGTCAGATTTCTCCATGTCTGTGCTGTTTGTCTGTGAGCTAATGGGACACGTTCCAACTGCCATTACCCAGAAACACACCTGCTGTTCACAACTGATACCAAATCTAAAATAAATCAGTGTGTGGAGTTGATTGGAAAATAAAATCTAAACTGTTCGAGTGTGAAACTTCTGCCAGCATCACAATCATTTTAAACTGTTCAAACGAAACTCTGCCTAAATCTCTAAAGAAAATGTACAGAAGCTGTCACTTGGGCGGTCTACGATGTAGAATTGAGAAACCCTTGTTTTTAGTGCTACCGGTGACCGTTAAGTGAACTGCAGACAGACACTAATTCCTCGTGGTCGAGAGACTGAACGGAAGGCCCCAATAGAGGCCTAAACTACAGCAAAGTTCTTTTAAACTATCCAAGAAGAAAAATGACAGTGGTCAGAAAATGGAAGTTAAGAAAACATCAGATCATGTGGATATGTTTCCACCAGCTCTGCGATTCACCTACATCTGAGGCGACTGATGAGGTAGGCTAGGCTAATTAAAATTAGCAACACTTTTATGCTAGTTTGTATTTGAGGCTATCTGGCAGATTAGTTTGAATGAATGCAGTTTCTGTGTACGACACATTGACATTACAACACAGAATGTCTCTTTTAGCATTATCCTAAAAACATTGCATTTGTTTAATTTGTCTTAGCAACAGTCTCATGAAAGTGCGCATCTATACCACGCGCATTTTTTTTCTTTTTCTTTTTTTTGCGTGCATAGGCCTATGCTACGCACTGAACCACCCCCCCCCCCATGGTGGGGAGTATAGGCTACGCCAAAAGTGCGTATCATATATGAAAAAATGCGTATATGCACGCGAAAACGCGTACCATATAGACCATTTCACAAGATGTAAACAACACTGGTCCAGAAACACTTCCTGTTTCAGTTTGTAAATGTTTTCTTTATTTCACATGTAAAGAAAACATCTTAAAGATGTTTGTTTAGCTTTTTGATTCAGTTTTAAATGTTCTGTTGGTTGTATTTTATCCCAGCTTTTATGTAGTGTTAAAAAAATGAAACAGGAAATGTTTCTGGACCAGTGTTGTTTACATCTTGTGAAATGGTCTATACATGCAAAAACTAGTTTTGGCGTATAAATGGCACGATAAATGACATTCGTGCTATAGATAAGAACTTTCATGAGATTAGAAGATCGGCCGCGTGTAAACATCACATCTTTTTGATTTTCCCGGTAAAAACGTCCCAAATCCTTAACATAAAAAACAAGTCTACTGACTTTCATAGGAAGACGGGGAAGATCTTTTTTTTTTTTTTTTTAAATTTTTTTAGTTTACAACCTGTTCACACTTTGGCAATAAAAAAGTGATTAATACATACAATTTCGTACATACCCTTGAAAGGTTCATATTAGTACCTAAAGTGTACAGGCCTTAGTCCTAAATTTTATTAGTTTGAAAGGGTTCTCTTTTTTGGTGTAATAATGTAAATAATTTGTGTATTATTGTTAACCTTTTTATTATTATTATTTACTTTTTTTACAAGGCAAGTCACTTAAGAACAAGTTCTTATTTTCAACAACACACATTTAGCCGACTCTTTTATCCAAAGCGACTTACATTACATTTAAAGGTACACATTTTTATCAGTTCTTGCTTTCCCAAGGAATCAAACCAATGACCTTGGCGTTGAAAGCACCAAGTTTCTAATGTTTGAGCTACAGGAAAACACACTCATATACATAACTTTAAAACATTTACAAGTTCCTAGTGTCTTTTTTTTAAATGTAGAGATTGACTCTAATTTCGAAGACTTTAGTTGCACATTCCAATCATCTGGAGCAGCAAAACCATGATATGATTATGATTAATATGATTAGATGATTGGGTTGAATATGTTCTAACATGTGATTGCAAATATTTGGGTAATAGACCTAACAGGACCTTATAATTAAAAATACACCAGTGTATTTCCCGTCTAATAATGATGTCCAATTTAAAAGGGAATACAGAATATTGCATATTCTGTGTTGATTAATTTTGCATGGCCAGGACCACTTACAATTGATTTAAAAAAATATAAATATAAATAAAATGTAATATTTTGCTGCATATTCTATGGCAGTAAAATTTTGAATGTGTTGGTTACATAAGACAAAGCTTGAAGAACAATCCATGCATTAATTTCATAGCCTCTTAGTAAACAACACACCGGCAGGGTGAATTTATGAAGACTGGGGCATTTGCCCCGAAGGCTGCGGGTAATATTTTCAAGGTGGAGGTGTACTTGACCCAGTGCTCCTGGAGCTTCAACACCAGATGTGTGAGTGTGTGTATACACTGCTGTTCGCTGAACTATGAACTGTTGAAGCGGCTCATTCAAAGTCATTCGCTGTTTTGTATTTCATGCTTCTCTCACATATGCAATGCGTCTTGCATTACGTGTATTTCTATAGAGCTGTAAAAAATATCTTAAGATGCTGTTTGGCATGGCTTCAAAACAACATTCACTAAGGCGGAGCTTTGTGGCACGCTTAATACTGGGCATCTTTTGATGTACATCAAGTATGCAGATTTATTCTGCACTATTGGGTTTTTACAAGCAAATGCAATGTTTACATTTCACACAAATTCAAAAACAATGCATTGCATGGCTGTTTTACACCATTTATTTTTATTATATTTGCATTCAAAATGACTTACTAATGAGGAATGTGATTTGTTATAAGGAGAACATGGGAAGTTAAGTATAGAAATATAAGTGTGACAAGACAGGTGTTATTTAGTGCTCTTGATATACTGTTAGGTTATATAATATATTAGGCTATATAATAGGGTCTTATATAATAGGCTATGTTTTTAATATTTTAGGTAATGAATGTTTTTTTTTTTTTAAAATTGTTTTAGTTTCAGGTTTACAGTAAGTAACATTATTAGCCCTATTAAAATGTGCATTAATTACTTAATAACCCAAGTTTCTAAAAGAAAAGTTTTAATTTGCCTATTTATAAGACCCACTGATGTGGAACGAAAAATCATATGGGTTTGAAATGACATGAGGGTGAGTATACAGTAAATGACAGATTTGTCATTTTTGGATGCACTATTGCGTTAAAGTACACATGTGGCCTAAACAGTACATTGATTTTTTGACAGTCACATTTCACCCTCTGTCCTCCTGTCCTGCACGCCGTTCTGTTGTTCAGCTCATGATGTTCCTCTGTTCCACCTGTCCACCGGGACAGCCCTGTTCTCCAGGACTCCGCCCCTGTCTCTCCCTGTCCTGTGATTGGACGGAAGTGAGCTATTTGACTGCTGAGGGGGGAGTGAAACTTGGTTTTCATCCAACAAAGTGTCATTGGGGACACGCATGGCCTGCTGGAGGCAGAGACTCGGGCGCTAATGGGGCCCGCAGCAGCACCTGGGGATTTTACAGAGAGGGCTGGAGGAGGAATTCAGAATGCCTCGGTAACCAGAAGGACTGTTTCCTCCTTTCACTTTTTTGTTACCTTACTTTCGAAAATGCCATGGTGTGGTAGTCTGCAATCTGTCATGTTTGTTTGTCATTAGCTGTTGGTTGACAGCTTGCTTTTGGATAGATAGATAGATAGATAGATAGATAGATAGATAGATAGATAGATAGATAGATAGATAGATAGATAGATAGTGTAAATTATTTGATATGGGTGGGTGGGTGGATGGATGGATGGATGGATGGATGGATGGATGGATGGATGGATGGATGGATGGATAGATAGATAGATAGATAGATAGATAGATAGATAGATAGATAGATAGTAGATAGATAGATAGATAGATAGATAGATAGATAGATAGATAGATAGTGTAAATTATTAGATATGGGTGGGTGGATGGATGGATGGATGGATGGATGGATGGATGGATGGATAGATAGTGTAAATTATTTGATATGGGTGGGTGGATAGATAGATAGATAGATAGATAGATAGATAGATAGATAGATGATAGATAGATAGATAGATAGATAGATAGATAGATAGATAGATAGATAGATAGATAGATAGATAGATGTGTTTATTTTATGCAGATGGCATAATGAACCTGAACTCAATAATAATTCCACATAACTACTTCTTTCTCTCTGTAAACTTCTTTCGAACAAACTTGTGAAGCGGATCTCATATATGAAGCACATATGTTCACCTAAACCGGATAAGACTATATTTACACGAGCAAAGAAAACATTTATTATTTCATTAAAAGCTTGTTTGAAAAAAAAATCAGTAAGCTATGAGAGAGAGAGAGAGAGAGAGAGAGAGAGAGAGAGAGAGAGAGAGTGGTAAACAGGCAGGGCAGGTGTTGACGATGCTAATGAAACGGATGACAGATGGCGAGTTTCTCCGTCGCTCACTGTGCGGATAATGGATGAAGGTAATCAAATTCCTCTGTGGCTCTGTGACTTTCCTCACAACTTTCCCATCAATAGTGCCATCAAACGCCAGCGCCGCACCTCACGGCTGTCACAAGAACCCTGGAAAACTCCACAGCCTTTAATACAAAGATCTTTTAAAAAGTAAAGGTCCGTTTAAACAGCACTTGTTTTGCCTCCGTTTTACCGTGTAAACGCATCCGTTTGACTGTTTTCAGCATCTCGCATCAGAAGCGTTGTGTTTTTAAAGACAGAACCTCCATTCTGTTGTTTTTAAACACAAGACAAAATCTCTGGACTCCTCCTTTCCATTACTGTGCATAAACACAGGAAGATGCATGGTAGCATTATAGCATATATAAAAGGAAATTTATCAAATATATAGGCACATATCAGTTATAGGCCATATGACATTAGGCTATAGTTTACATGTCAGGGACTAGTGGAAAGATTTAGTGAAGAATGTGTCCTAATTATGCAGCAACCGTTTAATAAAAGCAATTCGATACTCTTTATTATGAATATTAGTCACTCTGGACTGACATGCCAAAATGTAAATTTTGTCGAGTATCCTCACAAGAACAGTCTGAGTTAAAGGTGCCGCGTGGAATAATTGAGGTATAAATACCAAAAAAATGAGCTACACGCATCAAAAGAATGAGAAGAATTAAGTGCAATGATGTCATTAAAAAACTGAAAAGTTATAGTGCTGTCGAGATATAAACCTAAATTAGCATGCTAAATTACTAGCCCCGCCCGTCAGGTGTTGTAATACCAGTTTCGGCCATGGGAGGCGGTATGCGGGCGCGCAACATTACGACCAGCCAAACTGCAGTACACGAATAAGTCGCGTGGCTTGTGTGTGTGTGTGTGTGTGTGTGTGTGTGCATAGTTATGTATATAAAGGCTAGATGTGTCGTCCGCGCTGCTGGCCAATGGAGGTCCACGTCAGCACCTGGCGGCCATCTTGTCACAGGCAGCTCGCTCACTCGTAACATTGTGTTAATGGTACATGTACTATTTACACTCACCGGCCACTTTATTAGGTACACCTGTCCAACTGCTCGTTAACACTTAATTTCTAAGCAGCCAATAACATGGCGGCAACTCAGTGCATTTAGGCATGTAGACATGGTCAAGACAATCTCCTGCAGTTCAAACCGAGCATCAGTATGGGGAAGAAAGGTGATTTGAGTGACGTTGAACGTGGCATGATTGTTGGTGCCAGAAGGGCTGGTCTGAGTATTTCAGAAACTGCTAATCTACTGGGATTTTCACGCACAACCATCTCTAGGGTTTACAGAGAATGGTCCGAAAAAGAAAAAACATCCAGTGAGCGGCAGTTCTGTGGGTGGAAATGCCTTGTTGATGCCAGAGGTCAGAGGAGAATGGCCAGACTGGTTCGAGCTGATAGAAGGGCAACAGTGACTCAAATAACCACCCGTTACAACCAAGGTGGGCAGAAGAGCATCTCTGAACGCACAGTGCGTCGAACTTTGAGGCAGATGGGCTACAGCAGCAGAAGACCACACCGGGTGCCACTCCTTTCAGCTAAGAACAGGAAACTGAGGCTACAATTTGCACAAGCTCATCGAAATTGGACAATAGAAGATTGGAAAAACGTTGCCTGGTCTGATGAGTCTCGATTTCTGCTGCGACATTCGGATGGTAGGGTCAGAATTTGGCGTCTACAACATGAAAGCATGGATCCATCCTGCCTTGCATCAACGGTTCAGGCTGGTGGTGGTGGTGTCATGGTGTGGGGAATATTTTTTTGGCACTCTTTGGGCCCCTTGGTACCAATTGAGCATCGTTGTAACGCCACAGCCAACCTGAGTATTGTTGCTGACCATGTCCATTCCTTTATGACCACAATGTACCCAACTTCTGATGGCTACTTTCAGCAGGATAATGCGCCATGTCATAAAGCTGGAATCATCTCAGACTGGTTTCTTGAACATGACAATGAGTTCGCTGTACTTAAATGGCCTCCACAGTCACCAGATCTCAATCCAATAGAGCATCTTTGGGATGTGGTGGAACGGGAGATCGCATCATGGATGTGCAGCCGACAAATCTGCGGCAACTGTGTGATGCCATCATGTCAATATGGACCAAACTCCCTGAGGAATGCTTCCAGCACCTTGTTGAATCTATGCCACGAAGAATTGAGACAGTTCTGAAGGCAAAAGGGGGTCCAACCCGTTACTAGCATGGGAGACCTAATAAAGTGGCCGGTGAGTGTCAAATAACCATAACTTGCTCAATTTTCTACCGATTTTTTTACGGTTTGGTTTGTTATAAACGTCCATCAAACGGTTTGGTTTGTTATAAACGTCAGAGATGTAGCTATGACCAGCATACTTATGAATAATAAGTGTATAAATAAATAATCATCCAGATAATTAGCCTCATTAATAACGTTTGTAAGAAACCAAACCGTTTATAAATCCGTCAAGATTTCAATGAGATAAGAGTATTTGTGTTCGTGTTGACCACTCATCTTACATCAGCTTACCTGTGACAAGATGGCCGCCGGTGATGACGATGGAAACTCTGCCGTAACACATCTAGCCTTTATATACATATCTATGTGTGTGTGTACTTGAACCTGTCCTGATGTCAGACGTGTGGAAATATAGAAGGAAGAGTTCAAAAAATTATTGGTCGACGACATTATGCATGAGGAATACATTTTGGTAAGTTGTAGCATACTGTATGTTTCATTTCAACAGTGTTCGTGTTCTTTTTCCATTAGCTAGTAGAGATGATCGGTTCACGTGCGCTAGGGATCTGTGGTGTAACATGTAACTTACAAGCGCCTAAATGGTATTTATTGTTTGAATTGCGTAATAAAATTGACAGAATCTGAGAGCTTAACTAACCTGCTTGCCAAGTGTCTCACAGTGAAATCGTGAGAGTTGGCAGCTCTGAATGGCGCTAGCTTGATCAACATCAGCGAATGCTGTCTGTCAAATTAATTCAAACTAACAATAAAAGTGTAATATGAACTAAACGAATACCGTAAACTTAAAGTAATAGTCCAGGGTTTTATTTTCCCATATCATTGAAATGCACCAGCTTGTTTTTGAGACAGGCGTCTATGAGACGTCAGGGTTGGGTATCGTTTGAATTTGAATGATTCTGATTCCAATTCCAATTCCTTGTTTCGATTCCGGTTCCTAACGATTCTCGATTCCGATTCTTTTAAGAGGCAGGGTCAAAAAAGTTTAGCTAACCTTGCTAACCAACGGTCTTTCTGAAGGAAATACTCCTTCTGTCACAAATACTCCTTTTGTCACAAATGTTGCATTTTGCCGAGATTTTGTTATTTTTAGAAAAGTGAAGCCACACTTTGGACCGCCGACGTAAGCTACTCATGTTCGACTCGCACGGTTATGCCAACACTTCCGGTAGACGCTTCTTCGTTGGTGTTGTTCAGTGGTTTCTTCTTCCGGTCAACCGACTGTGAATATCAAAACTAGGAATCGAAATTTTAACTTTTGAACGATTCGGGAAAAACAAAAAGTTAGTCCCGGTTCCAATCGATACTCGATTCTCGATACCCAACCCTAATGAGACGGTCTTCATCATTTAGTGTTGAGATGTTGTTCATTGAGTCTCTGATCTCTAAAAATCTCCAAATGCTCCATGTGAAATTGCGGTCTTCCAACCTTTTACTATCGTGTCAAATTATTTTGAATAATATGTGCGAGAAAGACAGAGCAAAACAGCGCTCGTTTGTGTTGTTTGAAGACGCGAGAGTGCGCGCGGCCGCGGCACAACTCAATTTCTGCAGGTATACTGTCCCCATCTGTTATGGAATATGGAATGTGATTAGATTTAATATGCAAGATGGCACCTTTAAAGGAAATCGTGAATGAAAGTAAGTAGTGAGAGAATGAGACGCTGAGATCATGTCAGCAGATCTTAAAGTGACAGCAGCCACTAATTCTGTCTGTCAGTAAAGTTAACCGAAGAACAAAGAGAACAGAGAAAATGACTTGCCAGCAAACAAATTTAGGTTCTGGGAACGTTCTGGGAACATTAGTTTTTGGTTCCTAGAACTTTCCCTTAAGGTTAAGGGAACGTTCCTGGAACATTCTCCTTACGTTATAAAAATGGAACCTAAAAATAACCTACATGGAATGTTCCTATAACGTTCTTGTTTGGTTCCCAAAAAAATAACCTCATGGGACCATTCGGGAACGTTAGGGGAACGTTCTGTGTTTGCTGGGTAATTGCTCTTGACTAAAGAATGTTTGTAGCTTTAATAAGGATTAATCTATTTAAATTTATAATTTATGCAGTGCGGACTGTTTGATAACCTTATTCATTTTCTGTATAGACCTTATGCACCAGAGAAACGTGGGCGCCGTCATCTTTAGAATATTGTGTTTGAACTTTCGTTTCTGCGGTTGCTCTGTAGAGCCCGATCTCATGAAAGTTAGTACCTATGGCACGAATGTCATTTCTCGTGGCATTTATACGCCAAAAACAGTTTTGCGATACGTAATGATACGCACTTTTTGGCGTATAATATGCACAAACTCCCCACCCCCTCCCCGAAACCTAACCCAGGGTTTTTTAGCGCGTACCATATACACGCAAAAACATTTTTGGCGCATAAATGCCACGAGAAATGACACTCGTGGTATAGATACGCATCTTCATGAGACTGTGTTGGCTCTGTATATCTCTATGGCATCGCTGTCGAGTAATAATTAGCTGGTGAAGTGAATTTACTTATTGTAGAGTTAACAAAAGTTATCATGAGCATTGTAATGTTTATCATAAGCATTGAAAAGCAGATGTCTTAACAAATATCGACTGGGAATTTTTTTACGAGCAATTCATTCATACCTATATGCAAGATCGCAGTGAAAATACAGACCGGAAGTCAAAAGACAACGAGCGCAGCACTGAAAAGGGGCGGGGCTATATAAGGTCTATATTTCATACCTGTTAGACAAGAAAGGCACAGGTGACATTTATTTAAGGTTTGTTTTAAGTTCACTCAAATGAAAAGTTAATAAATGTTTAAAATTTGGGGAAAAATAATTTTCATTGAGACATCGCTAGCTATATGAATATCAGTGAAACTGGCCTTTATTCATAAAAAAGATGCCATTAAAGAATTATTTAAAATATAGGCTACTCCCTTGTTGTTTCTACATTACAGTGGAAATTGAGTCTCACATTACTTAAATTTTATTTGCACACAAAACAGTAACATTTTTGACTTTATAAAATGATTCTCTAAAGTATTGTCGATATGCCCCTATTAAACAATAAAGTAAGACATATTTTTCTTACATAAAGCCTACTATTCTTTTTGGCTGAATTTATCATTATAATCAAATTATTTCTTGGATTTTGTCATAGTCCCTAAATGTATGCAAAAACAGGAAATGGGATTCAAATCGAAAACATTTCCCCCTTTTTGTTCCCCTAAGCATGATCTGCAGATGCAAGTAATTTTTTTTATGTAAAAATGTAAAACGTAAAAAAAAAGAAGAAGATTTGGAAGCCTGTCTCTAAATCCCACAGAAATGCTGCCTGTTAGTTGTTGACTGATTGGGCCGCAGGACAGCTGCCTTTGGTTTGAGACACAGCCAACATTCACAATAAAGCAGCCTCTTGTACCTTATTGCTTAATTATACTGATTCTGAATTTGATTACAGGTTTTAAGATTTGCTGACATGTGTAGAGAAAAACACACTCATCTAAAGTGCCACTTAACAGCAAAAAAACACACATAAAATACATAGTATGCTTCAAAAACGACAACAGCAACATATGAACACATATACGTGGAGAAGAATAGGTTAGGGGGTGAGGCATTTTCACAGGTCTGTCTGATAAAACAGATTTTCTCTTGTCAATCTAGTTTAGAGTAACAAGGTGCTAATTACGGCAGATGAATTTTGCAGGGCGGAAAACATATTGGATCTAAAAAGTGTAATTCCTTGTGTGGGAGGGGATGGTGTCAAATTGTGCATTTGTTTCACTTCTTTCAATTTATTTATTCATTCCTTTCTTTGTTTTCTAATCCTGATTTCTAGGTGAGATATATCTGTTCTTTTGTGCTGGAATTAATTAAGTCTTTTGTTAAAGAGTAGTAGCAACTCTAGGCCCCAAGAGGAGAACATAAACATGCAATTATTAGCACTATATATACATTGAACAAAGCCCTAACTCAAAATATCAAACTGTTTCTGCCCAGAGCATGTTTCAGATTGTCGAATGAGAGATAAAAAAACAGAATAAATAAATAAAATCCCCAAACTCAACCCATAGATGTGATCAAACTTAAGTTTTGGGACTTGTCTTGCATATCCTTCAGACTGACAGCAGAAGGTCTGGACTCTACACTGTAAAAAACATCTGTAGAAATTACAGTAAATAAAACCGGCAGCTAATTGCCAGTAACTTACTGTAGATTTAAATTATTGTTATTTACTGGCAATAGTTTGTTCAAAGTTAAATGAACATTAAACATTAACAAGTCTTTATCTTTACAGAACAAAACAAAAATAACAGCATCATGCAAAGCATTCTGGGAACCAAAATCTGAAGGGAAAAACAGAAAAAGATTGATGAAGATTTCTGGTTCCCAGAATGCTTTGCATTAGATTGTTATTTTAGTTTTTATTCTGTAAAGACAAAGACTTGTTAATGTTTAATGTTCATTTAACTTTGAACAAACTGTTGCCAGTAAATATACATCAATTTAAATCTACAGTAAGTTACTGGCAAACTGCTGCATAACTACAGCAATTTTTTACAGTAGTATAGCAGTTTCATTGGCCAAGGACCATCTGACTGACATGTTTCGAGGCATGAAAATGAAAATGACATATTTTAAAGAGTCTATACTGCGAACTTTACATACTTTGGAAAATCCAGCATTTAGTCCTGATAAGCGCTCATTGTCACAGTTGTAAACACGACAGCACTCTTTTTTCCATGAGGGGGTTTGGCATCACGGCATCTTTGTTTCCAGGCGGGCCGTTAAAAAACACGACTCACGTTTTCAGGAAATCCTGTAGAATTCAACCATTCAGATGACGACTTCGAAACACCTGAAGTGTATCGTATTTTGAGTGCCATGTGCATCAGACGTTTCTTCAACGGTCCGCCTGAGGCTGAGACTAGGCTGGGAGACACTGAGCCGACGGTCAGCTGTCACTCTTAGAAGAAAGGGTTCTATATATGTAGCATAAGGTTCTTTACTCAACTCCAAAGGACATTTTATGCTAAAAAAGATTCAATAATGACTAGAAAGAACACTTTTGGAACAAAGGTTCTTTAAAGGCTATTATTCATTCATATATTACATTATTCTGCAACATTTTGTAGTTGTTATTAAATTATTGTTTATTAAACTGTTGTAGTAACTTAATATCACATTTTAATTATGCAGATTTTTTGGAGGATAAAAACTGAAATGGCACTCTTCGTGTGATATTAATTACAATTTTTTTAACCACCATCTTGATTTTTGTGACCATTCACATGCATTGCATTTTAGGAGTTCCAAATACGTAGCGCTTTAGAACCTTTTAAGGTTCTATATAGAACCTTTTCTTCTAAGAGTGAGGGCAATGTCGTGCCGTATTGAAGCGTCCATCGGCTTAGTTTTTCCAGTGTGTTGTTCTATTGTTTATTCTTTGTTCATCCAATAGCGGCTTGTTTACTGGAATAAGTAATTATATTAGGGCTGCATTTAAAATAAAAGTTTGTGTTTACATAATATATGTGTAGTGTGTATAATTATTATGTATATATAAATACACACACATGCATGTATATATTTAAGAAAAATGTGTTATCAATATATCAAATATTTATGTATGATATTAATTTTGAATAAATATATATAAAGTATATACATGCAAATATTTCTTAAATATATACATGCGTGTGTGTGTTTATATATACAAAATAATTATTCACACTACACACTCATGCATGTGGGTGTATTTATATATATATATATATATATATATATATATATATATACAAAACAATTATACACACTACACACTCATATATTATGTAAACACACACTTTTATTTTGGATATGATTAATCGCAATTAATCGTTGCACAGCCCTAAATTATATATATAGACTTATTGATTGGTTTGTTGTTTAACATTCTTACTAATGCTTTTAAGACAACTACAAGTCATTTGTGCCCTTTCAACATCTGTGTGAGCCAGCTAGAAACATTGTGTTGGTGAAAAATCAGTTTTTCATGGTCAATTTTGAGATTTTTGTACCAAAACATGTCTTCTTTCAGACAAAATCCCATAAAATACACTTTTACGTGGTGAATTTATTACACCTCTTCTATTTGCATCTTTAGATTTAAATTGCAATACATATATTTAAAGCTGTTTTCTCCAAATGATCTCTGCCTCTATACCTATTTTGAAGGTTTTTACAGAGGGGTATTTTCATATATCATTCTATTATATAACATTTTATTCCTAAAATTATGGTGATGGTGATATTTTTATGGCTGTTGACAGTGAAGAGATATCTAAAAACCTCTGTGCAAAAACTCTAATATGTAAGCATGTCTAATATGACTTTCACTCTCTTAATATCTCAAAATAATGAAACAAGACTTTTGAACCTCTGATTTATTTTTGGAAATGTATGCAATATTAGTGCATATAATTTACATATTTAAACTAGGGCTGTGCAAAAATTAATTGCGATTAATTCGCATCCAAAACAAAAGTCTGTGTTTACATAATATATTTGTGTGTGCTGTATATAATTATTTTGTATATATAAATACACACACATGCATGTATATGTTTAAGAAAATGTGTTATTTATATATAAAATATTTATATAATATAGATTATGTATTTATATATATATATATATATATATATAGAGAGAGAGAGAATTTAAGAGCAAATAATTCTTAAATATATACATGCATGCATAGGTATTTATATATACAAAATAATTATATACAGCACACACAAATATATTATGTAAGCACAGACTTTTATTTTGGATGCGATAAATCGCAATTAACTTTTGCACAGCCCTAATTTAAACATAACATTTCAGAAAACTTGTAAATCAAATATACAAAACAATTGTCTTTGTGTACTGTGATTAATCACGTGGAGAACTATGGAGTATATCTATTAGTCACCGTTTTAACCCTATTCACCTGTGCCGTTTGCCTTAAGAGTTGATGCCGTCCTAGAAATGTGAACCTGCTTTCGTTATTTATGCATTTTAATGGCCTCTTTGTGCTTTGCAAACAAACTTATGGGCTAATGGAAGCAAGGGCATATGGTTTTACATGCATAAAAAAACAATCACATTTGCACATAAGAGTGCCCATCCACGCATACACCCTCCGATGTTAATGTATAGATAGTTTGATGATGGCGATGGCGCCGGTTTGATCCGCGTACGGCTCAGAGAGCTCTGATATCCTCGGGCACCGCTGCCAAGCTGCCAGTCGGTATCGTCACACCTTACTGCCTTTAAAGATTGCCCTGCAGAGACAGCAGGGAACGCTGAACAGCCGGGCAGCCCTGGAGAGTTACGAGGTGGGAGCCATGCCAAGACGTGCCCACCAGAGAGAGAGAAGAAAGAGGGGTGAGGGAGGTATCCATCCACAGCTATCATGAAGGACAGAGAGGGGGAATTTTAACAGAACCGACACGGATCCTACATGTACCTGCACAGCCAATCAATTCTCCGAGTCTTTGCTACGATGCTGCGTGAGATATATGCGCAAACATGCAGGCCCGCGCCGCCGTAATCCACAGAAATGGCAATGGAAGACAGAATGTAAATGAGGCTGTTATTGCACAGTCGCATTCATCAAACTGAGCTGGAGAGACTTCAATGGCCCTGATGAATATGCATGCAAATTTGCTTAATTAAGTTAATTATTCTGCTGAAAATTCATTTGTCTTCCCAAGGACATTTCTGCAATGATTTTAACATGTTTCTACCATTAGTCATGCACAGTGCAGTTTAAAATCACTTTGTCCACTCTATTTATTTATTTATTTCTCCAAAAGTTTCACTCCCAGTGGGGGACGGTGTGCGAAACCTCCGGAGGTCGGCAGGGGTTACGCATATGTGTGCATGTGTTTAAGAAAAGCAAGTTGGTGGTTGCATAAGTTTAAGAGGTCACTGGATGGCCGGTGTCATTTCAAAAAACTTGGCATGCCAGAACAAAACGCTTCTGTCTGGATCCATATAAGAAAAAGCATGACGAACATGTGTCCCAATTCATATAGACTTACTTATGCACTATTCTATGCTGTTTTAGATAGTGTGAGTAGTGTGAAAATTCTTAAAAGATTGAAAAGTATATTTTGTAGGCCGATACGAAAGTTAGCATCACCCTGGTTCACTCAACAAAAACCCAATAGGATTTATCCATTGCCTTTTGTATTATTGACAAACAAAAAGTGTGAATAACAATCGGCAGAAGTCAAACGCTAAACTGACACCATAGTCACGTGACTTCATCTTCGCCTTTAAAGTTAGAATACAGTAGTTTGCTAGAGGCGTGATGTAAGGACTAGTGAGTATGTAATACTCAATGAGTTTACTTGAAGGGATAGTTCACCCAAAAACTTCACAAAGATAATCGTAAAACTAATCCATTTGAATTGAGTGGTTAGGTCCAGAATTTTCTGATGAGACTCGATCACTTTAAATGATGATAAACATTCGCATATAAACATTCATAAACTTGCACATTACGCAGCACGGTTGGGCTTCAGCAAGAAGAAATTGAATTGGAACTATGGTATCGGGAAACAGACTTGTTGAACTATGTTGATAACGATGGAACTTGCGACCAAAGTTGGCTAACGATGCTTTGGGAAACGCACCTGTTTCGGTTGATGTCCCTGACAACCTCCCATTTAGCAACTTGTTAGCAACCATTATGCTTTAAAAAAAACTCACCAGATGGTATTATTGATGTATTTTATATTGTAGAATATTACCTGTGAAAATATCTTGAGCTTGTGTTCACCACATACCTTATTTCAACCTTTAACCAATATTCAAATTAATTAACCAATCAATAATACCCTTGATCAGCTCTAGCTAATGCCTGCTTCAGATTACATGATTTTTTTGTCTGTTACGACTTGTCAGATTACGCGATTTTGACTCCTAAAATCTTGTAGTGTTGTGGACAAGACACATGTCAGACTACACGTTGCTTCCAGACCAGTCATCGTGTGCCGTCTTTAACTGAGGCGCGTGATGTCATCGAGAAGGCGAAACTAGTAGTGAGTCGGAAACGAACTAAACAATGGATGAAGTGGTGAGTGTTGTATTGGCTGTCCTGTGTTCAGAAAAATAAATAAAGAAAATTCGACAATGGACACGTTCCTGGATTGCTCGAAGAGGACAGAATTGGCTGTCAATCCTCCAAAGAGAACTTGAGGTAAAATATTGTTTTCTTCTATATTTTTACTTTTAGCACCATCGTCTCTCTTTCCTTTAGGCATTTTTGAAAGTTGTGTACGGAAAAGCTTATGTGCTCCTATTGGTCAACCTCATGTAGAACTCGTCGTGGACGGCCGTTAAAAAAATAAACATGCTAACGTTAGTCTTTGCCGAGGTGTCGTGTCTTTTACTGTCTATAAGTCCTTTTAGGCCGCCATCTTAGCAACGCCTCCGGGCAGCTATTTACTTAACAAGACCAGACTCTATCTAAATGAACGGGGCAGAGAGTCAGAACTGCACTTTCACTGGTCCCGGATATATAAACTGCATGTTTAGAAACAGCAGTAAAATATAATAAAAATCGCTGAAAATGTGTGATGACTTTGCCCCAAAATAAGGTTTAAAACGCCGTTTTCCCACAGGTTTTACTTATACTGCGCATGCGCAAGTGTCCTCGTCTCGCTCTCTGTCGCTCGCACGCAAAGTGCGCGCTCTTTCCGCTCGCTCTAGATTCCGGAGATTTGAACGAATTTGCGGGCATCAGCGAGCCTCAATCAATCTGCGGGAGACACCCGCAACTTGTGGGAGAGTTGGGATGTCTGCTATTTACACAACACACACATAAACTATATCAAATCTGCCGCCTTTTCAAACAGTAACGTATTTAAATGTTTCCCAGCTTGACCGTTAAAAGCAGACGATTGGCTGTCCAGCGGGAGGGCGGGGCATTTGCATACAACATCCATCTTTGGTGTTACTGGTTTTCCCTATACATTTGTATTAAGGATTGAGGAAGTGGCATATCTCTAAATAGTCTCTGGTGTAGTCTAAGGCATTGTTGTCTATCTGTACTTCAGGGATTCTTCCCACGGGAGCCTCGCTTTCGATTTCATAAATGCGGTTGTGTGAAATCAGCGTATACCCTATACATGCAGTGCTTTTAACTAGCTTGAAAACAGGAAACATTTTAAGTGTGAATAATTAAAAAATATATTACATGATCTATTTCTCCATTTGACTATTATGACTCTCTGTGGTCATTAAAAAATCCCAGGATGCCCTTTGAAAAAAGTTGGGATGTAACCCTTGGATTCTGGCCAAATTTGCCCCTTGGCCTCTATCCATCATGGCCTCCTTATCATCCCTATATACGGATTGTCTTCATCACTGTCTCCTCTCCACCAGTAAGCTGGTGTGTGGTGGGCGTTCTGGCACACTATGGCTGCCGTCGCATAATCCAGGTGATGCTGCACATTGGTGGTGGTTGAGGAGATTCCCCTGTCCATGTAAAGCGATTTGAGTACCCAGAAAAGCGCTATATAAATGTAACAAATGATTATAATTATTATATATATATATGTGTGTTTATGGTGCATGAGTAAACAACAACTGTAGAAGTGCGTCATTTTGGGCACTGCGTCATTTGCTTTGAACTAACTCATAGTTTTCCATTACAGTAGGGATATATGGGCTTTTCACCTGCTATGTGTCTTCTTCCAGGAGAAAATCATAAGTCCTAACATTTAGAACAGTAAAAACGTGTGGTATATGTCCATGGCACAAATGGTGCAGGACGAGTTTTAAGTCCCGGAGCGTTAGGGGTTTGTTCAAATCCACCCTAAGGACGCCTCAGCAAGCGCTAATAAATTAGACGGTTCTGGTTATAATGAGGAAGAGATTAGTATAAAAATCCTTTAGAGAACAGATGTCTATCGGCTTCAATCAATGCCACACCTGGTTATTAAAATGCATCGTTTCATAAGCAAGACCTTTGAGTGAGCAGAGAATAATTCCTTTGATATTTAGAAGAGAAGAGTTTTGTTTTAGTAAGATGACTCTCTAATTCTCTGTTCTGGCAGTTAAATTAAAATCATGTAAATAAAAGAGTTGTTGCTGTTACGCAGACCATCACAGGTGTAAAAATAAATCATGAAGAAATGAATATAGTTTAATCCTGTATTCCACAGTTCTCGTCTCTGACCTGGTAGAGTAGCTGTGCAGTGTGACTCATGTTTTTGGTTTGATCAAGGATGATTTGAACACTGTGTTTCACTCCAATCTGCTCTCAATTAACCCTGATGTCCTCCGAGGTTTGCCTGAGGCATATGCACCTCTTTCCCTCTCATTTACAAAAAGCTCTCTTTTTACAAATTTATATTTGAAATCTATTTCTGATCGACTTTATTTGTTCTTCTTATTATTTTTTAGGAAATATAGTATTGTAATAATGTTTTTTTGTGCATATTTATCTAAATTTTTCTTCAAATGCTGGGTTAAAAAATAACCCAACCTTAACCATGCCGCTGAGTCACTACAGGACAGAAAACGCACCTGGTTGGTTTGACCCAAGTGCTGGGTTTTTCCATTTAACCCATATTGTTGGGTCATTCATTTGACCCAGCCAGTGGGTGAAATTGACCATCTTGCTGGGTTAAGTCTTACTCATGTGCTGGGTTATTTCCTGTCTCATTGTCTTATTCAAATTAAATTAACAAATATTTGTTATATTACGAACGTAAAATAATTATTGTCTCTGTAATACAATAAACCAGAGACATTTTGACCCAGCACAATTAACCCAACAATTTGTTTACAGAAACAACCTAGCATTTTTTGAGTGTTTGTGTGTGTGTGTGTGTATATATAAAATCGGTTTCAACCCAAATTTTGGGTAAAAAATGCAATAAAAAAAAGTACAGTTGAAAGTAAAAGTTGAAGTTGGGTTAAAATTCGAAATTACATTTTTAACCCAACATTTGGATTTGTCTCTATTTTACCCAATTTGGGTTGAAACAGCCCAGCAATGTTTAGAGTGTATATATTTAAATATTATTCTATGCAGAATATGAGAATAAGATTTTTTTTATTTTATATAGTGAATGTATAATAATAACTAATAGTACATATAATACTATAATACTGTCATTTTTTGCATATAGGCTATCAAATGAATACCGCATATAATATTACTCTAAAAAATGCTGGGTTGTTTCAACCCAAATTTGGGTCAAGATATGGCCAAACCCAAATGTTGGGTTAAAAATGCAAAAAATGCAACAAAAAAAAGTAGAAAGTTGAGTGTTAAATGTTAAATTACATTTTTAACCCAAGAAAACAACCCAGACATTGTTTAGAGTGTACAATATTATTCCTTATATATATATATATATATATATATATATATATATACACAGGAATAATATTGTACACTCTTGCAACTTAAATCATTTACATATATATTATTTTCTTATACAGCCTCTATATATTATTCTTTTGCAGAATATGAGAATAATATGTTTTTTAACTCGTATAAGAAAGCTTGTCAAACTAGAGAACATCTCATCAAACTTCATAGTAGAACATGTTGTCACACTGGATGGGGTGGGTAAGTTGTCACAATGGGACCCTGCCATTCAATTTCATGCAGTAACATGAAGAAACATAAACACCATCAAACCCCTGTTTTGGCCAACATATATAACAATTGATCAGTTTGATAAAATTAACAATTTAATGTGATAAATGTGACATTTTACCCGGATAACATTTGTGAAAAATAATAATATCAAAGAGAGGGAGACATAAAAGTTCTGGTTATATAAACTCCTGTCAGAAAACGAGGACATTAAAAGGCAGCTAAAGAAACGAAAAATCAAACTACGTTAAATAAAGACAGGAGGAAAACAGGTAAGAAGAAGAAGTCTAATGAGACTATTGAGCAGAAAACAACATCTGTTTGGCTCCTGGCTATAATCTGAGCACACATTTGCCAGAGAGGTACAGTATGGTGAAGGACCGCGTCTTTGTAGAAACTTGCAAACAGATGCAGTGAACAGGTTTGTCTCTTCTCAAACTTTCCCGACGACGAGAAACTGTTACCGTTCAAACTGAGAACATTTCAGCGGTCTTCGAAGGATTTAACACGCTAGATAAGGTGAATAGCAGGTGTTTCTCCGTCTAGCTCTGAGAACACTGAGACATCAATCACATGGTCTCTTCTGAAATGTTGTCCATGTTTGGTGAAACAGCACGATCAAGGACATTTAGCGAGCATGTCAGTGATATAAACACTGTCATTTTAACACTGCTGAAATGTCATAGCAGACGTGTTGTCAGACAGTGCTGGGCATGCACATGCACATGGACGGAGAGAAAAAATGAAACACATGCCTTCAAAATTGAAAAAAATAATAATTATCTTTTAGTCACTTATTTATTAGTATCAAAAATACAGTGAAAACAGTAACATGATGCCAATTAAAATAACTGTTTTCTAATTGAACGTGTTTCCTATTTGAATACATGTTAAAATGCAATTTATTCCTGCATTTTCAGCATTATTACTCCAGTCTTCAGTGTCACGTGATCCTTCAGAAATCACTTTAATATGATGATTTGCTGATAAAGAGAGCGTTTAAAAGAATAGCATTTATTTGAAATCTTTTTTGAATGTCTTTACTGTCACTTTTGACCAATTTAATGTATCCATTTAATGCCATTTCAGCTGACCCTCAACAGTTTGTACAGAATATTATGGTTGAAGACATGAGTGCCTGGTTTCACAGACAGGGTTTAGATTAAGTCAGGATTAAGCCTTAGTTTAATTAGAACTAAGTAGCTTTAACACTCTAAGCAATGCTGGGTTGTTTTAACCCAAAATTGGGTAAAATATGGACAAACCCAAATATTGGGTTTAAAGTGTCATTTAAATTTTCACTCTCAACTGTTCATTTTTTAATTACATTTTTAAAACCAACATTTGGGTTTGTCCATATTGTACCAAAATTTGGGTTTGAAATACCCCAGTATTTTTAGAGTGTATAAATGTGCCTTAGAAAAAAAAAACATTACTGGTGTCCCATTGTTTTGTCGCAAGATGCACTAATATATTTTAAGATATATTGGTATCACTCTAAAAAATGCTGGGTTATTTCAACCCAAATTTGGGTCAAATATGGACAAACCCAAATGCTGGGTTAAAAATGTAATTAAAAAAAGGACCGTTGAAAGTGAAAGTTGAAGTTGGGTTAAAATTTTAAATTAAGTTTTTAACCCAACATTTGGGTTTGTCCATATTTTACCCAATTTTGGGTTAAAACAACCCAGCATTGTTTAGAGTGTACAAGTTGCTTTCAGTTAAAACAGCTCAAACATGCATTTTAGTCTGGGACTATAGGCTTACGCCTTGTCTATGAAACCATGCAGGCAATAATGTTTCGGTACAAATTTCATATTCACCTTGATTTGAATTGAAATCACTAAAGAACTGAGCTGAGTCTGTGTCTTGTCTAGGAGAGCAATTGACTGCCGAGAGGATTGTGATTTGGGAGTTTCATGGGATCAGATCAGGACAGAGACGGTGTGGGAATCTGAATGAGATATATCAGGAGGCTATTAGACAGATATCACACATCACGTTAGGCGTTATGTTAAAGATACCTTGGAGTATATGTATCTGTGATATCCAGAACGCAGAGACGCATTCATATGAAATACTCCAATGAATAGCAAAGCAGAGAGCTGTCAATCATCCACTTGTCATCTGGGCTGGTTGCTTTACTGGCAAATAATCTATACATTTATTCACTGTGAACTGAAATTATTCCAAGGGTCCGCAGCAGGGGGTCCACCAATTATTTTTTGTTTTGTTTTCAGACTTTTTCTTTTGTGAAAAATGAAAACATCAATTAAACAAATATAAAATATTAACTTTGACCAATTGTTATGTTAAGAAGCTGAAGTTCTGCTAAATTAATAGCTTTGTCCACAGTAAAATATAAAGAACTTGCTCAAGTTCATCCTCATGTGTTTTTTTAAAGTATGACTTCCTTTATTTTGTGGGACACAATGTCCAAGCTGCTCTTTTTTGATACAATTAAAGTGAATGGCAACCATAGTAAGATTTTAAGGCAATATGAATATCTTTTGGCCTGTTTTTCATACAAACCCATATTATTAGTACACGCTTAGAAGAAAAGGTTCTATATAGAACCTTAAGGTTCTATCAGCGCTACATATTTGGAACCCATAAAAGGTTCTATACAGAAGCCCTTTTAAGGGTTCAATAATAAGAAACTTTGTAACCAGGAAAAAGGAAACCTTTTGGGATCATTCATTATCATTTGTTTTGTCCTTTCCGGATTAAATATTTCATATTATTGACAAACATCAAGACCCTAAAATGTATTTATGAATGCATGTGAATGATCACAAAATTCAAGATATGGGGGTTAGAAAATGTATATCAGTTTTTCTCCTCCAAAAATCAGCATGATTAAAATGAGATATTAAGTTACTACAATAGTTTAATAAACAATAATTGTATTACAACTACAAAATGTTGCAGAATAATGTAATGTATGAATGAATAATAGCCTATAAAGCACCTTTGTGGTTCTGTACAATTGTCTCACTTGTTGACCTCTATTGCCACCTACTGGATACTAACAGGAATGAACCTTCCTGAACCTAAGTTTGTAACCCAGAGGCCTACTGAAAACTTCTCATAAAGCTTTCTCATTTCTTTCTTTTTTTCTCCGTTTTTACTACACAGTGGAAAATTATCCTTCTCAATATTCTGCTATCACACTTGGTTTTCCATCTGCTTTTTTTCTGTCTCTGTTCCTCTTTCAAAATAGTTGAACGCACTAACACTTCTTCAAAAACACAAACTCAATGCACATATTACTGTAATACACGCAGTTCAATGACACTCTTTTCAGATCTATAACACATAACATTAATAAAGACAGCTATAATACACATATGATAAACATGTTTTTAAAGGCAAAAATGTGAAACTATCCAGAAAAAAAAATAAGTTTGGTACAATATGCTTTAAAAATAAGCAGTAAAGACATTTTATTTTTGAATAACCAACATTCAGAAATCCATTTTGTCACAGGAAAACCATAAAGCAAGAAACAAAGTAGACCATGTAGACCCTCATGGGTGTGTGCGCCAAGTACATTTAGATATTTTGACCGTTTTATTACATTTAAGGTTAATTCAAACTGTTAAATGTCAACTTTTTAATGTATAAATCATAATGAATTGCCATTTAGATAAGAATTTGATCCATTCTTTTAAAAATAGATTTATTACGTTTTTATTATGACATTTAAGTAACACTTTTCAACAGGATTTTTATTTATTAACATAAGTTAACTACATTAACATGAACTAAGAATGAAAAATACTTCAGCATTTAATAATTTTATGTTAATGTCAACATTTACTAATTACATCACCATTACACTATTAAAATATAAAATTTGTTAATGTTATGGATTGTTTAATATTATTAAACATAAACCTAAAGAGTTGTATTTTAATTAACTCAAGTGAATAGCGCTGTGAATAGCGCTTCATAGCGCTGTAACAATAACAACAATAGCTTTACAGTGATAATAGGAAATTAAAGTAACAGAGATTGTTTTGGCTTTACAGCTCTAGAAATGAAAGTTATGTCCAGCTAAAGTTAGTTTTGATTGATTAATTTCCGTTGCAAAGATCATTATTAACTTAGGTGCCGTAAAACGACACCGTTCGGAAAACCATTAACGCGGTCCGGTTGTCTCATTCGCACAATAACCAACAGCATTCTCATCCCAAGGCGTCATATACGACACTTTTGCAAAAGCGTAAACACCCAACGCACATGGCACGCTTTAGCATCAAATGAGACGCTTCGGTTATGGTAGGTTTTGGTATGGGGTAGGGTTAGACCACTAGGAGGCGCCTTCTGCCCATATATATCTGCGTCTCATTTGACGCTACGGTGCCATGTGCGTGGATGTTTACGCTTTGGCAATGGCGTCGTATATGACGCCTTTGGATGAAAATGGAAATGGTTTCCAAGGAACAAGCCTTGAATAAAAAAAAGTTATTTCTGCAAATTTCAAAAGCGCAACCCTGTGCGAACGTCGACGTTGTGCATATGCGTATTTGCGTTTAGTCTAGACTGATTCGCGTTTGAATTTATATGTGCGCAGGCGTGTAATCCTTTTTTTTACACTCAAAAAAATGCTGGGTTATTTCAACCCAAATTTGGGTCAAATATGGACAAACCCAAATGCTGGGTTAACATGTAATTAAAAATGTTGGGTTAAAGTTGGGTTAATTTTAAATGACATTTTTAACCCAACATCTGGGTTTGTCCATATTTGACCCCATTTTGGGTTCAAACAACCCAGCATTGTTAAGAGTGTACAAATTGACCACAGCAAATTACTTGTCTGGCCTTAAAAATGTACAATAGCCTACAGAAATATGTATCGCTTCCACAGTTATAAATAATTATTTATTGGGGCCTTCACAGTGGAGACTAGTTGACACTTCAAGATTGCATTGTCGTCGTGTCTAGGCTCAGGTCCAGTCTCAAGTCGGACAAAGTTTCTTACAGGCATGCGCTGCTTCAAGTCAGACCTTGATGGGTCTGCACAGCGCAGATGCACCAAACACACCTTATGATATCATGACACTTGACCCTTGACATGATCAGAGATGAAACTGCCCTGAGAAGCTGCTCTGATTGCTGAAGGTTTGAGTGCTGAACCTCTGCGAGAGCCTCCGGAAGCCTCCGGCCCATGGCAGGTATCTTCCTGAACTTCTTCCCTCCAAAGATGTGGACGAGCGGGTTCAGACAGCAGTGGGAATACGCTAAATATGAGCGATAGTGTAGATGTTCTCCCAAGCGTTTACCCACTCCGCCTGCCTGAATACAGCGACGCCTAAAGACCTCAAGGCGACGAGGAAGAGGGAAGATGTTGTACGGCGCCCAGCAGAAGAAGAATCCCACTGCGATGCTTAAGATGATGCATAAAGCATGGTTTCTGCTTCTGATACGGCTCCGGTGGATGCTAAAACCCATCCGGGTGTAGCAGAACGCAATAACCAAGAATGGCAGCAGGAAAAAGAGAATAATCTGCGTGAAAGATCCAAACAACTCCATAAACATTGAGTTGTAAATGGGAATGCAGAACACTTCACCATGATTTTCCACAGTCCCAGAGAAGATCATTTCAGGCAGGCTGAAGCCCACCGAGATCAACCACACCGCAGCAGACGAGGCGTGCGTGTACAGTCTGCTGTTGCCGAAAGATGACGCGAACACCGGATGCACGACCACCACGTAGCGATGGACGGTCATGATTGTGAGAAACATCATGTAACTGTAAAGGCCCAAGAAGATGCACCCGTTGAACAGCCTGCAGGCCAGATCCCCAAAGATCCAGCCCCAGATGTGATTCACGGTCCAGGGCACCAACGTGAAGGTGAAGATGAGGTCGGACGCTGTGAGATGAAGGAGCAAGCAGTCCGCAGAGCTGCTCAAACCCACCCTCTTGAAGACCACCCAAAGCAAAAAGCTGTTTCCTGGTAGACTGATGCAGATGATGAGACTGTAGCAAATGGCGTTGATCACCGCCAATGAAAAATCCTCTTCCTCTAATTTAATCAAAGGAAAATCCACGTAATCCGAGTAGTTATAATCATAGCTGAAATAATAGTCTTTCTGCAAAGTGATATTCATCGTCTGTAAAAAAAGTGTTTTACAAAAAAACTACTTTAATTTGTTTAATTTATACAATGTGTTACAATATCTGAGTGAAAATTGTTTACACAGATTAAATAATGTACAGAGATCATGTCAAAAACCATATAAAATGTTTGCAATAATATACTTATTTATCCTCTAATTTACTGTATATATGCCATGCTAATGCTGCTTTTTTTACATGAATCACAAAAATATACATTTACACAATTCTTTTCAATTCAATGACTATTTATAATGATCAAAAAGCACTATACAGTTATAAAAATACAAAATTTGTACTTATACACTATACAAAGGTTGCTGTAAATTTTACAGTAACTTAATGGCAGCTGGCTGCCAGTAAGTTACTGTAAATGTGTTTACGGTATCAGTAACAATTGTATACTGTATTAATATTTACAGCGTGAGTACTGTATTTTTCATTTACAGAACAAGTACCATATTTTTTAATTTGCAGGAATAATACTGTATATTCTGCTGAAAATTCAGCTTTTTT
>JAQIUQ010005806.1:0-195214 GCA_030378365.1 Hybognathus amarus | reverse complement strand
GGATGTACTTCAGTTTGAGTACATCTACCTGAAACAACAGGTGGTACCCCTTACGTTTTTTTTGGGTCAAACTCTATTCCGATCTTCTTGAAACTCTGGATTCTGATTAGGGGCCATGGGACTAAGACCTGAGTGCAAAATGGAGGCTCTCAGACCCTTCCAGAGCTGAGATATTGAGATATTTATGAGATATTTATGACATACTGAGATATTGAGCCATTATAAGATATTCTCAATATCTCAAGCTCTGCAAGGTTCTAGAGCCTTCATTTGCACTCAGATCTAAGTCCCATGGCCCTCAATTAGTAATCCAGAGTTTCAAGAAATGAAAAAACCATTTTTGCACAAAAAAAAAACATAGACAGTGGTACCCCTTGTTTTTCGTTTTTTTTTTTGTGCGAAAAAAATTTTCTCCAATCTTCTTGAAACTCTGGATTCTGATTAGAGGGACCATGGGACTAAGACCTGAGTGCAAAAATGGAGGCTCTAGACCCTTCCAGAGCTGAGATATTGAGATATTTAGGAGATATTTATCGACATACTGAGATATTGAGCCATTCAAATATCTCAATATCTCAGCTCTGGAAGGGTCTAGAGCCTCCATTTTTGCACTCAGGTCTAAGTCCCATGGCCCTCTATTCAGAATCCAGAGTTTGAAGAAGCTTGAAGAAACTTTGCACCAAAAAAAAAAACGACAGTGGTACCCCTTATGTTTTTTTTTTTGAATATAAATTTCTCCAATCTTCTTGAAACTCTGGATTCTGATTGAGGGCCATGGGACTTAGACCTGAGTGCAAAAATGGAGGCTCTAGACCCTTCCAGAGCTGAGATATTGATATTTATGAGATATTTGTGACATACTGAGATATTGAGCCATTATAAATATCTCAATATCTCAGCTCTGGAAGGGTCTAGAGCCTCCATTTGCACTCAGGTCTAGTCCCATGGCCCTCATCAGAATTCAGAGTTCAAGAAGATTGAAGAAAATAAAATTTTCGACACAAAAAAAAACATACAGTGGTACCCCTTACGTTTTTTTTTTTTGGTAAGAAAGTTTATCCAATCTTCTTGAAACTCTGGATTCTGATTGAGGGCCATGGGACTTAGACCTGAGTGCAAAAATGGAGGCTCTAGACCCTTCCCAGAGCTGAGTATTGAGATATTTATGAGATGATTTATGACATCAGCACTGAGGATTGAGTTCATTACTCAGGTCTAGTCATATGCTTGTCAGTCACAGGCGGGATGGGAGAAATTGAAAAAAAAAACAAAAAATACAGTGGTACCCTTTATGTTTTTTTGTTTTGCGAAAAAAAAAAGTTCCTCCAATGTGTCTTGAAACTCTGGATTCTGATTAGAGGGACATGGGACTTAGACCTGAGTGCAAAAATGGAGGCTCTAGACCCTTCCCAGAGCTGAGATATTGAGATATTTATGAGATATTTATGACATACTGAGATATTGAGCCATTATAAATATCTCAATATCTCAGCTCTGGAAGGGTCTAGAGCCTCCATTTTTGCACTCAGGTCTAAGTCCCATGGCCCTCTATCAGAATCCAGAGTTTCAAGAGATTGGAGAAAAAAAATTTTGCACCAAAAAAAAAAAAAAACGACAGTGGTACCCCTGTATGTTTTTTTTTTTGTCCGAAAAATGTTTTCTCCAATCTTCTTGAAACTCTGGATTCTGATTGAGGGCCATGGGACTGAGACCTGAGTGCAAAAATGGAGGCTCTAGACCCTTCCAGAGCTGAGATATTGAGATATTTATAGATATTGCTGACATACTGAGATATTGAGCCATTATAAATATCTCAATATCTCAGCTCTGGAAGGGTCTAGAGCCTCCATTTTTGCACTCAGGTCTAAGTCCCATGGCCCTCTATCAGAATCCAGAGTTTCAGAAGATTGGAGAAACAATTTTTTCGCACCAAAAAAAAAAACGACAGTGGTACCCCTGTATGTTTTTTTTTTGTGCGAAAAAAATTTCAATTTCTTGAAACTCTGGATTCTGATAGAGGGCCATGGGACTTAGACCTGAGTGCAAAAATGGAGGCTCTAGACCCTTCCAGAGCTGAGATATTGAGATATTTATGAGATATTTATGACTATACTGAGTATATTGAGCCATTATAAATATCTCAATATCTCAGCTCTGGAAGGGTCTAGAGCCTCCATTTTTGCACTCAGGTCTAAGTCCCATGGCCCTCTATCAGAATCCAGAGTTTCAAGAAATTGGAGAAAATAAATTTTCGCACCAAAAAAAAAACGTACAGTGGTACCCCTTGTTTTTTTTTTTGTGCGAAAAAAAAGTTTCTCCAATCTTCTTGAAACTCTGGATTCTGATAGAGGGCCATGGGACTTAGACCTGAGTGCAAAAATGGAGGCTCTAGACCCTTCCAGAGCTGAGATATTTATGAGATATTTATGACATGGCTGAGATATTGATGCCATAATATCTCATAATATCTCAATATCTCAGCTCTGGAAGGGTCTTAGAGCCTTCATTTTTGCACTCAGGTTCAAGTCCCATGGCCCTCTATCAGAATCCAGAGTTTCAATTGAAAAACTTTTTTTTGCACAAAAAAAAAAACAAAACGAGTGGTACCACTTATGTTTTTTTTTTTTGTGCCGAAAAAAAGTTTACTCCAATCTTCTTGAAACTCTGGATTCTGATTGAGGGCCATGGGACTTAGACCTGAGTGCAAAAATGGAGGCTCTAGACCCTTCCAGAGCTGAGATATTGAGATATTTATGAGATATTTATGACATACTGAGATATTGAGCCATTATAAATATCTCAATATCTCAGCTCTGGAAGGGTTAGAGCCTCCATTTTTGCACTCAGGTCTAAGTCCCATGGCCCTCTATCAGAATCCAGAGTTTCAAGAAGATTGAAAAATTTGCACAAAAAAAACATACAGTGGTACCCCTTATGTCTTTTTTTTTTTTGTGCGAAAAAAAAAGTTTCTCAATTTCTTGAAACTCTGGATTCTGATAGAGGGCCATGGGACTAAGACCTGAGTGCAAAAATGGAGGCTCTAGACCCTTCCAGAGCTGAGATATTGAGATATTTATGAGATATTTATGACATACTGAGATATTGAGCCATTATAAATATCTCAATATCTCAGCTCTGGAAGGGTCTAGAGCCTTCATTTTTGCACTCAGGTCTAAGTCCCATGGCCCTCTATCAGAATCCAGAGTTTTCAAGAAGATAAATTTTTTTGCACAAAAAAAAAAACAACAGTGGTACCCCTTATGTTTTTTTTTTGTGTGCAAAAAAAAGTTTCTCCAATCTTCTTGAAACTCTGGATTCTGATTGAGGGCCATGGGACTTAGACCTGAGTGCAAAAATGGAGGCTCTAGACCCTTCCAGAGCTGAGATATTGAGATATTTATGAGATATTTTGACATACTGAGATATTGAGCCATTCATAAATATCTCAATATCTCAGCTCTGGAAGGGTCTAGAGCCTCCATTTTTGCACTCAGGTCTAAGTCCCATGGCCCTCTATCAGAATCCAGAGTTATTGGAGAAACTTTTTTTGCACACAAAAAAAAAAACATACAGGGGTACCACTTGTCGTTTTTTTTTTTTGTGCGAAAAAAAGTTTCTCTCTTGAAACTCTGGATTCTGATAGAGGGCCATGGGACTAGACCTGAGTGCAAAAATGGAGGCTCTAGACCCTTCCAGAGCTGAGATATTGAGATATTTATGAGATATTTATGACATACTGAGATATTGAGCCATTATAAATATCTCAATATCTCAGCTCTGGAAGGGTCTAGAGCCTCCATTTTTGCACTCAGGTCTAAGTCCCATGGCCCTCTATCAGAATCCAGAGTTATTGGAGAAACTTTTTTTTTGCACAAAAAAAAAAACGACAGTGGTACCCCTTTATGTTTTTTTTTTGTGCGAAAAAAATTCCAATTTTCTTGAAACTCTGGATTCTGATAGAGGGCCATGGGACTTAGACCTGAGTGCAAAAATGGAGGCTCTAGACCCTTCCAGAGCTGAGATATTGAGATATTTATGAGATATTTATGACATACTGAGATATTGAGCCATTATAAATATCTCAATATCTCAGCTCTGGAAGGGTCTAGAGCCTCCATTTTGCACTCAGGTCTAAGTCCCATGGCCCTCTATCAGAATCCAGAGTTTCAAGAAACTTTTTTTTGCACAAAAAAAAAAAAAACATACAGTGGTACCCCTGTATGTTTTTTTTTTGTGCAAAAAAAATTTTAAGTTTCTTGAAACTCTGGATTCTGATAGAGGGCCATGGGACTTAGACCTGAGTGCAAAAATGGAGGCTCTAGACCCTTCCAGAGCTGAGATATTGAGATATTTATGAGATATTTGTGACATACTGAGATATTGAGCCATTATAAATATCTCAATATCTCAGCTCTGGAAGGGTCTAGAGCCTCCATTTTTGCACTCAGGTCTAAGTCCCATGGCCCTCTATCAGAATCCAGAGTTATTGAAGAAACTTTTTTTCAGCAAACAAAAAAAAAAACATACAGGGGTACCACTGTCGTTTTTTTTTTTTGTGCAAAAAATTCAAGTTTCTTGAAACTCTGGATTCTGATAGAGGGCCATGGGACTTAGACCTGAGTGCAAAAATGGAGGCTCTAGACCCTTCCAGAGCTGAGATATTGAGATATTTATGAGATATTTATGACATACTGAGATATTGAGCCATTATAAATATCTCAATATCTCAGCTCTGGAAGGGTCTAGAGCCTCCATTTTTGCACTCAGGTCTAAGTCCCATGGCCCTCTATCAGAATCCAGAGTTTCAATGGAGAAAACTTTTTCGCACAAAAAAAAAAAACATAAGGGGTACCACTTGTCGTTTTTTTTTTTTGTGCAAAAAAATTAAGTTTCTTGAAACTCTGGATTCTGATAGAGGGCCATGGGACTTAGACCTGAGTGCAAAAATGGAGGCTCTAGACCCTTCCAGAGCTGAGATATTGAGATATTTATGAGATATTTATGACATACTGAGATATTGAGCCATTATAAATATCTCAATATCTCAGCTCTGGAAGGGTCTAGAGCCTCCATTTTTGCACTCAGGTCTAAGTCCCATGGCCCTCTATCAGAAATTCAGGTTCAAGAAGTTTGGAGAAAATTTTTTTCACACCAAAAAAAAAAAAAAAACGCACAAGTGTACCCTTATGTTTTTTGTTTTTGTTGCGAAAAAATATTTCTCAATCTTCTTGAAACTCTGGATTCTGATTGAGGGCCATGGGACTAAGACCTGAGTGCAAAAATGGAGGCTCTAGACCCTTCCAGAGCTGAGATATTGAGATATTTATGAGATATTTATGACATACTAAGATATTGAGCTATCTATAAATATCTCAATATCTCAGCTCTGGAAGGGTCTACAGCCTCCATTTTTGCACTCAGGTCTAAGTCCCATGGCCCTCTATCAGAATCCAGGAGTTTCGAGGAGAATGGAGAAAGAACATTTTCCGCACACCAGAGAAAAAAAAAAACGACAGTGGTACCCCTTATGTTTTGTTTGTCGTTGTCTTTTGTGTCCCAAATTTTTTTTTCTCCAATCTCCTGAAACTACTGTAGGAATTCTGATTAGGACAACGTGGGACTGAGACATGAGTGCAAAAATGGATACACGCGTACACTACACTGTTAGATGAATTCTATCTCATCAACACAGATGCATTTTACTTTTTGCAAATGATACATTATTATAAGGAAAAATATATAAACATAAGGAAAATATCGTTGTGTCCATGACGGATGGGAAAATAACATAAAGCTCACATTTACCCAAATTATATCACACGTGTTTAACCGACTGAGCTTTGACTATACATGCATATAATTTATTTTATGGCCCTGACGAGAAAATCTATCTCCTCGGATCGTGAACCGATGCTGAGCGTGCCTGATAAATGCGACGTAAAATAGACTGTGCCATGGAAAAGCGCACCTCGTTCATCATGCTCTTAAAGGGAATGTGCATATTGACGCCTGAATTGGTTTGTTTCCCGTTATGCCCAAACCACACCTATGAATAATGAAGCTACTCTAGACCAACCACTTTTAAGATTTCGCGCCAGGCGCAAGAGGCATTTTTCCCGCCAGGAAAATAGCAACAGCGCCGGGATCCGCCCACAAAGTTACTTGCGCTTTGCGCTTTGTCACTTGCGTTCTAGAATCGTTAAAATAGGGCCCCTTATTTTTTTTTTTGTGCCGAAGTTTTTTCTCCAATTTTCTTGAAACTCTGGATTCTGATTGAGGGCCATGTGACTAAGACCTGAGTGCAAAAATGGAGGCTCTAGACCCTTCCAGAGCTAGATATTGAGATATTTATGACATACTTGAGATATTGAGCCATTACAAATATCTCAATATCTCAGCTCTGGAAGGGTCTAGAGCCTCCATTTTTGCACTCAGGTATAGCCTAAGTCCCATGACCCTCTATCAGAATCCAGAGTTTCAAGAGATTGGAGAAACTTTTTCGCACAAAAAAAAACGACAGTGGTACATACCCCTTATGTTTTTTGTTTTTGTTTTTTGTGCGAAAAAATTTTTTTTCCAATCTTCTTGAAACTCTGGATTCTGATTGAGGGCCATCAAGGTTATAATCGTTAACGAAAACTAACGAAAAAACGAAAACTAGATGGGAAAAAACATTGTCGTTAACTGAAATAAAAATAAAAAAGAGCCATTACAGAAAAACTATAACTAACTAAAACTGTAATGTGTGTTTGCAAAACTAACTAAAATAAAATAAAATTATAGAGCAAATGTCCTTAGTTTTCGTCTTTGAAAATGTCTTTCATTTTAACGCTATTTAAAACACGCAGTGTATTCGTTCAGCCGCATTTCATTTCCCTGTAATGCTCTCCCTCCGTCTCTCTCACATGCACGCGCGCACACACACACACAGCACCTCCCCTCCGTGCAGTGAACACCGCGTCTCTATGAAAACAAGGGATGTTCAAAGCAAGTTCGCAAAAGGTTGGTATCTCATGATGAACATCTACACAACCACACATTAAAAGGTGGTGTACAAATATTTTAAATTCTTACTACAATTCTGTCAGTGTGTTAATGTCGACCCGAGAAGCGATTGAGCATTCGTTAGAAAGTTAACTGACTTAGTCGCAATTTTGAGGTAAAATGCTGCTGGGTTGTCGATGTCAAAACTCTACTGTATAAGCTGTGATTCAAATATTAAATAATGTTATGTCATTATTTTACTCTTACAATGAATGTTTGCTGCTTCAGTCCAGATTAGTGTTGTAAATTTAGTAGAGGAGCACGGGGCACAAAACGCGGGGCTAGTAACACGCTTGTTTTAAAAACTTCCACACACACTGGCATGACAAAACTTGGTTTATTTACTAGTTGCCATTTCAACACTATATAGAGAAAAAAATCATTTTTTAAAAAGAAAACTACAAAAGTACATTTCTTACTTAAGTTAATTTTTCATCTTTGTATCTATTTCAAATTAGACAAATCTGATGATTTAGTTCTTTAATGCTTCGCTAACCCCAGTTGTGCAGCTGGGGCATGTTGTAACACTGCGTTACAATGTGCCCCTATTAGAAATATGCTATTATGTTCTATACTTGTATGAATTCTACTGATAAAACTTGAGAAACATGTAAATAATGACTGAGAGTCAATGTTCAGAAATTATTCATTATATTGTGTTTTGAACTATGCTGTATAGCTGTGTTTTCCGGTGTGATTGTTGTCAAAATCAAAAATTAGATTATTTTTAATTATTAAAAAATCACATTGTTTTATATGAAAAAAGTTAATAATTGTATTTTATTTAAAAAAAATATTTTGGTTTGACTTGTATATATTTTTGATTAGATCAGAATAACATTTTAAGCTGTTATATGGTGATGTTACAATGTGCCCCTCACATGTTACTATGGGGCATGTTGTCACATTTTACTTCCATTTATTTTTCAGGGTAAATCAAGAAAAAAGTATACACTGTATTCATAAAACAAAACCACATAATTGTACTAGACATGTGGGAAATTAATTAGGGGAAAAAATAAATACCAAACCCTAAGTAGATTTACACAAACTGAGAAAGTCAAAAAGCGTTACGTCGTGCCCCGCTCTCCCCTATAGGGTGTGGAAATTGTAAAGCTGTGGGATTTTTACATATAAGAAATGCAGATTGTTGGAACGGTAAAGGAATTTCACATAGGCTACATTTTATGTACTGGTTTTAATGTTGAATAGATAGTTCTAAAATTGTAGGATGTTTTTGTTGAGTTATAATTACACAATTCTTTTTCTGACCTTTTTTCAACCTTGCTCCTGACAAATAACCCAAACTACAAAAAAGACTAAAACTAACACTAAAACTAATAAAAACTAAACTAAAACTAAGCCTTTTCAAAAAATAGAAACTAAACTAAACTAGTAAACCCACTTTTAAAACTAATTAAAACTAAACTGAATTTGAAAATAAAAATTCAAAACGAAATAAAAATAAAAACTAATGAAAAATGCAAAACTATAATAACCTTGGGGCCATGGAACTTAAGACCTGAGTACAAAATGGAGGCTCTAGACCCTTCCAGAGCTGAGATATTGAGATATTTATGACATACTGAGAATATTGAGCCATTATAAATATCTCAATATCTCAGCTCTGGAAGGGTCAGCAGCCTCCATTTTTGCACTCAGGTCTAAGTCCCATGGCCCTCTATCAGAATCCAGAGTTTCAAGAAGATTGAGAAACTTTTTCGCACAAAAAAAAATACGACAGTGTTACCCCTTATGTTTTTTTTTTGTGCAAAAAAAAGTTTCTCCAATCTCTTGAAATTCTGGATTCTGATTGAGGGCAATGGGACTAAGCCTCGAGTGCAAAAATGAAGGCTCCGGACCGCGTTTCTCAACGCGCTGATCTCTCCCTCTGGCCTCTTCGGATTCCGCCGTCACGGGCATAAGTTGACCCGCTTCTCTGAGGTTCATAAAGCCACCCAGGCCATGAACTTGTTCCTGCCCCGCCGCGCTAGCACGTCTGCAGGCCGTTCTCGCAAACCTCCTGCCAGAAACCCACCCCAGCGCCTACTTCAGCAGGCTCATCAACCCCAGCACAGATAGGGCGGCCGCCTCGCCCTCGCTCAGACAGCCGCCCCCAAGGGGGCCCCGCCCAAAGATCACGCTGAAGCCTGATCAACAGAAGTCTGCCTAGCACTGCTGGGAAAGACGGCTTCTTCCGCGCGGCCAGACCGCCGTCAAAACGTCTTCCTCTGCAAGTCCCCGACGCCTTCGCTGACTTCAGTAGTGTTTCCCACCACAAACAAGCCGGTGCCTCGGACCCGCTTACGTGTGAACAAAAAGACGCTTTCACGGCTACCCAGAGAGTCCAAAGAAAGAGCAAAGAAGCCTCTTGTGTAGTAAATGTGCCCACAAGCATGTGTTCACCCACTCACACAAGCGCTATATGCCCCGTGTCTCCCACAGAGCCCATTCACATAAAGCAGGCACAGCCCGCTCCATTATCAGAGTACATAAGCATGCCCACGAGCCCATGCACGTGTCCCCGCTCTGCTCGCTCTGTCTCACGGCCCATAAGCTCCTCTCTGAGTGTAAGTCCCGCTCTCTGAGTGTAAGTCCCGCATGGATAGTGGCGCTCGCACCCAGTGCCCAGCCCGCTATGTACAGCAATCAGAGCAATGTTACCATTCAGCCGCTAGCCGTATGCTTCAAAGCGTGGGAAGCCATTCCTGGCATTTCCCCGTGGGTTCTAAGCATCATAAAGAACGGCTATCTATTACAGTTTCGTCGCCGCCTCCCGCGCTCGGCTCGAATCCACTGTCAGCCCGGCGGCTATGAGCACGCTCCGCTCAGAAATAGCGAAGCTGCTACAAAAAGGCGCAATAGAGTTCCTCCATGACAGAGTCGGGGTTTTACGGCCGTTATTTCTTGTGCCAAAGAAAGACGGCGGCCTTAGGACTCGATATTAGATCTCAGGCTTTTGAACAAAGCGCTCATGAGGAGACCGTTCAGAATGCTTACAGTCAGAAAAATTCTCGCGCACGCGCGCCGGGGATTGGTTCATCTCTCTAGACCTGAAAGACACCTATTTTCAGATCCAGATAAATCCTCGTCACAGGCCATTCTTACGTATCGCCTTCAAGGGTCAGGTTTACCAATACGTCGTTCTCCGTTCGGCCTATCCTTAGCACCCTGTACTTTCACGAAGTGCATGGATACAGCGCTAGCCCCCTGCCGAGCCCGCCTGCTCTATGCTTTCCCTCCCATCCTCTGCTACCCAGGTCATCCAGAGAATCAGGGAAACTCACCACTCGGTGCTCCTCATAGCCCCGCGTTGGGAGAATCAGAGTTGGTTCCCGGAGCTCACGCAGCTGTCTCAAGACAGCCCCGTGGCCCATTCCAATCAGAGCAGATCTCCTCTCTCAAGCTCGCGGCACGATCTGGCATCCTCATCCGCAGCGCTGGGAAGCGCTTCATGCATGGGTGACCAACGACCACTCGTCGATTTGCCAGAAGGAGTTCTGAACACGATCGAACATGCCAGAGCGGCATCTACTAGAAAGCTCTATGCTGCTAAATGGTCTGTGTTCTCAAAGTGGTGCACCGACAGAAGTAATAGACCCTCGTCTCTGCGAGGTTTCATCTTTGCTCGTTTTCCTTCAGGAAATGCTGGACAAGGGCAAATGACCACGGGCAGGTCTATGTGGCAGCGGTCGCAGCGTTCGCGGAACCTCGACGCGCCCAGTCTCTGGGCAAAGATGATCTTATCATCCGCTTCCTCAGGGGAGCCAGAAGGATGAATCCCCCTCGCCCCCCGTCGGTTCCGATCTGGGATCTTTCTATAGTCCTCGAGGCTCTGAAAGCCCCTCCGTTTGAACCCCTTGAGTCTGTGGACCTGAAATATCTCTCGCTAAAAAACGTCTTTCTGATTGCCTTGGCATCAGTTAAGCGTGTGGGGGACATTCACGCGCTCTCTGACTAGCGCGGCGTGTCTCGAGTTTGGACCGAACGACTCAGTCGTCATTCTCAAACCTAGACATGGCTATGTTCCAAAAGCGATTGGTACCCCGTATAGAGCTCAGGTTATCTCTCTGTCGGCTTTGCCGGCATCCGATTCTGAGCAAGACGCTAATCTCCTTTGCCCGGTCCGGGCTCTGAGATTGTATACTACACGCGCTGCCGCGTTCAGACGCTCCGAGCAGTTATTCGTGTCATTCGGCGGCCGCACTAAGGGTCTGGCCGCCTCTAAGCAGACGTTGTCTAGATGGATAGTGGACGCTATCGCCTCTGCTTACGCCTCAAAAGACCTGCCTTGCCCCTTGGGCATCAGGGCTCATTCCACTAGAGGCATGGCCTCATCGTGGGCATGGTCCTGCGGAATTTCTATTCACGACATCTGCGTGGCTGCGGGATGGGCCTCCCCATCCACCTTTGTCAGATTCTATAATTTGGAAGTTCCCGCCTTACAGGCCAAACTTTTGGCGGTCTAATATGCGTCTGCTCCTTCATGAAGCCGCACTACGGGAGTCTATCACAACCGGTTCGCCCTTTGTGTTCCCCTTGTGTTTATGTTTACATTAACCATAACGGCCCGCTCTGCCGGCCGCCTTATTTCTCAGTCCACACACATATATTCCCGTTTTTTTCCCTGGAATGCTTGTGGATACTCAGCGCGCACGGCGTTGACCAGGTGTTCCCGGTAGCGTAAGCTAGCTTACGCAATACGAGAGAACCTCTCGTAAGAGAACGAAACGGTTACCTAACGTAACCTCGGTTCTCTCTAGATGAGGGAACGAGTATTGCGTTCCCGGCCGTGCTGCGCCACTAGTGTTTCGCTTCACGCTGTAAGAATAAGTGTAACTGAGCCTGGCGAGCCCTTATATACGTTCAGGCCACGCCCCTTTCGGCGGGCTCTGACGCAATAAGCGAGCGGCCTCCGCTCATTGGGCGCGGGTTCAGCGCCGGTCTGCCATAGGCTCATGCATTCTCTCTGAGCGATCCTATGAGCTGCTAGCTAGCCCGCTCATGGTCGGCTGCAGAGAGACTGCGTTGACAATATTACAAAATTATGGAATAATTTTTTGGCTTCAACTTCTCAGCAAAGATGAATCTTTCCCGTAGCGTAAGCTAGCTTACGCAATACTTCGTTCCCTCATCTAGAGAGAACCGAGGTTACGTTAGGTAACCGATTCATTTGTGTGAATGACACTGTGCAGCTTCTATAATAGTATGAACTTTCTTGTGGAAGATCTGATTATGATGAGCTTTGATTGATCATTTGACTCTCATTACGGCTGTGATTGTTGGCAGTCAGTGTATTACAATTTAACAAAACAGATATTAATACTTCAAAAGGTCAGTAAATTAACATTATATCAGATAATGAAATACGGTTTATTGCTGTAAAATTAAATACGGTCAAAGTCTGTAAAACCTAAAATGTTGCTACCGTATTTTTAACAGGAAAACTCTGGTAACAACAGCTGCCAGGGTTTTTCTGTAAATTTAACAGATTTTTTTTTACAGTGTAGAATTACGTTTAGTGAGCATTAATGTAGCCGAGAGGGAGAGTGGAGCTGAAAAAAAAGCAAAACAGATTCATGACTTCAACTGAAAAGCAAAGTTAGTTTCACCAGGGCTGCAAGTTATTACATTTGGATAGAGGAATATAATCACTTTTTAGCAAAAACAAATAGCCACCTGAACTATCAGATAGCTGTTAGTTAAGGTATTACAATTGTTTGGATTGACTTCGCATGGAAAAGGGCAAATTGGACATTCTGCTAAATAAATCCTTTGTCTTCTATAGAAGAAATTAGCCATTAATCACTGTTAAAAAAAGGACAACACTTAAGGGTTTTTGGGGTCATTTTGACCCCAGACATTTAAAGTGTGATTGCATAAGGAAATATACATTTTTTATACGGAAAACTATATATCATTTTTTAAATTTATATTTTTTCAAATGTTTTTTTTTTTTTTTTTTTTTAAGTTTTCTACCTATTTATTGCACAATTACATAACTAGGCCATAAATTGGCACATGAAAAATATTTTCAAAAGGAAAAAACACTTAAATAATGATGGTAATTAAATCTAAATAGTTTTTGGACATTTCTCTATGTGTTAGGGATAGATATACTACCATATGGTAGTATATTTTTCTTATAGTTAAGGAGTTAAAGTGCAATGATCACATCTATCCAATAGGGTTCCATAGAGACTCATTCATTTTCACTTGATTTTTCTTGATGCTTCAAATTCTCCTCACAACTTGATATATACGATATATATATTTTGTGAATTGCACACATTTTTTCAAAATTAGAGTTTGTTGTTGTCTGATAGATTTTGAATTATTTGTTTTTGCAAATTATTATACATACATTTGCATAAACATTACAAGTCAGCACTATGACATGACTGTAATCACACACTATTCATTTCAGAAAATTATTTATCAACAATTATACATTAATAAACCAAGTAAATAAACCAATATAATACAAAACAACAGCACTAATAAACTGTAATGAACAGGATGCATACATGTGTGTGTGTGTGTTTGTGTGTGTGGATGTGTGTGTGTATATGAGATAGATAGCTTGTTCCACTTTGTGTTTATGCTCTAGGACCAGACCTTCATTTAAATGTAATTTTCTTAGATTTATGCCAGTTTTGTTTGTTTTATTTGCCAATTTCTGTAAAAATGCTCTCTGTTGTAGAGAGCAAGTTTCAGATTTATAATGGATTTACTTTTATTTTTTTGACAAAAAAAAAATCTTTTTAAATGTTCCCATTAATTTTCAATTGGGGTCATTTTGACCCCAAACAGCTTAAATGGTAAAAAAAAAATTACACACCTTTAGAACAAATCCGAATTCGAACCCAGTTTTTTAATGCATGTTTAGATAGATTATGAAGCTTGAGAGAAGTCTCGGATGAAGAGAAGCTCAATGTCCTGAATCCTGATCCCAAGAAAAGGTTTAATTAAAGCAACAAAAAGTGAATGCCAACAATAACCCACCCAGGCCTGATTTCCAATCAGGCTAAAAATCTGTGGGCCACTTTAAAAATTGCAGTGTACAACCATCAGCCGACTAACTTACAAGACTCATACTTGAAAAGAGTGTGATGGTGTTACTTATACCCACCTCGAAAGCTTTTTTCACATTGCAATTATTATTTTGTTTCTAAGAATATCATAGAGAATGAAACACTGAAATGGTTCTACCCAAATAGTCACTGTTTACTCATGTTGATCTAAACCAATGACTCGCCTTGTTCCTCTAAAAACACAAAAGATCTATTCAAGAATGATGGTAACCAAACAGTATTTGGTTACCAATGACTTACACAGTAAAGAGTAAACTAACTATTTAATACTTTATAATACAGAAAATGTTTGAGCACAAAAGCATAAGACCCAAACTCATATGTGTAAATCTTGTACTCTAGAAAAAAGGGTTCTATATATGTAGCATAGGTTCTTTACTAACTGTAAAGGACCTTTTATGCAAAAAAAATGATGATAATGACAAGAAAGAACCCTTTTAGCACAAAAGGTTCTTTATAGGCTATTATTCATTCATATATTACAATATTCTGCAACGTTTTGTAGTTGTAATTAAATTATTGTTTATTAAACTGTTGTAGTAACTTAATATCACATTTTAATCATGCAGATTTTTATTGGATAATAACTGAAATGGCACTCTTCATATGATATTGATTAATTACATTTTTTAACCCCCATATCTTGAATTTTGTGATCATTCACATGCATTGCATTTTAGGGGTTCCAAATACGTAGCGCTTTAGAACCTTTTAAGGTTCTATATAGAACTTTTTCTTCTAAAGAGTGTGATTATAAATGAAAGACTCTTTTTTAATATATTTTCAAAACTTTATTGCACAGATCATTTCAAAGACAAACTGAGACAAAATATAAAGCAGTTATTTTCAAATGCATCTGTGAGGAAACAGTCTTCAATAGATTTTGCCTTTAGTAAAACCATCATAGTGCTAATGTGAGGCCCTTTACCTCCACAGCTTTTCTTGGGACATGGACAAAGATGCAACACATTTCCAGTATTAACAGTACCGTTGAGTAGCATGCTGTACATACTGTATTTTCAAGTGCAGGAAAAAAATCCAAACAGAAACATATGAACCAGCAAATTACCCATCTTTGGTAGGTATAAACAGCATGGGTCAGTCAGTCTGGCTTCATTGTGAAGCATCTACCCTGACTGCTCCCTTAGTCTCCATTCTACACTGAATCTCAGTCTCTCAGTTCATACAGGTTCAAGCTGGCCTTCAGGCTCCTCGAGTTACTGGCGTCCTTGCGTGCATCTGCGCAGACTCTCAAGCGACTGCAAGAAGGAGCGCCGTGCTTTGTCTTCCTCCACTGCGAACCGTCCTCCCTCATCCACCTCTTCTGCAATCCTGCCACAGCTGAACTTGCTCTTCATCCGCAGCACGGACCGGGCCCTCATGCAGTCGTGGGTCCTGGACAACCCCAGGAGCTGGGGAATTCCTCTATAGCCAAAGACATCCGGTAAACAGCCATAGCATTCAAGTGGCTCATCATCGCATGTGCAGACATCCTGTGAGGTTGTGGGTTTGTTTTCAAATTCCTCTTCAAAAAGTTCTTCAACAGGTGAGTCAGTCCTCCAAATCCACACTTTCTGCTGGTAGAAGAGATGAAGAACGGGAGAGAAGCTTTCAAGTCAGTTTGCTGCTCTTGTTCTGTATCCGTCTTGAGTGTTTGTAATCCAGAGCTGCTGTGAGGGTTTTATATAGGCCTTCTCTTCCCACTCACTCTCTCACGGCTCCTCCTTCATCACAGGACTGTCACGCTTCCGACTTCCATTCCTATCCTCCGGAATCACCCCCCACTACTGCCTGGAAACAAACACGCATGCGGCGAGACGGGGCTGAGGGATGGCACTCGAGGATTTGGCACAACATGAGAGATCGTGCACATGCATCAGAGGAGATGGACGTGACACCGGGCAGATCGTCTTATAACGCCGCTACAAAGGTATACAACAAAGGGAGGAATTCACTTATACCAAAGCTCAGATTACAATTTTAGTAGCACTTGAATGCAAAGGGCATGGACATGTGTTGGACACAGATGGTTCCTGCCTGCAGGGGAGAAATAGACAGGCGGGAAAGGGCACAGGGAAACTCTGTGTCAGGAGTGCCACCCTGGCTTATTGGAACTAAGGTATGCCCAAATACACACTTCTCATTGCTACTTTTTTTGTGTGTGTTGATTTTAAATCTCATTTGTAAGGACTTTGAAAAATGTTGAAAGCAAGAGTGAATAAATAAATATAATGTACTATTTCTAAGTCAGTAATCAAAGTACACTGCCATTCAATAGTTTGTGGTCAGTAAAAAATGATTTTAAATAAATCAATACTTTTAGCCAGTAAGCATGGATTAAATCGTTTACATTTGCAAATACGTTTACATTTATATAAATTTATACATTTTTAATTTTCTATTCATCAAAAAATCCTGAAAAAAATGTATCAAGGTCTCTGAAAAAATATTAATAAGGGTATTATCAAGCAAAACGATCGCTCATTAAAAAAAAATACAAAATTACAAAGTTTAAGTTTTATAAGCTCAAATGGTCGCTTTGCTCTGTTCTGTGATGTGCGTCGTGACTCTCCTATTCGAACTCGTTCATCAAAAAGAACAAATCTTTCTGAGTCAACAAAAGTTTATTTCGTTCGTTGAATAAACCAAATGACACGAAAAAAGATTCGTTCATTCTCCATAAACGAGTTCGAACAGGAGAGTCACGAACGCCCATCATAGAACGAAAGCAAGGTGACCATTTGAGCGCATAAACGTAATTGGTAACACTTTACGATAAGGGTACATGAATTATCATGAATTCATGTATAAATTAATGCATGAATTATGCATTCATTCATGCATTAATATCTCATGAATCATCATGAACTAACACAAGTTCAATATTTTCATTCATGACTTCATGAATGAACAACACCTTAATTAAAACATTAATTAAGCATACGCACATCATCATGAATAATGATTTATTACTGCATTATCATGATGTTTTCTCTTTTTCTTTGTCTAGGCCAGTGACCTAGGCCACACACATGATGATGTCATTAATAGATTAATGCTTAGTTAATGATGACCACTGTATTGGACACCAAAATAGACCAATCACAGCTCATAGCACACAAATTCTGTTAATCAAATACAGAAGTCATCATTAACTAAGCATTATCTATCAATGACTTCATCATGTGTGTGGCCCCTCAACTAAAGTGGTGACTAGGTCCTTTGAAACACTGATGAACAATGTGCTATTAATGGTGGCATAACTGTGAACAAAGAAAACATCATGATCATGCGTAATAAATCATAATTCATGATGATGTGCTCATCTTAGTTAATGTTTTAATTAAGGTGTTGTTCATTCATGAAGTCATGAATGAAAAACGTTGAACTTGTGTTAGTTCCTGATGATTCATGAGATATTAATGCATGAATGAATGCATAATTCATGCATTAATTAATACATGAATTCATGATAATTCATGTACCCTTACCATAAAGTGTTACCACGTAATTTTTTTTTTTTTTTTTTATAATAGTGATAAGACCCTTATGCATCATCTGGAATCATTTAAAGCCCTTTGAACAGTTTGTAGTTTGCACTGAAACTGTCTTTTGGACCTTGATTGGTTTGGTTCACACTGAAGTGCATTATATGGAGAAAAATCCTGGAATGTTTTCATCAAAAACCTTAATATCTTTTCAACTAAAGAAAGAATGACATGGACATCTTGGACGAACATGGGGTGAAGTAAATTATCAGCAAAAGTTTTTTTTTTTTTAAGTGAACTACTCCTTTAACCCCTGCATGCCAAAATCATGATAATATTGGCCTTACAATAGACCTTCCATCTTTATCAATTTGCCACAAACACACTTATCTGATATATATATTAAGGTCAACTAACGGCCTCTTTGTGTATGCACAATCCATCAAAAACATGAGCGAGAAACAATATTAGAAAGATTTCTTTATTATTAATTGAAATGCAAGATTAATTCACAAGCAGGCATTTGGATTGCATTTAGTTTGCTGCTGCAGGCTTTAGACTTTTTTTGTAAAAGTAATTCAAAATGAAACCTGAAAGTGCCTATCATTTAGGAATTCTAAGTTTTGGAGAAAATACTGAATATTACCATTAACCACATAATAACGGAACCACAGCCTCAGCTTTCAAATAAACTGTTGCCAGATTTGAAATGTACTTCCTCAAATTCCTCAAAAGCCCATCAGCACAAGCATTACAAAGTGAACAATACACAAACTTTCCACAACAAACTCCTTTCAAAAGTAGATTCTCTGGTGATGGAATGCATAGTGCCATTTGTGATGGGCACAAATAGTTAATGTAGTGCATTTCATTTGTAAACAACTGCTAAATCAGATGAAGAATAAGAAAAAAAAAGCAAATATGGACCACAAATAAATGCACCATTTTGTAGACGTTCCAGATGCAATTTTCTAATTGTTTTGTAGGCAACCTGCCTAATTCAAATCAATATATCTTTTGATTATGGTAATCAGGGTTGTTGCTAAGTGCAGCTCAAATAGACATTTTATTCAGGTTAAGAACATATTATTTATGTTCATTAGATGACTATTACCAGAGAACTTCAAATTAACTCTCTAAACATTAAAGAAAACCAAACAAACTGTACTGAACGATGCTGTTAGTGACTGTTAGGACACAAAGAACGGAGACAGACAACTCAACTATTCTGTGGTTGTCCAATCGAGCCTAATCAGCAAAGGCTGTTCAAGCAAATCATTTTTGGTTAGCAACGACTCAACACCAGCACTCTAATGTCTGGAAATACATTGCTTGATTTGTACCAAAACAGACTTATCAGGAGCAGCTCGGTGTGACTGCCTCTTGGCCCAGACAGCAAAGGGAAGAGAGATTAAGGTTTTTTTGTTGCTGGTCCCTCATTTAAAATCACACCATTCCTTCATCCCTCTGTCGGTCCTTTTTTCTGTCTCTAACCTTGCTTCTGTTTCTTCAAATAGCGTGCACGCTGGGACAACCCCATGCTCATAACATATTTGTTGAGCAGCTTTGCAGGAAGCAGAGCAGTAGTCACCCAACCCTGCAGCAATGACATAATAACAGACTTATTAGACTGTCAAAATCCAGAAGCCGAAAACATTTGGCTGTAGTACTATAGTTTATAGGACAAGCTTCCATCATTCTAAGTTGTCCTTTTAAGCATAGTTTGTAGGATTTACACCGCTGTTCAAAAGTTTGGGGTCAGTAGGATTTTTAAAAGGAAATAATATTTTTATTCAGCAAGGACGCATTAAATTTTGTATTTGTTTTTTCAACTAAATATTAAAGGGGGGGGTTAGTCCGTTTTTTCTTTGCATAATTGTGTTTATGGGGTGTATTACAACATGTATTCGTTATTTGTTTTTTTTTTTAAGTCCTATTTTTCATAAATTTCACCTTTATTGTAAGCCGCGCTCACCTCTGTTGCTGGAACGACCGGTTGACTTCCTGATTCTATGAAACCACTCCCTCAGAAACTCTTTATGGGCTCAGATTGGTTAGTTTGTGCCGGTGTGCTGTGATTGGCTAAACTGCGAAGTGAGCGTTGTCCGGAACCGTCACGCCCCTTCCCTGTACGGGAGAATGTTGCATGTGGTCCGGTCAATGTAAATAATGCTGTCGATAGGCTTACTGCCGTATCAGTTTGAGCCCGAATCCGACCCAGAAAGCGCCGATGAAGAGAGACAGTCAGAACCTCCTCAAACACGTTTGTTACAAAACGTTTCTGAATGTTACGTGTTTGATTTATGATTATTCTATTATTACATAAGAAGTTTGATACCCTGTTATAATTGAAAATGCTAATGCTGCTTGTTAGCTTTTTGACATACGTTTTTATCTTGATTAAACATTTAATACAAATTATAGGGTTAGGGTTAAAAAAACATCTAAATAAATGGCTATTGTAAACAAACACTGTTGACATTTATCGCGTTTATTAACAAATCGCAAAATTACGTCATAAAGTAGCTATACCTGGCAAATACATTTAATAAATATATATGATTACTAATTAAGCTTCAAAGTGTACGTGTTGTCAGAGAAACCGAAATAACATAACAAAGTGACTATAAAAACGGCGATGGCATTTGTTTACTGTCCTTGCTAAAACGAAACCATTAACTGTTACGTCTAAAATTATACTAATACATTTAAAACGATTAAGTCTTACTTACAGGTTGTTGCCCAACAAGTGCTGCATCTGGTTTTAATGTTGGAACAGCTTTAGGTTTGAGCAAAAGTTTCTTGTGTAATCCGGCATTGAATTGGTGTAGATTCAGGAAGCTGTCTTCAGTGAAATGTGCCGCACAAAGAGCTAAATTACGATTGTAATTGTCAGAAACATTATTAAACATAAATGTTAGCCATTGTTGACGGACTAGAGCATCTCGAAGAAGCCCGAACACAGAAGACCTGACATCTGGATGAAAATAGCACACTTTAGACGGCATGGCTAAGTTAAGCTCTCCCTGTAACTCTTCCTCTTCGGCAATGACGCAGCTATATGCGCATGTTCCTATTTTTCCATATTCCGGAGGGAGTGGTTGATGCAAATGTGGGGGTTAGTGATCGTACCATAACTCCAGCTGTAGTCCAAATCCAGTCGTTTTTGTAGGCAATTATACTTCCTGGTTTATAAAAGACGATATCTCTGCTTACACTGAACTTTCAGCGCTGCAACTTTGCAGATACTGTTCATGCACCAACAGCAACATTACACACTATTTAAAATCAAAAATGTGAGAACAGGAACCCCCCCCCCCCCTTTAAACTAAATATTCTTGCATATTCAAATGATTTCTGAAGGATCATGAGGATCATATCATTTAAAAAGATATGTTACTTTGAATTATAAAAATACACTCACCTAAATGATTATTAGTAACACCATACTAATACTGTGTTTGACCACCTTTCGCCGTCAGAACTGCCTTAATTCTATGTGGCATTGATTCAACAAGGTGCTGAAAGCATTCTTTTGAAATGTTGGCCCATATTGAAAGGATAGCATCTTGCAGTTGATGGAGATTTGTGGGATGCACATCCAGGGCACGAAGCTCCCATTTCACCACATCCCAAAGATGCTCTATTGGGTTGACAGATCTGAGTGACTGTGAGGGCCATTTCTCAGTAACAGTGAACTAAACACGTGACATGGTGCATTATCCTGCTGGAAGTAGCCATCAGAGGATGGGTACATGGTGGCCATAAAGGGATGGACATGGTCAAGAAACAACGCTCAGGTAGGCTGTGGCATTTAAACTAATGCCCAATTGGCACTGAAGGGGCCTGAAAGTGTGCCAAGAAAACATCCCCTCACACCATTACATCACCACCAGCAGCCTGCACAGTGGTAACAAGGCATGATGGATCCATGTTCTCATTCTGTTTACTCCAAATTCTGACTCTGCCATCTGAATGGGTCAACAGAAATCGAGACTCATCAGACCAGGCAACATTTTTCCAGTCTTCAACTGTTCAATTTTGGTGAAGCTCTTGCAAATTGTGGCCTCTTTTTCCTATTTGTAGTGGAGATGAGTGGTACCCGGTGGGGTCTTCTGCTGTTGTAGCCCATCCGCCTCAAAGTTGTGCATGTTGTGGCTTCACATATGCTTTGCTGGCATAACTCGGCTTGTAACGAGTGGTTATTTCAGTCAAAGTTGCTCTTCTATCAGCTTAAATCAGTCGGCCCATTCTCCTCTGAGCATCAACAAGGCATTTTCACCCACAGGACTGCCGCATACTGGATGTTTTTCCCTTTTCACACCATTCTTTGTAAACCTAGAAATGGTTGTGTGTGAAAATCCACAGATAAGTGAACACGGCACCAACAACCATGCCACGCTCAAAATTGCTGAAAATCACCTTTCTTTCCCATTCTGACATTCAGTTTGGAGTTCAGGAGATTGTCTTGACCAGGACCAGGTGTGCCCTGAAATGCATTGAAGCAACTGCCATGTGATTGGTTAATTAGATAATTGCATTAATGAGATATTGTAACAGGTGTTCCTAATAATCCTTTAGGTGAGTGTATTTTACAATATTAGTGTTTTTACTGTATTTTTGACCAAATAAGTGCAAGCCTGGCAGAGCACAAGGGACTTCATTCAAAAACATCCACAAGAAAAAAAAATCTTACTGACCCCTCGATATTCAATGTAGATCTGAACACTGATTTAAAGAGGAAGGCATTTTAAAGAGGTCTCTCACCATAACGGCACATGAGGGAGGTAACCGTACACCGAGTTAATCCTACGAGTACTCAGCTTGGGCTTTTACGTAGCGTTCTGGAGTGGGGATGTCTGACGAGATGGCCTCTTGATTTTGCTCAGCTTGGTTGTCACAAAAAACGGCAGCACGCTCTTCAAGAATATACACAAGACACTTTATCACTGTAAGAACTTGAACTGCAGTCTAAGTGTGGGTGACCAGAACTAATCACATCACCAATAAAAAAAAACACTATATATATATCTCAAATAGAATTTCACTTAAAATCATCTTTTGCATTTTTAAAAAGGTACACTATGTAACTTGTGGCCCACTGAGCGTTAAAAAAAACAAAACTCCATGTATTTTACGGAAAAACATTAGTTTTGGTTGTGTTTTGGCTCTGCGGATTAATCTGACCCTTTACAATAGATCATGCTTTACAGTGAACTCTGTTAGAAGAGCTACATATGGTAATTTATCAGTTTAAAAAAATACCTTACTCACCTTTTGAGTAATAAAATGCTACCTCCACGTCGCTTTTACAAACATTTCAAATGCTCGTCAATGTTGATTCTTGTTTTTATTCACGAGCTCAGTCGCGTTCCTCTTTTTGCCAGCAAACTCTCTTCTATTCTGCATTTTTTTTAAGTACGGGTGATTTCCCGGAGGTTTTAACAAGAGTTAGCTGCTCCATTTCAACCTTTCTTAACCCTTATGGGGTCCAAGGTGTATTTGGGGTCCTAAAGATGTTCCCACAATACCCTGACATTTGTGCTTTTTTCAGTTGCTTATAAACATATTAATGGCACAGGTGAAATTACACTAAATTTAGCACAAACAGGGCTACCATAATATGTGAGCAACATGTATGTACATGTTTGTATTTTTGAGAGAATATTGTTTATGTGTGGTTATTCAAAAAACAAAAAATGAAAGTTTCGAATAAGGCCACAAAACACATACGAAATATGCATCCACATTACTTTTGACTAATGGATGTTGTGGCCTAAAGTTTTTTCTTCACAATGATCTGAAAATCATCCTGCCTAATCGTTCACATAAAACTGTGAATTGGGTTATATTGTGAAAAACGTTTTTTGTTTGCAAAGGCAATATGCAAATGGGTGTGAACAGGCCAGCCCTCACTCAAATTTTGCCACTCCTAAACTATACACGCATCTAAGTAGGCAGAGCAACTTTTATATATCTACGGAAATAACGAGACACGTGGTGATGTAAGCGAAGCATATACACAATTTCCTGTGAAATCCATCCCACTGAGGTCTAAAATACAAACACTTACAATAAGCTTACCATGATGAATCAAGGTAAGACAAAAACAAATTTTGGAGGAAGGACTGATAATGCATTCTCATTTTATACATGTAAGAAAAAAGTGTTACATAGTGTACCTTTAAATGCCTCTTTCCAGCCAACAACAATATAATATTGTGAGTTATTGATAACAATAATATCTTAGTAAAAACCTAAAGTAATATTGACAAACTTTATAACATTTGAAAGCTTACAACACTTAAAGAACTCATAGTTTTCATATTTGGTAACTGATTTTCAAAGTAAATTACACAAGAGTAGTAATTTATTCATTTTTATTCAGAAATATAAACATACTTATAAGGCATGTTCCAGACCTTTATTTTGAAATAGCGATGAACATGAAAAATAGTGAATGATTGGTAGAAACCCGAGTTAAAAAAGACAACATCCATTAAATTAAAAAAAAAGGTCTAAAAAAACATTATAAATAAAAAGAAAAAATAATAGATATCACCATTTGGGATGCGGCAGCGAACAAACACACATTCGTTTACTCTTTATGCGTTTATTCCGAGGTTGAATCCAAAACACTGCCAAACTGCGCATACTACTACTGAATAGAATGTCTATTTCATAAATGATGGAAATATATATAATATATATAATAATTATATAATAATATATAAAATATATATAATTATGGAAATATATGGTTATGGAGGGACCTTTATAGGGACGGTAATGGAGCTCAGTTGTCATGTAGTGAAAAGTTTGGTACTGCGCCCAAATAAAATCTTACTGAAAGCTCATGTTTTGAGATAAACCAAACATTTGGTTAAAATTTAAAATTTAGAGTAAAACACAACATTTTTACATTTTCATAAACTTCTATTACCTTTTTCTGTGAATGTATTTAATATATACAATAATCTGCCAACTGTCTTCTTTAAATCATTCTTGTCATCGCATTCTTGAATTACAACTATTTAAGTTAGGATTGTGTATTTTCATGTGACAAAAGCTGATGTGACTTAAAACTACTCATAAATGTTCACTCACCTGTACAATAATCCCTTTGCTTTTGTATTCAGCATCAAGTCCCCGGGAGAAGAAGTCCACAAAGGCCTGAGAGGAGTGAAGAATAATCATCTAATGCATGTCCTTCAACATCTTGAATGTAACCTTCACATGACCCAAAGCATCAAGCTGCTCTAGTGTTCTAAAATCAACAACCTAATATGCTCAAAATAGTGCTGCTAAACACAATGAGAATTTAGGAAACTTCCTCTGAGAACATTACAAAACAAAAACATGGCAGAGAGAAAAAGAGAGAAAAATGACTTGCCTTCGAGGAAGAATAGAGGGTGAGGAGAGGAACTGGGTACATGCCACTCGCTGAGGCAACATTCAAGATCACTCCTTTAAGACCTATAAAGAGTCAGAGGGTTTTCACACAATGTTAAAACTGTTGTAGAACAGCACATATGCATGTTTAATACAGAAAAAAGTGCATGTACTGTCCATTATTTTTGTTTAATTTTCACTCTACCATTTTGACAGCACAGAATTATCCCTTCTAACGGATTCTCATCCCCGTTGCCATGGCAACTGGTGCCCATGCCAGTGTACATACTGTTGCATTATGTACCAGTGCACACCAGACTCTAGGGCTCTAGATGGAAGGAGCTACACAGATAATTTCGGAATGGCTTTTATTCTCAAAACTGACTTTAACCAAGTACATTGGTTTATAATAGTCAATGAGAAAATGTAAAAGTAAAAAAAAAATGTATCTTGATTCTTGGACTGAAGTGTGCAAAAACTAAAAGGCCAAAACCAACACGATAAGCACGAGATGACCAAACAGTATAAAAATAACCAAGTAAACATTTGCATGACACACTTCTGTGGGAAATAGTCATCTCGCAACACGCATGAAAATCATTCCATCTGCTTCAAATAACCAAACAGACACGAACTTTAAAATGCCAACAAAAACACATTTTAGTGATTTCTGAACATACCTGTCAACCATCCTGGGCAGTACCAATCGAGTCATCTATAATAATACAGGGAAAAAACATGTGAATCAGATCTGCAATGTTTTAAAATGTTTCTATTGCACAATGAATTAAAGAACATGATTATAAACTCTTATTACTCTTCCAATGATCTTTTCAGTAATATTTCATATATGCAAAACAATGCACATGACAATTCTTGAAAAATGCTGTCCTATAAATTGCACATGTATTTTCATCATAAAGAGTAATACATCTTGGATCCTGAGTGAGGCAGCAGAGACTCAAAATTCAGGCTTTATTTAGACAGAACTGCAGTGGCAGCTGGCTACACACACAACTTATAGTGCACACAAGAAAACTGTTTATATATAGGGCTATACATATTATTAGTTTATATATAGTGCTGTAATTATATTGTATAAATTAGTCAAATCATGAGGAAGCAAAATAGTTTCTTGTAGTATGAAAACATTTGCAACATTCAAAATGCAAAATGTTCTCTCCAGCCGTAAAAGGAGTATCTAATACCAAAACAATGAAGACTTTAACACATGACAGCCCATATTATCACACAAACAGCAGTTTGTGTTGAGAAGCTTGGCCCACCCAGACACAATACAGAGGAAGTGGGACAGTTACCGTTAGTAAAATGTAGTCACAGAGTCTTAAAAAAGCAGAGCAACAACAAAAAATGACCAAAAACGAAATTATGATTTACCTTATAAATTATTTAGGGCTGTCAAACGATTAATCACACACAAAATAAAAGTTTGTGTTTACATAATATATGTGGGTGCACTGTGTAATTATATATATATATATATATATATATATATATATAAATACACACATGAATGTATATATTTAAGAAATATTTTCATGTATATACTGTATATATATATATATATATATATATATATTTTCTTTCTTAAATATACATGCGTGTGTGTATTTATATATATAAAATAATTATACACAGTGCACCCACATATATAATGTAAACACAAACTTTTATTTTGGATGCGATCAATACGTAATTAATCGTTTGACAGCCCTAAAATTATTAAAACTACGCTATGACTGTTTCTGTCATTTACACATCTTACCTGACAAACTGAGGTAATGTTGATGTTGATCATATTGTTGATGAACTGCAATTACAACCAAAACAAAATTTAAAACAACAGACAATTGCAGTTCTTTTTAATAAAATGAAAGTTTTGCATAATGTGTTTTACAAATGACTACATAAACTCACGCTGTCAACATTAGGAATGTTGAGGAAGAACTCTGGGTAGGAATAAGACACTCCAACATTGTTAACTGTAGGTGGAAGAGATAAAAAATTGAGGGGATTATCAAAATAAAAAAATAATAAAAGCACTGTCAGATGCGCTTTAGCGATATTAAAAAAAAACAGGTTATAAGAAAGTGATGTAAAAAAAAGATAGGTAGTTCCTTCCACTTTCCCATAGCTGGCAGCAAATACTTTAGTGTCACTAAACAGACAGTTGATCATTAAAAAAAAAAAAGTTTTGCTGTTTGAGCCCAGAACATACTGTTCCAGAGTGAAAAGACAGACAACCTAACCAAATAGTATCTCACTAACACCTAAAAACAGAGATGTAACTTACCTAAAACTCCTATTTCCAGTCCAGTCAGGTCCAGACTCGATCTTAGTGTAGATGTCCACAGACCCAAAGTCAGCAGAAATGGTTTTGGTCTCTACATTTATATTTGCTCTCTGGAAGAAAAAGAAAAAGGCGAACATTAGGAAATGCAGGTGCGTTATGGAATGAACAACATGATGCAAATTTGCTTTGCACTGGTTTGATTCGAATGAAAGTGTAAAAGTGCAACAAAGCATATAACCTAACAAACTAAAATTGTAAAAGCACTTAACTAAATACTTCTGAGAATGGCTGATGGTGAGGAGAAAGAAACAGAAAGCGAGAAAAGAATGGAAAGAAAGCACAAAAATAACTCATTCACATGCTTGCTCTAGTAGACACTGCACTGGTTTATTGAAAGAAATGTGACGTGTATAGTTGGCAGCACTAGGAAAATGCAACCAAACAAAAACACCAGATCTTAATAAAACTCAGCTCAACAAGAGAATAGCAGAACTTCTTGTACTGGTGGATACTGATACCTATTAAAGTAATAGATACTCAGGTCATAAACTGTAATGATGTATTTGGTGTTGGTATCAGCAACAGACCACAGATTCAATGAACAGCTCTGAAAGTAAAATCAATATGAGTGCATTTAATGAAAAACCACTAGAGGAATCTTAAAAGCCTACTGACCATTTTCAGTTCACTTTATCATTTTGTAGAGTACTGAAAGCTAGGGGTGTAACAATAAACACCCCTAGCTTTAAGGGTGGTGGGGTCACAATACATCACAATGCAAAAATGCAACAATATGCATCGTGGATAGTCAGTGACGATATCTATTGTGTGTAGTTTACCCAAAATGAACATTACTGTGTGAGTTTTACTGTCAGTAATGCATTAAACTACAATGTATAATGTTGAATATAATGTATAATAATGCAATGGGGAATATTTGTGGGTCTTGATAATGCCAAATGTCATGTTACCAGTAAAAAGTGGCAAACATTATTTTAAATACATCTTGGTAAGTAGAATAAGTTACATATAGTCAGTAGAATATCTGTTGGGGGACCAACAAAATAATGTTTTAGCAGATATTAAGCAGACAGTCTACTAATCTTTAATGACAGTTAGTTGACATGTAGTTTAAAAATTACTTATCAGTTAGTAGAATGTCTAAAGTGGACTATCGAAATAAAGTGTTACCTATTTTTATTTCTGGTATCACTATTGCCCCATGCATTGGGTTACCAGCACCAAGCCTATGCATTTTCACCCACAATTTAATGCCACATTTAGAATTTTTATCAACAGTTAATTTTTTTTTGTTAATCTTTTACTATATGTCTTGGAGTATTACAATAATATTTTATCATGAGTTCAGTATCGTGTATATGTATCGAATCGTGACATGAGGGTATCGTCACACCCTTACTTAAAGCACAACCATTAGTATAAACTACAAGAACACTGATATTTTGGCCACTATTGTCATCATGACATCATTATAATTAGTAATAAACACGATTTGTAAAAACCTAATTTAAAATTAAGTTTGCGAATCAAAAGCTTTTTTGTTTAAAGCTCCAGGTTTGCGGTGCTTGTTTCTAGGGTTGCATAATATATAATACGAATTGTATTGAAATATATCTATTATAATATTTCAGAAACAATTATTTAAAGAAAAATATACTTTTATTTTATAGAGCAACTGTAAAATTACAATATTAATATGCGTCTTTATTTTGGCGGAAAACCAAAAGGAAGACCATAAATCTTCTCTTTAGTTGGCAAACAGCTGGTTTTTAAGCACTTCTTATTACAAGATTGGGAATAGTTGGCTCTCGTCAAGTTCCTAAATGAAGGTTATAAGAGACCCAAGCTTATGAGAACACTGAAAACAAGGAATTTTGAGCTGCTCGTGTGTTAACAGGATCATCATGCCCAACACTTTTGTCAACTGTCACTTTTGTCTGATGAAATGTGCGCCTGGCTATATTTGCCAGTGTTCATTGGAGGTCACTGGGCTGATTTCCTCCATTCAATGCTCTCTCTCTCTCTCTCTCCCGCCATGACATCTCCAGGATCCACCTCCATCTGTGAAGTCGCGCTCTGCTGCAGAAGCCAGGCAGCTCATTGCCTTTCAACACAGCTAAAAATAACTCCGCTCATTAACATCCACATTCATTTAGCAGAGGGAGACACTCGCTGCCTCACAAACAGGAGCAGCACTCCATACACACACGAATAGGTACCCCACAGGTCCTCTGCACACGAGCAAACACAAACACATGGATGCACACACGTGCGTGCATGCTCTAAATCATGCCATCCTCCTTAGATCAGGAGTCAGCCAACCAAAGGACAAGAAGAAATGAATGGGGGTGCATCTGCGATTCAACCACTGCCGCTCTATTCATGCAATGTTGAGATCCTGCCTTTGCTTTATTCTAGCGGTGCCAGTGATATAAAGAGTGCAATCAGCAGTAGACTAGATATATAAATTGTAAATTAGCAAAATTATTTTCTCCTACTACTATGTGCTTAGATCAGAAAAATAAATCTCATGTACAATGTACTTATTGTGCTCATGTTGTATTGCAAAACACTTTTCCTGCTATTGAGGTGGGATTTGGGTAAAGGGACAGGTTTGCCCAGTAAACTGCCCAGTAGCGTCGTTCACATTTGTTCACGTTCTCACAATCCTGCATCGTTAGAATTCATAAAAATATTACTGGCCAACTGTTACACCATTTCAAAATAATCACCAACAGCGATTTTTCCTCACACTTGACAAGTGTACATTTTTTTCTCTTTGTAAATGTCAATGAATTCCAATCATTCATAAATAAGGCACACTCATTCATAATTGGAATAAACCCCACCCATGAATAATGTGTACAGGAATGCTGTGGGATCTTCTGGACTCCTTATCAGGTTTGGCAGACTTACTGGCCATATGCCTAATAAAACTTTATTAATTAAATTGTAAATCTTTCAGACAAATTCTACACACACACAGAGTAGTAGCTATCTGTAACAAAAAAAATTGAATAGACTAGGTGGATGTTTTCAATTGTTTTTGTTTATCAGTGAAATTCATTTTCATATTTAACTAAATGATTTTGTTATTATTATTATTATATGATTGTTATCATAGTAAATAGTCTCATCAAAATGCAGTGTCACCAGTTTACCTAAAAGAACAACACATTCTGGTGTTTTACACACCATTAACTCGTGTTTGGAAGCAGGTGTATTTTTTTTTGGACCAAATAACAATTTGCAAATACAAGCACTCCAGAAAATGTATGAATGGTTTAAGCAAAAAAAAAAAAATCATTCTGCTTGTGTTTCATAAATGAGCTCTATAGAGTGTTTTCCCACAGGCTCGAATCAGGCACCTACCAATAGCTTTGGACACTTCATCCAGCTTCTCTTGAGTACGGCTGATGAGAACTATAGCAAAGCCTTGTCGAGCAAGCTGCACAGAATCAGAAACATTTCACATGATCAGATCATAATTACGTTACGTGAGCATTCACAATTAATATACACTCACCATAAAGGATTATTAAAGAAACACTACTAATACTGTGTTTGACCCCCTTTCGCCTTTAGAAATGCCTTAATTCTATGTGGCATTGATTCAACAAGGTGCTGAAAGCATTCTTTAGAAATGTTTGCCCATATTGAAAGGATAGCATCTTGCAGTTGATGGAGATTTGTGGGATGCACATCCAGGGCACGAAGCTCCCGTTTCACCACATCCCAAAGATGCTCTATTGGGTTGAGATCTGGTGATGGTGGGGGCCATTTTAGTACAGTGAACTCATTGTCATGTACCAACACCAATTTGAAATTATTCAAGCTTCGTGACATGGTGCATTTTCCTGCTGGAAGTAGCCATCAGATGATGGGTAAATGGTGGCCATAAAGGGATGGGACATGGTCAGAAACGATGCTCAGGTGGGCTGTGGCATTCACACAATGCCTAATTGGCACTAAGGGGCCTAAAGTGTGCCAAGAAAAACACCCCCCACACCATTACACCACCACCACCCAGCCTGCACCCAGTGGTAACAAGGCATGATGTGATCCATGTTCTCATTCTGTTTACGCCAAATTCTGACTCTACCATCTGAATGTCTCAACAGAAATCGAGACTCATCAGACCAGGCAACATTTTTACAGTCTTCAACTGTCCAATTTTGGTGAGCTATTGCAAATTGTAGCCTCTTTTCCTATTTGTAATGGAGATGAGTGGTACCCGGTGGGGTCTTTCTGCTGTTGTAGCTCATCTGCCTCAAGGTTGTGCGTGTTGTGGCTTCACAAATGCTTTGTTGCATACCTCGGATTGTGACGAGTGGTTATTTCAGTCAGAAGTTGCTCTTCTATCAGCTTGAATGAGTTGGACCCATTTTCCTCTGACCTACTAGCATCAAACACGACATTTAATTTGATAATTGCATTAATGAGAGAAATTGAACTGGTGTTCCTAATAATCCTTTAGGTGAATGTATATTGCATTACTATAAAAAGGATCCTACTTTCAAAGGTTCCAAAATACTTAGAGTGAAATTAAAGAAAGAGCTTCTGTCCGTCAAGGTCAGAATTGAGTAAAAACAAACACGAGTTGCTTTATAGTAGAAATTGAAGTCATAATTCTACTGAAAGAGACCCTGACAGTGTTAAACATATCCATTTTTATTATTGTAAAGCTGCTTGATTCCAAGCAATCTATTGTGTATGAAGTGCTATATAAACATATCCACATCACTATGATCAGATGCTTTCTTAAATGCTTAAAGCTGCAGTCCGTAGCTTTTTTGGGGGGTTAAAAATGATCCAAAACACATATTTTAGAAAATATATAACATATGTTATAAGTAAATATATAACAGCAATATGTTCAAAACCATCTGCTTGCCTTAGTTCGATTCAAAACCGTAAGCTTGTAATGTTTTTAATTCCAGTGGTACTGGTGGATTTCCAGCGAGAGATTCTCGACTAGTAGAATATATTGAGTCATTACATCACATCTATAACTGTATTTAAATAGGGAAAACGTGGAGGTGTTTTGGTCGCTTCTCTGCTTGGATACTAATGAATGAACTAGGCTAAGTTAAGTGCTATCAAAGTGTCTCGCACGCCAGAGCGAATTAAGCGCACGAACTGAGACGTGAGAGGTATGCATCTACTCGTCTTAGTTAAGGAAATAACAGTTTAAACTGTGTTTTGCACCAAAATGAAAGAACTTCGCTGTGAGTGAATAGGTTTGTGTATTATTTACAGAATCAGATCTCGTTATCAGAATTGAATGTATTGTTCCAATCACTTAAAATAGCATATAATAAAAATAAATCGCAATTTCATAAAGGCCATCAAACAGTAGAAATGAGAAGCAGTAGGGTAGTAAATGCTTGCCGGGTTGTCGACTGTACGAGGCAAAGCCTTTGAGAGCGGAGGTCTCCCTGAACTCTGACTGAGACCTCTAGTTTGATGACTCATCGTGATTTCTGTGAAGGGGGTGGACAAATAGAACCTCAGGAATCTTACCTCCTACGCATAGGCTTTTCCAATTCCATCTGTGGCCCCAGTCACAACTATAGGCAAAAAGAGAGAGGAAGAGAGAATGTAAATTATCACACTGAAACAACACAGCAAGTGTAATTATACATATTGATAAACAGTGCTTAAAACACAAGCTATTACTTTCGTGACCAAAGAAAGATGATGTCATAATTTTCATTAAATAAAAACTAACCGTATTATTTTGGAATTAAAAACAAAAGTAGCTAGGGACTCTCATCATCCAAATTAAACAGAAATCTAATGTGTGAGCTGATGAGACAATGGACACGAGAGCAAAACAGATGACATGTTCCTGTACCGTTCTCTATTACACTGTTTAAAATAAAAGGTTTTTGCAATGATGCCATAGACAAATCATAGGTTCCCCCAAACTTTTCAGGAAAAACTTTGTGTATGAAGAACGTTTTATATTCTACACCCCTAAAGCTAAAGTTTTTTTTAATATTCATCTATTAGGGCTGTCAAACGATTAATCGCATTCAAAATAAAAGTTTGTGTTTACAGAATACATGTGGGTGCACTGTGCATAATTATTGTTGTGTGTGTGTGTGTGATGTATGTGTATATATATATATATATATATATATATATATATAACACATACATACACACACATGCATGTTTATTTAAAGATAAAAAAAATATTTATATATAAAATATGTATATTTACATATCATATAAATTATATATAAATATATACAGTATATACATGAAAATATTTCTTAAATATTATACAAGCATGTGTGTGTATTTATAAATATAAAATAATTATACACAGTGCACCCACATATATTATGGAAACATAAACTTTTGTTTTGGATACGATTTATCGTTTGACATCCCCTAAGTATCTATCTATGGTTCCAACTGCAAAAAAAGGTTCTTCAGGTTATAAAATGTTTTTCACCTAAAAAAAAACAAAAAAAAAAAAAGAATATTTTAAGAACCGTTCACTGAAAGTTTTTTTAAGCAACCCAAACTGGTTCTTCTGTGAAATCACTGTGAATCCCCGCCACAAAACCTTTATTTTTGAGAGTGTAAAGAACTGTTTTTCTGTCTAAAGGATCTTTCCGGAAATTAATTGTTAAAGGTTCTTCATGGAAAACATTCACACTGGCGAAAAATAAAAGATAGTAATAAAGGTATTTGGTATCAATGGTTCCATGAAGAACCTTTAACATCCATAACCTTTCCATTGGACAAAATGTTCTTTACAGTGGAAAATGGTTCTTTAGATTAATGAAAATGTTCTTCGACATGAAAAATAATGGTTCTTTTAGGGACGGTTCACTGGAAGGTTCTTTGGTTCTTTTTTGGCATCACAGTGAAAACCCCTTTTGGAAACTTAATTTTCAAGAGTCTAAATGCCAATAAAGAACCTTTATTTTTAAGATATAGTTGCCCTTGGCTTCACCTAGAACAACAGGCCCTGTCACTCCATATGCGGTTCACCTCTGTAAAAATAGCTTGAGGGCAAGCAAAGAGGGAAACGTCTTCACATTTATAAAAACAGAGAGCAGAAAAGCATGAATTCATGCATGCTTCCCTCTTCACTGGGCATCAAGGACACAGGAAAAACATCCCCACCCTTTAGCCTGGCATCTTTGGTGTCAGAGATGCCAGTCCTGATTAAAGATTTACATGGTCAGCCCCGCATACACCGGCTGGAGTAACACAAGAGAGTGTGGAAAGGGAGGAGTGGATGACGAACAATAAGACAGCGCAAGGGAGGAGCGAATGAGGACTGATCCTGGGGGCAGTTAAAAATAGAAAAGGAAAGAGTGAAAAAGGCAAGCAGCTAACGGAGAGTACAGTTGGGAGGGGGCGGCACACAGTTAGAGGCAAGGGAACCATTTTCCCAGTTATTTTTAAGCACATTTACAATACATTACTCCACATGAGCGGACGGGGAAAAAACACTACGTCGGGATGAAAATGCTCCGAGGGTGTGCTGCTAGGTGAGGACATGCGGAGAGAGAATTTTGTATGAATGCTGCTGTATGGCGAAATACCACCGTCTCATAACACACCCTGAGCAATGTCCTACAACACATCCGGGAAATGTGAATGAATGGGAGTCTTATTCAGAAAAACTCGCTCTCACGTGTTTAGCACTGTTGTATCACATCACATCGGTACTTAACTAGACATCCAATGTAAAGACGACACATCTGTTCACATCAAGTTGTAAAAATATATTAATAGGAGTACAACTACTTGAATTGAGTACAAACTACATTCATTATTTGATTACCTTGCATTTCACGTCTTTGACATAGAATTTCATAAAAAAAACCTTGTCCATCTATGGAGGTAATGCTTTGAAGAAAAATTAAGTTGATGCATCAGTTCATAAACATTAACGCAAATAGCTTTATATAAGATATGGAACGTACTCAGTCAAGATCTTGCTTACTGCAGTTAAAGGGATAGTTCACCCATTTATCAAATTATATATAATTTTATTTAAAAATCACAATATATTGGCAAAAATGTTAAAATACAACAATATGCAATGGATCATGAATATACAATTGCATGCCCAAAAGGATTCTCAATCTATTTCATATTTTTTTTTTACTGAGAATGACAAAGTGTACATGATAAACAAAACAGATACTGTTTTATTACTTGATCTTAATTACACATTTTAAAATTTAGACTTAACAAGACCGTAAAACAGTAATAATGTAAAACATTATTATAATTTAAAATAACTGTTTTCTATTTTACTATATTTTATCATCGTGATGGTAAAGATGAATTTTCAGCGTTTATTACTCTAAAAAGTTCTTTGTAGAATAGAACATTCAAAAGCTGTAGCATTTATTGGAAACGGAAATCTTTTGTAATGTTATAAATGTGTTTACAGTCACTTTTGATCAATTTAATGCATCCTAGCTGGAAAAAAATTTAGTGTATTTAAAGGGTTAATTCACCCAAAAATGAAAATTCTGTCAGTATTTACTCACCTCAAGTTGTTCCAAACATCTACTGTGTTTATTTGTTCTGCTGAACACAAAGAAAGATATTTGGAAGAATGTTTTAATCAAACAGATCTCAATCCCCATTGACTTCCATAGTAGGAAAAAATACATACTGGTAGTCAATGGGGATTGAGATCTGTTTGATTAAATCATTCTTCCAAATATCTTCCTTTGTGTTCAGCAGAAAAAATAAACACATAGAGGTTTGGAACAACTTGAGGGTGAGTAAATGATGAAAGAATTTTCATTTTTGGGTGAACTATCCCTTTAATAGTTAGACTTTTTGTTTACTGAGAAATTAACACTCACTTAATTAACATTTTGTTGAAATAAAAGGGTGGGAGCACTATCTGGTTACTTTCTAAAAAATCTGGTACAATATGAAATACTATCCTGCATCTGAGTGAAAATATTCACAGATTGATGGTAAATTTAAGCATCATCTGTTGGAAAATGTCAAAAAAAAAATTGATGCCAAACCTGACAATTGATGAGCAATTTGGGTCAGTGTAATTCAAGTTATTTTTAAAGTATATATCTAAACTATGACTTTAAACAGCCCAGTGAATTCAACTAAATTACATCCATAACTGGCAGGTTATCACAAGCATGAAAAAAAAAAACAGTGTTTGTCGTCGACCTTCTTGAGCCACATATCAAAAGATTAAATGCTGGAGTCTGGTCAACTGAGAAATGATGTAATAAGAGTGAAGACGACGCCCCCTCACAGCGCACACTGATGCTGCTGCCGCTAAATATTCTGAAGGCTAAAAAAAGAACAGGAGATTAAAAATACCAGGCAGGCACTGCAGCCTCGTCTGGAACAGCTGCAGCACTTGAATACAAACGAGCCTCAGCTTCCCCCGGCATCACATGCACTGCACTCCGCCTCCCCGGGCTCGCCGACCAGGCCGTATACATGCCGAGACCCGTGCATTTACTGCAGCTGCATGTCATACAATGTAGAGCCATTTGTTGAATTAAATGACAAGGATGAAACTGGAAAAAAGGGCACAAGAACCCAGGCCGCTAGCTGCCGTTCATCAACAATGGATTTGTTTGTTTCATTCCACATACTGCTCAGGTTTAGATTAAACACTTTATCAACAGATGAATGTTTTTGATAACAGTATAACTCAAGCTACGGTTTACTTACAAATTGTTCTTCAACAAGCCTGCAAGTTTCTCTCTCAAACCTGGAAAACTTTGAGAAAAACAAAAGTGCCATCCCTCACTGCCCTTGGATGTTCCCATGTTTGCTGTGTTATGTAATAGCACACCCATCTCCGTCCGCAGACCGGGATCCTCCCTCCTCATTGGATGCCGCAGTAGAGGATTCAAAGTGTCTCCTGGGCCCCCACTCCCAGTAACATGCTTCTTTAAATAGCATGGGGTGCCACGTGCCTCTCTCGAAGGCTTTATTTGCTTCACATCAGCAGCGCTGTTCAAAAGGAGGGTTTGGAAAAAAATCGGCTGCTCTAAAAATAGACGGAGATGCATTTATTTTTCCCTGAGGCAAGATATTTTCAGAAAGGGGGAGAACTATGTGAATGTCTTCTGCGATCCAGTGTGCAGTACAGTAGCATTACAGCGATTCATAAATATCTATTAAATATTTATTAGCTGCGTATGTGCAGTCGCACGTTTTTTACTCAAATTCTCAGTTCATGACATTTTGACATTTAGAATTCCCTGGAATAAAGATAAATCACAGACATTTATAGTGGACATGGATGAGCTGAGTAAAGACACTTCCTCAGTTCATGTTCAGACATTAAAGAATATTCCAGGGTTCAAAGGCAGTCTATATCAAGTAATTTTGACTGGTTAAAAACACATATTGATCTGTGTTTATCAATTAATAATAGAGTAGTGTAAAGCACCAGAGGAGTTAAAAAGGAGGCAGGAAGCACCATGCACATCGTTGCATGAGAAAGAGGAGGGAGTGACAATAAAAGAGAGCTAAACGAAGAGAGATAATATTGCAAAACGAGGAGACGAGGCACGTGTTACTGAGGGTGCTCTTCGTCCAACTTCAGCTCTCATTCAGTCATTTAAATGCATTCATTCACAAAAGTTTACGACCCACAGACATGCTGAAAAAAATAAATGGACAATAACTGGTATGAAGAAAATGTATTTTCTATGCATATTTGTATATTTCTTATTTTCTGTTATGTTATATATTGTCTAAATGCATTCAAGGGATTCTTTTGACGAAATTAATCCATGCAACTACTAATTAATAACTAATAGGGACTGGAGCTTTCACGCCTCAAAGAGGACATTACAGTTCACAAGATTCCTGCACTACATTTCAAGTCTTCTAAATCCATACTACAGCTTTATATTAGGAACAAGCCAAACAAAATTGTTATTCACTGATTATCTTCATCTTCAGTGAAATATTAACTGCTGCAACTGGATCACTAATTCAGGGTGTTGAATAGATCAAGGTGTTCTTTGAAAAATTTTTGAAAAACAATGACACAAATGACAAAGCTATATTTGATTCATAAGTGAAGTGTGAAGAACAGGCCAAAATTAAGCAGTTATTCGCTTAAAATGTTCACATCTCCCCCAGCTCTCCTTGGTGAAAGAGAAATACCAATGCAGACTTATGTACGATTGAATTAGGGTATTTGGTTCACAAAACTGTCATTGAGGATGAAACATTTAAGTCAATGATCACAGGTCCCTGATGTTAAAGTGCCCCTATTATGCTATTTTAAAGCTACACTGTGTAACTCTTTTAGTTTATTCTTAGCTACAACACTTAGTTCTTTCAAAAATATATGTGCTCATTAATGTATATTTACTTCGTTCAAGTAATAAAGTATTCTCGTGAGTGTATAATATGCCATTGAAAATACATAAGGGTAAGGGGTTCTAGTGTCGGTCGCCATGTTGCCCCTCCATCTTGAAAGTACATTAGCCAAAGAGGGACATACCCGTTAATTCAAGCTTCGCCTTTCACGTTTACGTTTGAGTTAACACTCATGGACGAGGTCGAACTGGAAGCCATGTTAATCTTGGACTACATTGGCCACCGTAGGAGTTAAAACGTAATCGGAATTGAGAGGAACAGAAACTAATTAGGGCTGTGTATCACCAACAATGTCACGATACAATACGCATCACGATACTAAAGCCACGATACGATTACGTAACACGATACAGACCAATTTGGAATTTATTTTGAGCTGAGTTTAGTAACAGTGCTACAACAGTTGTGATAACTGAAAAACAATTTATTTTTTTGTCATAAAAAAATTAGTTAAATAAAAATGTTGAGAATGGCTCTTCCTTAAAGTCTGCCTCAATATCTGAAATGACAATTATAGTGACACTGAAGCATGTCTACACTGCTCAATGACTAAACAACTTAAATCATTCCATAAAAGCAAAAACGGTAACAACTTAAATTTAACATAGTTTTCTCAACACCTAGTATTCAGCAATTTGGTCTTAAGTGTTCAAATGTGCACCAAACAAAGTCATTTCTTCTATGTTGAAATCATTTTAAATGATTACATTTTCAGATTTTTATGCAGAAACAACAATTGATTGACATGCTCAAGGTACAGAGATAAGAGTGACAGCAGAATATCTCAAAACGCTAATGCTTATAACCAAAATAACCAACTGTGTTTAGAGGATACTTACCAAGACCGAAATTTAACATAAATTTGCGTGTTTTAGTCCGTTAAAGCGATATAATCACGCGAGCTGTGTGTGAGGCGGCTGACTCTAGTCTAAATGCACGCAGCGAAAACCAACTCTCAGAGAGTGCGCAAGTACTGAACATTTTAAAGTCATTTGAATATTTAAACCGGTAAGACTTAAAGTCGCGCAAATGGTAAACTTTAGTCACGATGCAATGCTGACCCGATTAAGCAAGTGAATATTCCCTCATGTCCCGACTCCTAAATGCGAGCGTGTAGTTTCACCGGCTGCTGCAGCGCTGGATGCTTGCCTTGAGCAGCCGTTTGAGAGACGAGAGACAGACGCAGCACCATTGAATCTTGCTGTTCCTGAAATTGCGTCTCACGTTTTCAAACTACTGATTTGATTTTATTATACAAAATAAAAGCTTAAGTAAATCAATGTTTGCAATGTATGTAAATAATAATTATGCGCAATACCCGCAACGAAATTTTAAGCCCTGCCTGAATTGTGCTCATTCAAAAGCACAACAGTATCAAAACTTTCAAAACTCTATTCAAAACTTTCACTTTGCGCGTATCGATACAGCAGCTGCCGTATCGCGTATCGATACTGTTGTGCTTTTGAATTAGCCAATTCAGGCAGGGCTTCGAATTTCGTTGCGGGTATTGCGCATAATTATTATTTACATACAATGCAAACATTGATTCGGGAGTTCATGACGATATATTGCTGTATCGATATTTTAAACTAAAACTAATATTCACTGGATGGTCATTAGGGGTGGTTAATCTGTCTGATTTCCCGATTTAATTCGATTTTGATTATTGAAGTTCCGATTCGATTACAGTCGATTTTCGATTATTAACGATTCTCGATTAGCGATTATTGATTTTCCATTTTACAACAGTAAACAAAAATACACTAGACCAACATATGATTATATTAGCAGCAGCAACATTTTGGTATTAATTGCAGTTTTTATTTGTTTGATATTCAATGAAAATGTAATGATGGTTAGTGAAGACATGCAAACATGCTTGTTGTCTACTACTTAGGCAAACCATTATCTTTAAATATTTTTTTGAACAATTGTGTTGCATTATAATGCAAAGGCACCTGTTTCTATTAATTGACAGCATTAAAATGCATTTTGTGATGTCCTTCAATTGAAAATCTTTGAAGCAAGTTTGTGGGGCTTGAAGGGCACCTTATTCAGAGAATCACCCAGAAATTCAAAAGAACAGCATTTATCTGAAATAGAAAGCTTTTGTAACATTAAACAATAAAGTTCAAAAGTTTGGAGTCAGTAAGAATTTTTCTTAATTTTTTTGGGAGAAAGAAAAAAGAAATCTATACTTTTATTCATCAAGGATAAATTAAATTAAGTTGATCAGTGTAGTTACAGTGTTACAGTGAAGACATTTATAATGTTACAAATCGATTATCTGAATCTTTTTTGTGTGTGACTATAAATACTTTCCTTTAAATGTACAAAGTAATGACCCATAAAGAATTAACGTACAATATATTTTATTATCATTCCAAAGAACCAACAGGAAAATAAACGTGTGCCTGAACTAGGAGCATAACTTTAACTTACTTGTAGTAAATTAATATTATAACGACCGTTACAGCCGAGTGTTTTTCCTCCTCTGGCTGGAAACGTGTCATATGGCTTCTCCTATTTGTCGTGTTTCCGTCGTTAGTTTTATTCTACAAAGCTTACAACTCAGCGTGGCTCTTGCCCAGTTCCTTTCCCCTTCAACTTCAGAAGCCAAAATATTTCCACATGTCAGCTTTTAACCTAACGAGGAGGGTGTTTGGATCTCGCGCGCCATCGCGTCTCTGTTATGTGCACGCGTCAGACGGTCCGGTCACTGCACTTCCATCTTCCGCGTTCCGTCAATATTACGTTATTTCTAAATATATATATATATTTTTTTTTTTTTTGGAAATTCGATTTTGGTATATTTGTGAATCGATTCAGGATCGTCACGTCCCGCATCGCGATGCATCGAAGAATCAATTTTTTCCCCACCCCTAATGGTCATATACCTTTTCACCACTAGATGGGGTTAAAAATCACACAGTGTAGCTTTAAAGTCTCCTGAATTTTGTTTTGGAGGTCTCATACAACATGTTTTTTGCAAAGATTCTCAAATCGACTCCATGGTTGAATCAGTCTCTCTAAAACCTTCCTTCCGATGGCAACTCTGATCTGATTGGCCAGACAGACAGTCTGTTGTGATTTGTCTACCACGTAGACAGTGTTTTTTAGAGTGTTTGTGTTGGGAACAAAAAAGTTCATTGCCATAACTGAACTACAGCTCCATCCGGAGGCTTTTCCTACAGCTCAGAGATTATACACTAAAGTAAACTAAAGACAGTAACAACCGATGATGTTGATATAACCATATCAATCTGAGTGTGAGTCCGAAGATAAAACCATGGAAGAGCTAATTATTCAACCAGAATCTCCATTGCAGGGATGACTTGAGCTAGATGTTACTCAGTGATGCACTACTACTCAGGTTTGAGTTACACTATGAGATTTTGTAACTGTAATTCCTCACCATCAGCATTAACAACCAGGGCCTGTATTCAAATCTAGCAATCCTCTCAGAAAACTCTTAATTTAGCTTAAGATTCGTGACTGATCTGAGAGCTACTCTGAATAAGGAAAAGGCAAAAACTCTCATCTTAGTGAGGAGGCGGGGCTGACCCTGTTGCTATGTATGATACAATCTTTTGAAGACTGTGATTGATTGGTTATCCAAGAAGGAAGAAAAAGAAGAGTGATTAACTATAGGGTCTATTCAAAACTTTCACTTTGAAATTACATGCGTATTATTTTTTCCTATTTGACCATTCTCTCGCTCACACACATACACACTATATATGCGTATAAATCTTTTTTTTTTATTATTATTATTTACCATGCTGTTAGTTTCCTATAAGGTATTTGATTGGCTTAGAATAATAAAAATTGTTCCACTCTTTCCAATTACACTGATTGCAGTCTATTTAAGTGGTGGTTTGAATGAGGGTTTTAATGGAAACAAAACCAAGAAGGATGAGAAAGCTTGACTGTACAGAGGAACAGTGTTTACTGTTAGCCCAGATAGTGGATGAACACAAGGCCATCCTTAAAGGAAAATTTGGGCCAGGTATCAATCTATAGTGTTACTTACGGTCATTCATTGTCTGCAAAACATTTCTTCTCCCTCATCATCTTTCTGTCATAGTGTCTCACCTGCTAAAGAAACTCTAAAGCCTCTTAAAAGTCCTCATCGTACTCCTAACAATTTTGAACCGTAAGACCTTTTAAGGGTTAAGATGCTTTCTGAATTACTTTTTTCATTACTAGAATTTTTTCTTTAATTTTAAGAGTAAAGCCCACATTTCAAAGAATTTTCTTAGAATTTTGTCACTAGGAGCTACTCTTTTATCCAATGTGAAAGCCCTTATAGACCTTATGCACCAGAGAAACGTGGGCGCAGTCATCTTTAGAATATCGTCTTTAAACTTTCGTTTTTGCGGTCGCTCTGTATATTTCTGTGGCATTGCTGTCGAGGAGTAATTAGCTAGTGAAGTGGATTTACTCATTGTAGAGTTAAAAGTTATCATGAGCATTGTACTGTTTATCATAAGCATTGTAAAGCAAATGTCTTAACAAATGTCGACTGGGAAATTTTTTACGAGCAGTTCATTCATATCTATGCAAGATCACTGTGAAAATACAGACCGGAAGTCAAAAGACAACGAGCTCAGCTCTGAAAAGGGGTGGGGCTACATAAGGTCTATAGTGGTCCACAGATGATTAGCAGAAGTAACAGTAATAACGTGATTTAGCCAGTTTGCAGGAGGCCTACATAATATAAAACACAAAACTAAGTATTTTGAACAGCGGTAGAAAATATATACATCAATAATTATTCATACTTAGAGGTTGTGATTCTGAGGAGCAAGTTGGTCCAATTGAAGTAGGTACTGAGCATAGACTGTATGTTCTAGGACTTAGACATCTTTCTAGTGCAAGTGTTTTGCGAATCCCGCATGGAACTCTGAGACTTGAGAAGCAGTTGTCAGTAAAATGAGGGGAACACAGCAAAAGTTTGTGACAAAAGGAGTATTTGTGATAGAAGGAGTATTTCCTTCAGAAAGGAGTATTTCCTTCAGAAAGACCATTGGTTAGCAAGGTTAGCTAAACATTTTTTGACCCTGCCTCTTAAAAGAATCGGAATCGAGAATCGTTAGGAACCGGAATTGAAACAAGGAATCGGAATTGGAATCAGAATCGTTCAAATTCAAACGATACCCAACCCTAATCTTGACGACATGATATTCCACATGAATAAGCTACAGCATGTCCTGTCCACGCAGAATATAGGTTACATTATGCAAATGCTAGTAAGTCGTGACTCGTGACACGTGTGAACTTCGCAAAAATAGATTCGAACTCCAAACGGCTCATTTAAGCGATTCCAAGTCGAGTTCGACTATTTTCTATTGAGATAAAAACTATTTATGATGCACTTAAAACTTTGCAGACTGTTTAAATTCACAAATATCTACATTACACTGCTGCGTGAAAGGTTATTTTTTAAAACAATCCATAATAGGGGCACTTTAACAGCTCACCAGAGTAAGATTTTCAGTGAAAAGCCACTTGAAATTAAATCTATTCTTCACACAAAGCAAGTTCTTATGTATTCAAATTTGAAATACAGTGCACAAGTGGAAATGGAGTAACCTACTGGCTTTCATTACGTTAATAATATTTGAGAAATAATATATTAAAATATGCTGATGAGTAATGAGTAAAATATGCTTATTGACTAATAAGTCAATAATTAATAATTTAACCATATCAGTATCGGCCATTATATGTTCATTTTTAATGTTATAGTTATGGACCCAAAAAGACAATCTGGCTGATATATAAAGCCGATAAATAAGGGATCATTTCCTTCAGCTGAGACACTTCTGATGCCCACTGTTCACCACAATGCTTTTGAACTGCTTGAAATATGATTGAAATCACTTTGAAAAGAAAAATACAGTTAAAGGGGTGGTTTACTGCTCGTTCTTTGCATGATGGTGTTTATGGGGTGCAATAACATGTCTTCATGTTTGTTTGTTTTTAAAAAGTTTGCTGTTGCGATTACAAATAATTTTTCTAACTTTATGTCTTAAACACACAAAATAGCATCGAACTGACTTGCTACAATAAACAAACAGTGTTGGTGTTACGTTCTTGATCAAATCGAAAAATTTACGTCATAAGAGTATACATGGAAAATACATTTACAAAGTTAGTACTTAATTACAAATTCAGGTCCAAAATGTTTATACCTGTTTGAAACACGAAATAGCATAACTAAGTAGCTAATGCTAACTAATGCAATGGGTACAGCAGTTTGAAGATCCAAATTGCAGGTTCAATTCAACTTCAAAGGGCTCTACACAATCCTAAGCCGAGGAATAAGGTCTTAAGAATTTTTCTTATCTAGCAAAACAATCATTTTCCCAAAATATATATACATATATATAGATCCAGTCATTTTCCCAAAATATATATAGATATATATATGATACATACACACACACACTCACCTAAATGATTATTAGGAACACCATACTAATACTGTGTTTAACCCCCTTTCACCTTCAGAACTGCCTTAATTTTACGTTGCATTGATTCAACAAGGTCAATGCCATGTAGAAATCTTGTTCTTTCAGTTGTTCAAATGTTGTTCAATTATTTAGAAATGTTGGTCCATACTGATAGGATAGCATCTTGCAGTTGATGGAGATTGTGGGATGCACATCCAGGGCACGAAGCTCCCGTTCCAGCCACATCCCAAAGATGCTCTATTGGATTGAGATCTGATGACTGTGAGGGCCATTTTAGTACAGTGAACTCATTGTCAAGTTCAAGAAACCAATTTGAAATGATTCAAGCTACGTGACATGGCGCATTTTCCTGCTGGAAGTAGCCATCAGAGGATGGGCACATGGAGCCCATAAAGGGATGGACATGGTCAGAAACAATGCTCAGGTATTTAAACGATGCTGCAATCGGCACTAAGGGGCCTAAAGTGAGCCAAGAAAACATCCGCCACACCATTACACCACCACCACCAGCCTGCACAGTGGTAACAAGGCATGATGGATCCATGTTCTCATTTTGTTTACGCCAAATATCTGACTCTGCCATCTGAATGTCACAACAGAAATCGAGACTCATCAGACCAGGCAACATTTTTACAGTCTTCAACTGTCCAGTTTTGGTGAGCTATTGCAAATTGTAGCCTCTAGACTCCAGAGGGGTCTTCTGCTGTAGTAACCCATCCGCCTCAAGGTTGTGTTCATGTTGTGGCTTTGCAAATGCTTTGCTGCATACCTCGGTTGTAACGAGTGGCTATTTCAGTAAAAGTTGCTCTTCTATCAGCTTGAATCAGTCGGCCCATTCTCCTCTGACCTCTAGCATCAACAAGGCATTTTCACCCACAGGACTGCCGCATACTGGATGTTTTTTCTCTTTTCACACCATTCTTTGTAAACCCTAGAAATGGTTGTGTGTGAAAATCCCAGTAACTGAGCAGATTGTGAAATACTCAGACCGGCCCGTCTGGCACCAACAACTATGCCACGCTCAAAATTGCTTAAATCACCTTTCTTTCTGACATTCAGTCTGGAGTTCAGGAGATTGTCTTGACCAGGACCACACCACTAAATGCATTTAAGCAACTGCCATGTGATTGGTTGATTAGATAATTGCATTAATGAGAAATTGAACAGGTGTTCCTAATAATCCTTTAGGTGAGTGTATATACACACATACATTAGAGGTGTAAAGGTTCACAAAATTCACAGTTCGTTTCTGAATACGATACACTTGTGTCACGGTTCGAGTTCGGTTTGATGACGTTTCAAATACAGCAAAAAGAAAGAAATGGCAGAGAAATTTGCTTGATTTAATTTTTTAATTAGATTTTTATTAAAACTAACATCACAAAGTATGATATTTTTTAACTTTGAGCAATGATGGAACCATACTTGACTTTTCTTAGGAGCATATAAAACAAAACAGCTCCTTGGACAAAATGAAATGTAATATTGTAGTAGTTATAAACAATTAAAGGTTTTATTTTAGTTTAGATTAACATTTGAGGCCGGCAGCAGTTGTATTGATAATGTCAAAATACAACCGACGTGATGTTACTTGAAACATTATAGCCTTCAATTCCTGCCAAACTTACATATAGTAGTGTTATACAGTAAATCCATGGTGATGTTGCTGATCTGTGGAGACTGGATAGTTTATTCATGGCACAATGTTTCTTCCTGGTTTCCACGTCAGCGCTGTTTAATCCGTTAATAAAAGAGAAATGTGAATGTTTCTCACTAGATCTCGCAGCGATGTTATTACTTCAGTGGCGAATTCAAATGTTTTCTTTACTGGATTTGGCTGTGTAGTTAGTAACAGTGCTGATCAAGATCAGCTCCATCGGCTCGACGCTTCACTGGTCCAAACTGATAAAACATCCGTTATCCAGACAACCACACAATAACAAGTAGCTCAGTTTCGTTTCGCTTACATTACATTTGCCATTTGATGTTGGGCAATGTTGTGGTCACGCCAGCGTCTCTTACATTATGAACGCGCTTGCCACAGCGCAGCGCGCCTAACGTTACATTTGAATGAAATGTTGTCGGCAGGAAAATGATTACCGAAAACCGAACCGAAACCCTTGTACCTAACGGTTCAATACGAATACGTGTATCGTTACACCTCTAACATACATTTATAAAATGGTTAAGTTCCAATCCTTGATTCTGATTGGATAGGGTATATAATAAGGTACTCAAGGCAATAAGCAATAAGGTAGTGGTACTAGAGGCAAGTGCTGTATCGTGAATAAGTAACGGCTGAAGGGTTGCACTTTTAACAATGCCCTTCAGGCATAACTTTTCACGATACAGCACAGCCTCTCGTACCTTATTGCTTATTGCCTCGAGTACCTTATTATATACCTTATTACTTACACTTAGTTTTTTTAACTGCTTCAGAAATTGTCCGAACAGTTTTTTTTGTAAATGGCTTTTGACTTTGTTTACACAGAGAACGTGCAAAGACTGTTTACATTGGGATCGTGTAGAGCCCTTGGAAGCTGTATTGAAACTGCGATTTGGATCTTCAAACAGTTGGACCCCATTGAATTCCACTATATAGAGAAAATCCTGCAATGTTTTTTTCTCAAAAACCTTATTTTCTTTTCAACTGAAGAAGGAATACATTTCTTTATACATTCCCCACGTCCAACATATTGGATGACGTGGGGGTGAGCAATGTCTGGAAATTTTAATCCTGAATATAGGGTATATAAAATTATAATGAAAAAAAAACTACTGTCTAAGAATGTTGTGAATTATTTGTGCGCCAGTGTTTCAGCAATAAGGAAGAGCACATCCAGAACGGAATTATTAAAAGTTCACTTGTGCATTCGCCGCCTTTTGTTTTGTGTAATTGTAAATAATATTAATATTAATTTAATATCAAATTAATATTATTAGTAATGTTAATTTCAGAGGTTTCTTTTTCAAAAATATTAATGCATTATTAATAATGACTAGCTCTTAAAAAAAGTTTAATTAAAATAATTTCATTGTAATATCAAAATAATTTTATTGTCTGTGTGCAATATTCCATTGCATTTATTAATGGCACATGCATTTTTATTCTTTTAATCGCAAGTAATGTTGTCCAATGAATTGTTTGCATTATTTATGCATTATTTCTTTTTTATACATCATTTATTAGCAAATATAAAGAATTATCAATATTGGCTAAAAATGTTATCTGGAAGCATCCATATCAATTATTATAACCAAAAAAAGTATTGTTTTTTATTGAAGAACAAAGAGCTCTTGAAACTTATGGAATCACTTAATGAATATTGGAATATTGGAATATTGGATGATAATAAATAAACATAAATAAATAAAAATAAAAGTTTTAAAAAAAAGCAGCTGTCATAAATACAAAATGTTAAGATCCACTTATTTATATTGGTCATAGAAGCAAAACGTGCATATAAGTATCATTTACAAATAAACAAGATGATTTTCACAGATAACTTTTAATCAATGACACATTTCAGTGCTTATCATTGGCGGATCGACATCTTTGATTATACTGTTTAAAATGACAGACAAGAAAAGCCACTTGATTACATATGAGCTTAGGGCAAAATCAGAGCAAAGCATGATAGTGGTGACTGGTACTAAGGATGATGGACTTTGTGGAACTCCACGGATTCAATAAGCTCATGGTCAAAAGTCGAGTTCTACCAATAAGGCAAAAAGACTACAGTCAATATGATGATCATACCACCTCCTGTGCTAAAAAGGCAAAGGCATTATCCATTGGTTAAATCCAGATCCCACCCACACTGGTGGTCTGTTCACTCGTCGAACGTTACCATCACCTTCATCCCTTTGTCATAGAGTATGTCGATTAAGAACCAAAGCCATTAACTCAGTTATTACCATGTGCTTCCGTGAAGCTTCTGCATCTTTAAAGTCACCATAAAATCAAAACATACCACTTTTTGTTTTTGATGGGAAATTACAGTATTTTGTTAAGATTTAACAGTGCACATTATATTTTTATAATTTAAAGTGCCCTCAATTTTTAATCAAAATAACGTCCCCTGCCCTGACCCCTTCCCCTCTTAGCAGTGACATCTCTCTGCTCTCTGATGACGTGTTTAATGGCATGAGGCGGGACAACCTGTCACTCATATAAGTTGAATATAATGCAAACTAAGGGTTTCCTACAAACATGTTCCAGATCGATAGACAAGCTCGTGTTTGTAAAAAAAAAAAAAAAAAATGTAACACTTTTATTTAACTATGGCAAAAAGACCTCAGCCAATGACCCGGAAACGTACAAACGGTGGATACGTAACGTTATAGCGGATAAGATCAGAGCAAGAAAGAAAGAGTTCATGTAGAAAACGTTATTAAAAGAAAAAAAGCTCCAGACAAAAAAGTGTATAACTTGTTTCAGAATGTTGAATGTATCATCAAACGCCCATCATGTTATCGTTACCATCATGACACACAGTAATCGATGGCTGATTGTTGGAGTAGCTTGTCTGAATAATGTAAGTGCAGTGTATGTACCAACCTGCCCATTTCCGAGTTTGGAATGCCCTCATCAAATTTCCCATTCCCCCACAATCCACACACGAATCCCGTTAAGCAGACCAGCACAGAGAGCTCACCGACACCCAGGCCACAGTGACAACACCGGTCCAAACAGTGCATCTGTCAGCAGCTCCATGACGACAGAATCAACGTGCCTCGGTGTCTCACACACGTAAAATCACCACTGTTTTCAGCAGACTTCTGCACGAATACGAACAGCCAAGATTCTACACGTTGTTTCTGGCTCGGTAGTGTGCAGGATTCGATTCAAGCACATCCGCTTCCGTGTTGATTACGCATCGTTACGTTAATCTGACAGACTGCCTTCTGATTGGATAGAAGATCTGTGCGTCACCGTACACAACCCCACGCCTATCCGGCGAGAGAAAGATTAAAGGTGTGGATAAAACATTATTTAAAAAATATGGACAGTCTCTGAGATGACTTTAATAATTAAAATTGTTTCAGAATCATACGTCATCGCGGAAACAATTAAATACATTTAAATATGATGCCTCCCTTAAGAACAATGTGCATTTACTTTAAATAAAAACTAATATTTAGGTATAAGTTGGCATGATGTGCAGGATGATTATGATGATGTGTTATTATAGGAAATAAAAAAAAATGCTAATTTAGTTGTTATAGAACAAAATGTAAAATTATTCCTCAGAGGCCATTTGGGTAAGAAGCCCCACGTCTAAAACTTTTACAAAATGCATAAATTACTTTTGATATAATTCTTATTAATATCAATATCTATATGTGTCATTCATGTAATGCATGCATTTAAAACGTAATTTTGACAATTTAGCTGATTCACAGACAAAGCAGAAATCCCAGTAAATAGATTTTTCTAAAGATATAAGCTGACTTAGCCTATCTACTGCATATGAATATTTAAATAATTAATTGCCCATATTTTAATTGAAGATGTCATGATAGTCTAGCATTACTATGAATCCAAACTGGATGATTTCACTCAACTAACCTTTTAATGAAACTAGACACAAATATAACAACACAGGCCTTACAAAGCTTTTTAAGTTGACATACTGTATTTAATTAACTATTTAATCAACACTTTTATTATATTTTACTATCCAAAACATAATGTTGGGTAAAAGTCAAAATAGCTGATATGTTTTTCAGGTGAAACTTTTACAAAAATTACTTATGACATATTTTATGCAAATATAAACATCTAAGCAAAAATGTTCTCTATTATCTCTCCTATTTTTAATATTTTGCTTATAAATTGGACATACTGTATATGCTTATCAATTATACCTGAACTCCTATATCAATTGCTTTGAGCTGTCTGTTTCTCCCTTGTTCTTGTCTTGGTTTTTATTTTCTCGGCCACAGTGTCTAAAATAAACAATATGTACATTTTTCTTTTCAAGAACGCATATTTGATTTTGCAGTCGATTTTCAAATGTATCAAATAAAGTGCAAAACAACAAAAGACTAATTACTAAATGCTAATTAAGAAAGTTGTAAGTCACTATTTATAATAAAAGAAATGGATAAAAGTTTGACTCATTATACATAAAAAGAAAGATAATAGATCAGATCCTTGAAAGTGGATACACACACCTAAAACTCTCATTTAAACCATATTTAATTAAAGACAACTACTACTAACTAGATTTAACCCAAGCACAATTTAAAAAAAAGAAAATAAAACATTGATTGCTTTATTTTTTGAACCACTGTAATTATTTCAGGCATCCAAAACATGCTTTGTCTGGATAAGCAAACTTCAGGGATTTTCAGCAATTTTGTCCTTAGTGTTTGGGTACAAAATACACACACAAATTGTGCAGAAGGCTTCTACAATTCTTTTGGGAAAATGCAGGCTAAATCAGTGTGAAGTTTGAAATATTTTGATGATCCATAATCAGCATTTACACATGGGACAAAATGTTTCCCGTGTAGTCTGATGTTTATTGCTTGTGTAGGAACACATGCCTGCTTCTGAATGTGGTTTTGTCTTAATTTGTAATATGCCACAGTTAAAATTGGGTCATATAAATGCTATTAATAAAAAATGTTTGGTTTGTACTGGCAAACTTGACTCCATATACTGCACGCCAGAAATAAAAGGACACTTTTATTACCACATTTCAGTCTGTTAAAATTGGTCTTCATGACTTTTAAAAACCTTAATGTAAAAATTAGTGAAAATATTAGATTCACAGCATAACACACAAAATGGAGAAGTAATGACAACCAAAATATTTGTAATAGGCTATGTAAAGATGTGATCAGAGTTGTCTCAGTGTGTGTGTGTGTGTATGTGTAGAGAGAGTAAATCATTTACAAGGACACACATTTTACACTGGTGTTACAACATAAATATGGCTAAATGTAAAAAATGCAGAAAGTTTTCTATTATGGGTTTAGGGTTTATGAGAATGTACAGTTTGTACAGCATAAAAATCATTCTGTTCCCCATAAAACATGAAAACATGTGTGTGTGTGTATGTGTGTGTGTTCAATTTATCAAATTCCTTCCAAGCTCATAGATTTTGTTTGCTTTACAATAGATTTTTGATGGGGAGTGATGACATGATATCAACAAATCTACATAATTTTAAATTATTTTAATAGGAAATAATAAGGATAATGGGAAAGATTTCATTTACAGTGTCCTTGGTTACACAATGTTACATGTACTTACCATAGTAATAACTGTAAATTATGCATAATAACATGCATCTAACCCTCAAACAAATCCCAATCCTACTCTTAACCCTATAGATAATAAAGTTGTTAATTAATACTCAGTACTTGAATATATAATTACACTGTAAACAATGACACATTAAATAAAAAGTGTATCCAGATAATGAAATAACAAGCACATGATCAAGACCTTTAAGATTTTTAAAGAAACATTACATATGAAAACAGACATATGTTGTATGCAATCTGTAGCTTTTTTAATTCTCAGGTGTCTTTATGCTACAGTTGTTTAGTGCAATGACTAAGTGAGGTACTTTGAATGTTATGTCATGTGGAACCAGGGTTATTAGTAACTAAAACTTTAAATAAACATTAAATATAGACATGGAAAAAAACACATAACAAAATAATTATAACTACAACTATAAAACTAAATTACATAAAAAACTATAACACTTTTGGAACATCAGCAATAAATAACTACTAAAACGAAATAACCAATTAAAATAAAGTGACCATTGTTGTAAGCAGAAGATAGTGTATTAATCAAACAAAGTACATTATGATGGAATTCTTAAGATTTTTAGCAGTTGCAATTGACTCAGCTCAATTTAATATATTAGTAGGCTATATGTTGGTAAGCTTTACCGGTTAAATTAAAGTGGAAAGAGGAGATGTTGGTTACATTGTTTATTATAATTTTTAGATTTATATTTCAGTGCCTTCCGAAAGAAGGTAAGCAGTAATTTTGAAAACCTCAAGTCTCATTATTATCAAGTTAGAAAACCATTCAAAGAACAGTATTATGCAGTAGTTCTGAACTTATCATTTAAAATGTCAAAATCTGTAAATGACACACACACGACTGGTGTGTACCAATGCAAGTTTCCCTCTGCAAACTGCAACCACATCCCTTTATTGTGCAGATTAAATAAAAAAAATTGCATTATATTGCAATATTTGATATCATTGTCCAGTCTGTATCAGTCAGTAATTGGAGATTAACTGAGGAGTTTCTTGAACAACCAACATATTTCAAGTATACAGTGAACAAAAAAGTCTGTCTTATGTAAGATCTATATAAACCCATTTCACATAAGGATCTTTAAGGATCTTTAGAATCTCTAAGGAGATCTCTAAAGTGTCACATGAGAGAAAAATCCTTACTCAGCATACAGAATTTTGTTTAAAAATGCTTAATTTTAAATAACTTGAATTGTTTTAATGTAAGTTTGCAATAGCATGTGTAATATTGAACCTGTCACAATGTCAAGAGTAAAGACAAGGCAGAGAACACAGTACACGGTTTGTATAAAACTTACAGAAAAAAGGAAAATTGGCATCTTTGCCCTTTATTTAAATTATTTTAAACATGTGTTGAAGATTTTGAAAGCATATGTGTATTTGTGCTTGGACTTTATTAGTGATGAACGCATAAAACATGCCAAATTGTGCGTACATTACACATTTTGACCAGGCTGTCATACAAAGGAATTATGAACACATTCAATAACAAGAGAGAAGCAATGAAATATTAATAACTGATTATGTTTGTATAGTCAGGGTCATGCTTTTTCCTGTGAGCTTTTAAATAAAAATAAAAGTCAAATAAAACCAGTAGATTTAGTTTTCTTTTTATTTCCCAAAATAATTGTATCAGATAAAACCCTAACCAAGTTTAGTGTTTGTTCTTCCTCATATTGAATCAAATGAAAGCTGTCAAATCAATGTATTTTAGATGTAATTACATATAGCATAATAGTTTGTAAATATATAATGTGTGTGTGTGTATGTGTGTGTAGTTTGTGTGCTTGTGTGCCTGTGCATGTGTGTGTGAGAGAGTGAATGATATTACACGAACACACACACACACGACCCACACACACACACACACACACACATATATATATATATATATATATATATATATATATATATATATATATATATATATATATATATATATATATATATATATATATATATATTTGCATTTTTATGTTAGATGTGATTAATCAATTTGACCTCACTAACTAAAAAAATATTAAATATTTCCATCATATTTTGCTGGTTTAACTTGACCTTGTATGTCTATTAGAAAAACTGGACATCACTTTTGACCACTTCTGTATATTAAGCATGTCCATAAAATGTCACAAAAATATATATATTTTTTAAATAAATCCAGCATAATAATCTCACTTCAAATAGCGAGGAACAATCACATTGTGTTTTGTTAAGCAATACAGAAACTAAAAACCAAAAGCAAATCTGTCTTGTATGTAGAAAATTAAATTCAATATGCATTTGATATGTTTTTAATAAACCAAAAAAAGAGTATTGTAATTAAATTATTTTGAGTTTAGAAGAGAAAAATGTAAGTAGTGTTTGTTCTTCAAAATCATCATACAATGTTATCTTGCAGATGTCCAGAATCACTTGCTCAATGCCCTGAATCATCAGTAACACCCACACCACAACCCAAACTGTTTTAAGTTACGAAACGGCAAGTTTGGAGGGTTGGGAAGGATCAAATGATAACATGAAAATAAACTGTCTAAATAACATCTACCATATTAGGAAATATTAATGTCATTTTAAAAAGAAAAAAAAATGTAATAAAAATATTATACATTTTTTATATTTATAAAGAATATAGCTTCTTGCATGATTAATAATTTACTTTGCATATTTTATTATTAGATTTTTACTGGGTTGGATATCACAACATGAGAGATTTGCCTGGGCTTTGAACCTTATGCGTGGTGTGTTTACCAAACAAACTGAACCAGTTTGACCGTTGTAAATACTTTCCCATACTGCTAAATTAATTTGAATGAAAACCTTGCTTGCAGTTACAGTATTTGTTTTGTCATTGATGAATTAATACAAAATAACATTCCACTGTTTGTATATGCGATTAGAGTAGTGTGAGCGTGTCACCTCTTAAATGGAGTCAGAGGACGGGAGTCAACCTCATGCCATATTTCTTGTTAAAAAGCATAAAAAGAAACAATTCCAAAAGCATACAGATCTGTAATTCTGAACATTTAAACTAAATATGCAATCAGTGCACCTGATTACAATCTACAGCATTGTAAGAAGAAGACAAAGACAAAAATCCATAAGTGTTCCATAGCTATTAAATCAATAACATAATAACAAGTATTTAAGAAACACACACAAATGTCATTATTCACGTGGCTGGCATCTGTTATTTAGGGATCTGCTGATCTGTTGACTCGACTACCCTCCCTCTTCCATCTCTCTCTCTCTCTCTATGTGTGTGTGTGTGTCTGCTTCTCTCTGTTTAAGCTCAGACCCAGGGCTGGAATAACCTGCACACAATTAACATGCATTGTTGTTAAAAATAGTTTTATTTAAAAATGCCTTACTAGACATAGTGGATTGCTTTAATGGGTTGTTTCTGCTTGATTTGAGGACGAGACTGGAAAATAAAATTAGCTGGAAAGTGAGACGCCCTGAACACAATTTTGTCATAAAAAACTAAAGTATAAAGTATAAAAATAACAAATAAAAATAAAAAAGTTTTTAGGGTAATTCCATTAATGACAATTAGAGAGAAGACAAAAATTAAGGAAAGTGCTGTCAGCACCCTCACACTCATACACACTTATATGACTCATGAATTTCAAATAAATATTTTTTATTTTTGAAAACCATGTAATGTTGACACCCAGTCCATTGAACAATTGCTATACTGTAACTGTAAATTAATCATAACGCAATCAATCATTACATTGCATGCTATGAAACAATAAAACAAATATTCTCACAAGCAAGATCACCATATTATCCAGCACTTTCTAATTGAGTAATCATATATCAAAGCATCCTGGAGAACATTGCATTTAAAACTTAATAATACTGTTTTTTTACAGTAATGCATTTGCATCACAGCATTGCTGCACCTGTGGTTTGCGTTTTTACAGTAGTGGCACAGTATTAGAAGCAGTGCACAAGTCCCATACTATATGCCATGATGATGATGATGATGATATGATTCAGTTAAGGTTTTTTTGCTTGTTTGTTTTTCTTAAAAGTGAATTAAGAGCTGCCTGACGTGTGGATAAATAATGTTACGAAGTTCTGAGTACATTATGAAAGCTCTCTTATGAAGATTACCTTATCTTGTATGTAATGTTTCTGTCTATAACGTGTTAAGGTAAGTGTGGACAAGCTTTATTTTAGAGGCACGTGATACTAGAAGCTGATTCTAAGCAAACATTTTAAAATGTTCCTGTGAGCACCATACACGTGTTTTTAATTGAATTTAGCAAGGAGTTATTCAAAGATCGGTCCGTCCATACGACGTTTACTGTTGACTATATTTCCATGTTTAGAAATTGTATGGTAACTCTGCAAACACACTTGATGTTCCACGAGCTGTATGCAACAGCACCTGCGCGCGCGTCAGCTGCGTCTCTGCAAAACTCCAAATAAGATGTCACGATCCAGATGTAAAATTCATTTTATTGCATTTGTGCTTTAATTCAGTTATTTATTCACATGGGAAAAGCGTCAGGCATCGCATCGTTTAAATTGGTTATAGGTAAGCATGCAGTCCCCAACCCTTACTCTTAAAATTCAGAATAAAATCTCATGTTAAATTGATAAGGCGCGGTTGAGAGTCCACTTGATACTGAAAGGGTGTGCCAGACATAGGGTTAAAAAAAATTAAAGAAATGAAATTAGTAAAGACCGAGGATTTGTTCCAGTTTTTAAAAAAATCACATAATAATCATTCTGGCAATGAGTATGATGATAGTCCGAGAGGAGCAGAAGTAAGAGAGAGCTTTCTTCTATTATTCGCTGTGTGTGCCCTCCGCAAATGCTTTTTGGGGTAAGGGCTTCCCATTGATAGTTGAGAACAGCAAGCCCAGACCGCAAAAAGATTCGTGAAAGACTTTTCCATTCGCTTTGAATGTGGCATCTGAGTTGTAGGCTTGGTCCATAATTACTGACAGTCCATGTTGTTGTAGCCAATGGCCGGACCGTGTGCAGTAGAATCCAATTCTACACATTCGCGGAGAAATGCACGGAATCCGCTCTAGTGTACGACTCCCTTCCCAACCGAGCCCGTGCACCGTCATTTTATCCGTACTCTGATGCCGTTCCAATGGCCATACTGTACATATTATCCTGTTCGTGATGTGGTTAAGCAAAAAGCTGATCTACTCCTGTCAGTCGATAGATCTGTTGAAGGAGGGGAATTACTGCGCTCCAGCTCACAGTAAATAGAGAGCAGTGAAGGATTTCATTGGAGCATGCGAAAACTCGTCATTCGACCAATCCGTGCTATTCTCACACAGGGACCCCCCTTTTGAAAAAAGGAAAAATAGAGAAACCAATTCTCCACCGGAGTGCGAAATGCATTTAATACATTTGCTTCATTGTTGCCTTTGCAAAGCGCGTTTTCTTAATCCGAACGTGTCATCCTGTCGTTCCACATCTGATCATGATCGTGATATATTATACGGGTTTCGGTTGTTTGTCGGGTGTTAATCTACCTCAAAGCATCTGGAATGATCAGTTCAAACACAAAATGCATCTATCCATATCAAATAATAAGCACCACCACCGCCGAATAAATATCAAAGCGATCCAGCTGGTCACTTACCACAAGTTATTCAAGATCCGTGTGTACAAGCTTGCACACTGCTTCCTCTTTTCCTTGTCTCATAAAATAATGAACACCATTCTCTGAGTCTGGCTATATTCGGATACCCCACTCACTCACGCACGCGCGCGCACGCACACACACACAACCATAAAATAACCTCATCCTCACAAGTACGAGCACACGCGCACACATAAACTCTCTAGCCAGAGAGCCCTCCACTCAAAGTCGCCTTTCTCTCGAATTTCCTGCGGATCCCAAGGTCAGAACTGTGACAAGGGGAGAACAGCGAGATCCTAACATTTAAGTCCAGTCTTAACAGATCGCGCTCCCGTGGAGACATGATGAGGTTGTGGTTTCATTTGTGGAAGTTTCCAGTCAGTCACGATTCCCTCCATCTGTCTCCGGCACCCAGCGCTTTGCCCCTACTGACGCAGCCGACGCGCATTACTCACTTTAGCAGTCACGACTCGCCAATCTGTGCTGTTTCCGATTAAACCGCACGCCAAAAAATGAATTACCAAGGAGCGCTAGGCTCTTACCCACTTCATACGTTTGGCAATTGTGAAGAATTGATTGGTCTTTGAAGTGATGAACACAAACCAAATGTATGACCGAAATTTCACTACGTGTTTAGTCTGGCGAGCTGGATTTACAAAGACCATGCTTTGGTCTATAAATAAAGCAGACTGTTTACGAATCAGCGATGCTAGATTTGATGCTGGCTCTGAGATCAGTGATGGCTGTTCAATTTTGTCACAATTGACAGGTGTCATGGTTTATCACAGATTCTTGGAAGATGGATCCCAGGTTGGTTTTGCGGATGAGGGACCATCTCGTCAGCTTGCCTGGTCATAATTAAGCCAGCTAGGACGAGCAAACCAGTTTAGGCTGATTTAGAATTGTGTGTTCAACAGGATTCCCAGACTAACCTAAGGATCCCCGTGCAGGGCCAGGGAATTAATTATTAAACGTATGGGATATTCTGAATTATTGAGGAAATGGTCAGATCTTGGTGTAGGCTGTAAAGACCAGAAAACCCAACAATTTCCTCATGAGAGGTCTATAAATGTCTATAATGAATCGTCTTTCATGCGTTTCTGTAATGACTGGATCTTTGGACTGGACACAAGCTGCAGCGATTTCAGCACCACTCGTGGCGGACAGCTCCTCTGCATTATAGACGCTTCAACATGTGATATCGGCCACGAATGATCATTATCAAATGTATAATGTTATTCAGAGAACCTTTGTTTTCTTTTTTGAGCGTTTTCCTGATTAGATCAAGCTCCAATTAGATCCCCCTCCATCTCCATTCACTGAAGGCAGACAGGGTGATTCCCTGACTTCGATGCATGGGATATTAAACCCCTGCGTGGTGAATTGAGAAGATCCGTCAAGAAGAGGAAAAATATACATAGCCTTTAAAGCCAGAACATGCAACTGAGGTCACCAGGAGAGCAAGAGATCTCGCCGGTGGAGGGAGCCCTCAATGAGAGAAATACACATTGAATGAAACGTTCAATAACACACGGAAATATCTCAAGGACAAAACAAAAGAACATAACGTGCCGCCCTGGTGTGTTTTTATGCCTCAAAACGAAGGCTGCATATGAGGGTGATACCCCTGTCTATTTCTGGATCAAGCTGTTACTTATTTTTAGAGCACTTGGAGAAAAAAGCACTCACAAATGCTCCTCAATACGTGATCACCGTGACATGCGCGTTCACATCTACTCTCTAACGCGGTTTGCGTAAACGGTCGTGAGTCGTGACGCTCGGTTATGGAGACATGGCATCCTTAAGCAATGACTAATCGGGATTTCTGCTTTTATTCGAATGGATGCGGATTTTTCTCTCGTTTTTGACAGGCTGTTGAACTGATTTGAGCCACTATTCCGCCCCAATTAACGATCATTATCAACAATAGCCTGACAGATACAATCATAGACAAATTAATTATTTGTTCAATAAAACAAATCATATTTTTTGCTCATAAATACAATGATGTGTGTAATGTATGTATGGAAAAGAAGTCTTTTCTGTTTCCTCCTTTCTCCAAAGCTGCGTCAGTTGCATTGACGTCACGTTCATATTCTCCTCCCTTAGTCGTTCCCTTAATGAAAGACATTACTGCTGTATTTGGTGGCTGTTTTATCGTATAAGGCGATAGTATGATAAATGTTTGAGGCAAACATTTTAACATTATTGAAACCAGGAGGAGTTTTTTTTTACACACACTCACGCTAACCACATAAGCACACCAATATAGCCCACTGTCAGTGTAGAGCAAGAATGGACATTAAACCCTTTCTTGAAAACAGAAGGACCAAGTAAAAAACGATTGTTTCTAATGTTAACCTATTCAAATTCGTGCAGTACAAACCAGACTAGATGCAATAAAAGCTGACACATGCAGTCATATAATGGTTGTGCCAATGGGTGATCGATGATGCAAAGACGCAGACGGTGCCAGAAAAATCCAGCTCTGGCTCTGAGGCCTTATGCAAGTCCAAAACTACGTCCATCTGATCGCGATTGTGCTGCAAAAGCCACAGTTTAGCCTGTTCAATTTATCATAAATATTCACAAGTTCTGAAATACCGTTTTGTAGCTACATTTGAGGCCGCAGCAGCCCAAAGTACTTGGCCCTTGTAAAAAAACGCAACGCGCAAACGATAGTATAGGAAATGGGAATGCAAGGTAATGGTTTGCAGGCTACACTACGTAGTTGCAATGTGTTTATGCATGAATAGCCTATTGCTAGGCTATTTCATACTGTTTTATGTGAAATGTAGTCCGACGCAGGCGCACGCATTGAGGCCTGAGGTAGTCGTGTAGTCTAGTCGCTGTCCATGGTTCTGAACCAGCCGTCCGCTCATTTCAGCCGAGGGAACAGACTTTCTTACCCTTCATTGTTGTTACTGAGGGAGTTGGCAGGGTCTAGATATTCCAGGTTACAAATTCAGTGATTTAAGATGTAGGTTGGGGAACCATTATCAATAGGTACTGTAGCAAATCAAGCTAGAGGAGTAAAACACGAACACTTCTGACATGAGAAAAAAAAAACATTGTTTCATTATTTCATCCGTTTGTTTGCTCTTATTAAAACGTAAGAGTGGACTCTAAACGTGTACCGAAGATATCAGTGGGATTCATAAATGTTACAACAGCGCGAATCGTGACCACTCGGCAACAATAAGAACAACACGCTTTGAGAACATCGCAATTGGGAATTTAAACTGTGAAAGAGCCGCATAATCGAAAGACGAATAATCTGCTCTGCCAAACATCAAGATAGCCTTAATGAAAAGTTATTAGAAAGACTCATACAAACTGAAGCGTGTGACTTTAAGTGGCATGTGCGCTTATTCTCCGTAATCCTGAACACAACAAAAAAGTAGCCTAGCATCTTTCGATCTAGTTTTGATCTGAACTGTTTATACTCCAAACGCCTGTACAATCCAACCACAAGCAATCAAACTCTGAAGTTATCGCCTATTCAGTTCCTGATCATTAAAAAAACGACCAAATTAATACGCTAGCCCGCTAAAGTTCATAACGAGTTCAAAACTGAAACGGAAAGAAATATCACTCACCTTATGCATTCTCAGTCATTGAGAATAAAAGTGATGATAGGGTTTTAAAGAGGATGTCCTATACGGACGCGCGCGTGCATTTGGACCACAGTGAGACCATAGTGCTCACTGCGTGAATGAGCACACTCTTCTTCTTTTTTTCTGAATGAAGAGAAATACCAAGAGAAAGTATCAGGGTTTCCAGTGTATTTAGGGGTGCGGGATTCAACTTGGTGTTGTATCACATCAATATAGCTTGTTTTGCATAGAAAGAACGCGATGCTCTGCGTATCTTCACATTTAAGGTAAGAATTTACTTAGTTTTGCTTAACAAAAATAAATGATTTTGATATCACCCCGAGTTTGTGTAATGTATACTGTCCCTATGTATTTTTAAAACGTGTTTTGTCATTCTTTATATTCTATTACTTTGTGTAAATACTCCTTATGCTTTATTTAATGGACACCGGGGCTTAGATACAGCAGTGTCATTTGTGTTGGTGGAGAGCACAGCTTCCCCGCCACCAGCCTATCACTGTGCTATTGACCGCATTGACGTCATTGCGTCATTAGGTTTCCCTGGGAAACGCAGAAATTCAAAAATAGCATCAAATTAATTCAGCTGACAAAGAGAGGGGGCGGGGCTGTGGGTAAAACGGGTTTGATGGGGATGGCTAGTTGGGGGCTCTCCTATAAGTGTGACACTCAACTAGACACGGTGTTACTACTGAAGTGTCAAGCAAAATCTATTAATGGGTAAGTCCAACTGCTGGTGTGTAGTTAGTTAGTAGCATTTTTTTTTCTTAAATATTCTGTATAGGCTATTGGGTAAAATGATCAGGATTAGCCTGCATCTTGATCTAAGCATGATCTTAAATTAATATTATTGACATTTTAAATAGCAATTATTTACCATGGATTAAGAGTTGTTAATAATACACCTTGTAGTACGCATCAAAAATAACCTAGCAGTATGTTTATTGTCATGCATGTTTTTATGAGGCTTCACAGCCACCATGTGGTCAAACTGGGATAGCATAAACGTATAGCTTTCAATGTTAAAATTAACCTGCTCTGCAATCATATTAAAAAGTCAAAACATATTTACAACATATCCATCCTGCATCCCAACAGCACTTTTTATTCAGTTTAAAGCTAGAAATTTTCAATGGGGTTGGTTGATTGGGTGAAACATTTTATAATGTGACCCATCCAGGTCGTTTGGGTAAACGCTTTACAGGAGACACAATGATATTCTTTTTTGCTTAACAATACTGAATGTGTGATTCAAGTTTAATTTAGGTCATTAATCAGAAAACAATCATAAACATGTCTTTAAAAAGCTCGTGTCCATTTCCAATTTAATTTTTGATGCTTTCACATATTGTAGACTATGGACAAAAAAAATATCTTGACTTTCCAATTATTATACATAGAACAATACAGTTCAAAACTTTAAGAGTCAACAGCTCAGCTGTGAAAGTAAAGTGATTGGAAGTGTTTTATAGAACTTTGAGGAAATCTTCGTATTGAAGGTCTCTTAAAAAAATAAAAGATAATAAATATGCTGTTAAAACACAAACCACATTGTTTTTGATCTTTTGCTTAGTTTAAATATTGCCATGGCTCTGTCTTCAACCTGAACGTTAAAGATTGTTTCCATGTCAGCTATAACAGTAGTTTGAAAGCAGTGCAGTAAACGATCAGGGAAACTCTCCTCTCACATGTTTGCAGTAGTGGATATTTTTAGCTTAGAAAAAGCAACAGGAGGACGTACAAGATGCTTCAGCCTGCTTTGATGGCAGATACAAGGAAATCCTCTGAGTATACAAGCCTAGATAACAGCAAGATGTAACGGTCTGAATTGTTAACATTAGCAATAACTAATTGGATGTGTAAAAGAAAGGATTATAGTGTTTCTTTTAACAATCTGTATTCTGAAAAACCATTTTAAGACACCCTCTATATACCTAGCAGCTTTTGCTAGAGAGAGACATATGGATATGGTGGGACTACAAGATTCATTGTATTATTTGTATTATTGCAAAAAAAAAAAAAAAACAAAAAAAAAACACTAGCATTCAAATAGTCTGGCACATTCCATGTTGACTCTCAACCCCAGAAAAAAATATCCCTTTTTAGAAATATCAGGATGTTTCACTAAAAAGTAAAATAATCAAACAAACCTTAAGCCATAAAACATTATCAAATTTTCTTAAATATCTGAAAAATTAAACCGTTTTCATTGCTCAATTGAAAGTCAACCTTATAGACAGTAATGGTATGGTTTAAACATGAAATTAAGACAACAAATAGACAAACACTCTGTTCCTCACTGATAGCTAAGATTAAGGAGCATGTTCAAGTTGTGTGTGTGTGTGTGTTTTCACTTTTCAGGGAGCTCGCCGGTCCCTCTTGGAGAGGAGGTAGCACTGGATGGTACGCAGACGGTCTTTGGCTGGCCCAAATTCTGGCTGGAGTTTCTAGAGTCGACTCATACCAATGCATGGCCTTCTCAAACTCCTCCTATGAAGAAATCATTTAACTATTTGTTAGAAACAGTCATCATTTAACATCAATAAAATACTTCATAATAGTACGTCTCAAAAAATAATAAATAAATAAATAAATACTGACCATCGTATGTAGACGTTTGCCAGAGTAAAATGATTAACAACAAAGTGAGGAGCAATTTCCACTGCCACTGCGTGCCACAGTCAAGGCGTCCCCCATAGCCTTGCATTTTGGAAGATGTTGGCAAGGCTGATGAGAGGCACATCCTAACAGAACAAGAATAAATATTTATGTCAAGCCAACCAATGGAAAATAACTTTCTGAGACTGCAAAGGCCCTGATATACTCACGGTGAAGTTCTTTTTTAGTTTTTTCACTTTGGTGTCAAAATAATTTTGAAATAGCTTTAGCGATATACTGTTAGCGAACAACACTGCCCACACTGCAGAGAGCATTTAGATGTAAATATGTGCTGCTTGCTTTTCTTTCAATAACAAAATAAACGCACAACAAAACAGCGGCAAGAAAACAGAAGTTTAGACAGCATCCGATCACAGCGATGTAGATATATTTGTACAAGCCCTGTAATTCAGCCCTTGCCAGGTCACATTACATTTATTGATATAACACTTCCTTCATACAGTAGATTGCTTAAAATCAAGTAGCTTTACAATATTAAACATGAAAAAAAGTGTCAGGGTCTCTTTCAATTAGAATTACGGCTTCAATTCCTACTATAAAGAAACTCTCCATTATGTTCATGTTTTTACTCATGGACGTCAAGACCTCAACAAACTGAACAGATCAACAGAATATATGAAGCAGAATGTTTCCTATTGAAAGAAGGTGAAGCCGCAGAGTAGAGGTTTGCACAGGCTTTAAACTGAAGCCCGAACATGGCCCGTCACCAAGACCATTTGACCTCACCTGACCAGTACTGTTACATTTTAAAACACCTGTCAGTCAAAGGTCTTTCACTGCGGATAATATTGCATATAGCTAAGATTAAGGAGCATGTTCAAGTTATGTGTGTGTGTTTTCAGGGAGCTTGCCGGTCCCTCTTGGAGAGGAGGTAGCACTGGATGGTTCTCACTGAATCCTCATGCATTTAAAAGTTAATGACCAAAAGTCTCTTTACAAAAGTACATAATGCTGTTGCAGATGAAATATAATGTGGATAACATTGAAAAAATATATTTTCGTCAGGTTAGATTTCGTCAGGCATTATTAATCACTCAAACCCCTTTATGTAAAGCTCTCTACTTAACCGTAGGACTCGCACACACCACCATGTTTTTTTAGTACTGAACACATTTTATTCGTGTTTGTGGTTCTCACTGAATCCTCATCTGATTCACAATGGGTTGTGGTCAATATTAGCGGTTAGAGTGTTTACTGATCTGCACTTCAATTCTAACCGGAAAAAGGTAGACCATCCAAGTATCTTTGGAATACTCATTTCAACATTCTACAATTTGGGACACACTAATTCTACTATTTAATTAATTTATCCTTGTTTTGTTTGACGTATTAATAATAAAAATGTATGAAATATTGATATTTAAAATTAATTTTGTCTAATATTAAGTTATCTTGCGCCCCCTGAAGGATCACTGTGGCCCCTAAGTGGGCCGCGGCACAAAGGTTGGGAACCACTGTTCTCTTACGAGAGGTTTTCTCGTGCTGCGTAACATCTTACGCTGGGGAAAAATCTTTTCCACTAGATACTGAAGCCAAAAATTATCCTTAATTTTGAATTAATGTAAAAACGCGTTGCGGCAGCATGCAGACATAGGTAAGACAGCTTGCATGCCATTAGCTGTCCTGCGGCAACTGCAGCAGCCTATCGAGAGAGGCCCTTTAGTGACGGTCCAGAGGGGGAACTTCACCCTCCCGCCGAGTCGGGCTGTGGCCTAGTCCTATAAATATAACTCGATGGGCTAATATAAATGATTTATCTCTTCATGCGAAGCCCACGCATTGATGGGTCCGGAGTGAAAAGCCGTGCCGTTGGAAAAAGCCTTCTGCAGGACGAGCCTCTGCATCTGAAGCAACTGGACTTCATCTCGCGCCTTCAGTCACTGTTCCTGCTACACTATCTGCTGCCTATATCCTTTACACTCAGCAAAGTGTGTGACACACTTGTGCCGTTGCGACACTTTTTTCTCTCCAAAAGAGATTGCGTCCTTTTAAAGATGCCATCCTCCTGTGGCTCGTGCTGAGTCCCACTCAGCGACAGGGACCTCCATGTGATCTGTGTTTCCTGCCTAGGAGAGGACCATGCAGCTCTCGCACTCTTGCACTTCACTCGATAGCCATTCTGCAGATACTCCAGGCCGACCTTCTCCAAAAGCTGGACGAGGAAGGCCCGGAAGCTATAAACGTGGCGGATTTACAGACCTGGCTCTTCGTGCCGTGAAATCTGCTGCACAGGCCATTAAGCTGACCATGGCATCTCTAATCGTTACTGAGAGACATCTGTGGCTGACGCTGTCGGAGATGCCGGATTTGGAGTGGTATGTGTACCTGAATGCGCCCATCTTCCCGACTTACCTCTTCTGAATCTTCCGTCAAGATTTCGCAGAAAGATTCATCAAGTTTCAAAAGACGTCACAGGCTCTAAGGCACTTTCTCTCGAAGAGCTCTGGCTCTGCAGCAGGCTGCCCTGAAACAGCCATCTGCTCGAAGCTCCCAGCCACAGCCTCCGCCCAGGAACAGAGACCCCGCTCAAGCTCTGCTCGCCGCCGCCCTCCACACGTGCCCCGGCCAAAGACTGAGATCAAGCTCAAGTCCTCAAAGTCTTCCTAGCCCTCCTAGGAAAACAACAGTGTTCAAGTCTCACCGCGGGGTTCCGCCCCGCTCGCTCTCTCTCAGCAATCTGCTATAAGGGAATTGAGCGCTGCCAGGCTGCCTGCCCGTATCGGCCCACCCCCCCTACCTCAGTCACTGCAAACACAGTGTAAACGTTACAGCACACATTACAGAACGTTACAGATCTCATTCAACCCTTAGATTTTCATGTAAATGCGTGGACACGGTGCACGCCAAATCTACGGTGACAACTGAAGTAGCCCATCTACTTCGAGCCGAAATAGTGAGACTATTGATCAAAGGGGCAATAGAGCCTTTATCTTAAGCTCATTCTAGATCTAAGACAGCTGAACAGAGCGCTTATGAAACGCCAGTTCAGAATGCTTACAACCAGGAAAATCCTCGCGCAGACTTCCAAAGGGGACTGGTTTATGTTGATAGATCTGAAGGACGCTGAATTTCCAGATACAAATAGCATCACGTCACAGGCAATTCTAGCCCCTGCACCCTGAGACTGTCTCTTGCACCCCGGTACATTTACAATGTGCATGGACGAGGCTCTCACACCCCTGAAACTTCGGGGGCATGCAAGTTTTGAACTACTTGGATGATTGGCTGATTCTAGATAAATCCCGTTCAGAGCTCATTGAACACAGGACCATATTACTAGAGAATCTGGGTCTCACAGTCAATTAGACGAAAGTTGTGACTGTGACTGTCGCCAGAGCGCAGACTGAACGTTCAGCGCATCACAAAATCCTTCCGCTGTGGCACTATAGTCCCGCTCAAGAGGTTTTAAAAAAAATGCTAGGTCTCATGGCCTCAGCATCATCAGAACTCCAGCTGGGTCTGCTTTGCATGCGCCCACTGCAGTTATGGCTAAAAGCACGAGTACCGCCTTGAGCTTGGGCCACTGGTCTGTTTCACCTCAAGGTCGATTAGAAATGCATCACAGCTCTGAAACCTTGGGAAGCAATTGACTGGTACCAGTCAGGTGTAAACCAGGGGACTTCCTCGAGTGTGCAGGTGGTGTCTAAGGACGCCTCGCACCTCGAAGCTCTGCACGAGGGCAGACCATTTTTCGGCCAGTGGTCAGAACAAGAGAAGCCCACATAAACTTTCTAGAAATGATGGCAGTCAGCAGCACGCTGAGGCGCCTTTGCTCTCCACATAAAAGGTCACTCACGCTCTTGGTCTCACTCCAGACAACATGTCAGTGGTAGCCTACACAAATCACCAGGGCGGCGTCAGATCCCGAAACCTTTACAGGCTGACGGAACACCACCTGGCTCTGGGCTCAGCACAATCTTTGCTCACTGAGAGCAGCACATGTGCCTGGTTGTCTGAAAGTCATACTCAAACCAAAACATGGATATGTGCCTAAATCCCTCAACACACCGTTCAGGGCCCTGGTTATTTCCCTGTCCCGCTCTGCCGGTTTAACAAGGAAATGGACGCAAGCTTCCTTTGCCCAGTCAGGGCATTAAGAGCTTACCTGTGCTTGCTCGTCCGTTTTTAGACAGACTGAGCAGCTTTTCGTTTCATTCAGCGGCTGTGCTAAGGGACTAACCGCATCGAAACAGAGCCTACCCAGATGGATGGTTGACGCCATAGCGCTGGCATACACGTCAAAGGGCCTTAAGTTTCCATTAGGTGTTAGCGCACTCCACAAGAGGCATGGCCTCGTCGTGAGGCTTGGTCTAGCGGAATTACCTTACAGGATATCTGTACTGGCGGCAGGCTGGGCCTCTTCGTCTACATTTAAAAGGTTTTATAACCTAGAGGTTCCTGCCTTACAGGCTAAACTACTGTCTGTATAAAATCAAGTATTGTCCACCGCTGCTTCAACGCAAAATACTACAATTGCTTGAGCACTGCTCGCTGACCGATAAAATTACCCCATGGGCAAAAGTAAGACCCATACTGTTACACAGTTGAGAATAAAAGTTTTCACCCTGACCGTGTGTGAGACTTTGACAGTGATTAGCTTCTTTGGGATGCTAACTTAGTGGGAATTACGCTGCTAGCCTCTCTTCTCAGACTCTCTGTAAGTCCCTGGTGATTGTGTACTATATGAGCCCCGAGCACCTGCCCTTGGGACTTTGGTGTTGGATCCCACGCGCACAGAGTTTTACATTGTGTTCCCCTGAGCGTAAGATATTACGCAGTACGAGAGAACCTCTCTTTAGAGAACGTAACTCGGTTATTCGGCAAAGAAAAACAACATATATCAGCCCATCGAGCTATATTTATAGGGCTAGGCCACGCCCACTTCGGCGGTAGGGTGACGCAGTGGGCGTGAAGCACCCCCATTGGACCGTCATTAAAGGGCCTCTCTCGTTAGGCTGCTGCAGTTGCCGCAGGACAGCCAAAAGACACGCAAGCTGTCTTGCCTATGTTCAAAGGGACCAAAACTTGCTGAACGAGAAATGTTAAAGACATTGTTAAAATAGTCCAAGTGACTACAGTGGTCTCAATCTTAATCACTTGGACTATTTTAAGGATGTTTTTACTAACTTTCCAGGGCCGGCAAGTTTCAATCCCTTAGAAGCCTGTGGAGGAGTGATCCAGCTATCAGATTTAATCAAAAATATCTTAATTTGTGTTCTAAAGATGAACAAAAGTCTTAGGGCACATGAGAACTGGGGCACATGCAAAAAAAAAAAAAAGTTTTCTTAATATATAAATTATAAGCCTATATAAATGTGTTCCCATGCTATTTCCCCCACAACACAGCACACACCAGGCAAACCTTAATATATTTAGTTTTCCTTGATTAAAAAAACCTAACCCAAAGCTATTCATGAAACATTAAGCTGACCTGCGGGACCTTTCTGGAAAGTTCGCTTTGGCAAGCTGTATGTCGGGGCCCTAATAGTAAGTGAAAGAGCAGTACCTTCATCTGGTGAGGAGCGTAGTTGAGAGCCTGGCGGAGACAGTCGACGGCTCTTTTCCCTGACCTTTCACCCTCCAGTACAATGCTGCCATGCTGTACAGAACCCAGGACGTTTGATTCTAACTGGATAAACAAACAAACAGATCACGAAATATAACAGATTGATCACTTTTTATACGGATAATCTTTCCATTGAGTTGTCCTCAGATAGATATACAAACAGTCATGAAATATATTTACATGCACAGTTATAATCAAGCAACAGCGTTTTTTGCACAGTTGAGCTGCTGTCCAGTCTGTTTGTATGGACTATTTTTGTCAGATTATACATGAGGGATAAAAACCAAACTATTACTTTATCTAGAATTTAATTTTGAAAAGCAAAGACATTTTTATGTTACAGATTAAAGATTTAAATTTAGAATAAATCATGTTCTTTTGAACTTTCTATACATGAAAGAATCCTGAAACAAAAATCTACCACTATTTCCACACAAACACAAAAAAAAAGAATAATTAATACATTAATAATAAAAAGTGTTTCTTGGGCACCAAATCATCATAATAGAATGATTTCTAAAGTATCATGTGACACTGAAGACTGGAGTAATGATGCTAAAAAGCTTTGCATCAGAGGAATAAATCAAATGTTAAAATCAAAATTTTTAATAGATTGTTTTATAATATAAATATGTTCAATTAAATTATATTACAAAATTAAATTATAAATAGTAATTATACTCCATAATTTTAAATGAACGGCCAAAATACCAAAATATTACAAAATCTTACCAAACTCAAACCTTTGAATGGCAGTTTAGGTCTGATACTTTGCAAAAAACAGACTGATTTAAATAATTTCAGACATCATTCAGACTAAAGCCCTATTTGCACTGGATTAGTATTATCTGGGGACCTTGTGTGATTTAGAAATTACCCACGCACATCTGAATTTCATGTGGTGCATTTGCATGGGATAAGTGAAAGCCTGTGATTTTTTTATCTCAAATTTACTGACTTATCTCTCTGATATGATGGCGATAGGCTATTGCTTGGAAATGTCTTGTTGTTATACAGTAGGTCTAGCTGTACTGATATATCATAAAAAGAATAAATGTTTCTTACCACATGCTGTTGCTATAACATATAATTCATTTCCATCTAATCATTCTTTTTCATTCTCTTCTGATGATTTTCAGCCTCATCTTTCTGCAAATTGTGTAGTTGTGGTGTAGGTTTAGTGCTATGACCCAGAACCCAAAACATACCAACCATTTTGGTATGCCTCCATACCTCCATTCCTCCCGAAAGATGGATAAAAAGGTGCACAGGAAACAAAAACCTTGAAAAAAAATATATTTGACCCCACCAAATCACAGAGATGCCGATTCGCAAAAGTACAAATAACGATTCGCTATATAAATAACGATTCGCATGGGATTAAGATCACAGACAACCTCCACAATTATTACAAATGACAAGAGGTCACCAGGTAATACTAATCCAGTGTGAATATAGCTTAAAGCATTTACATGACATTATAAAAAAACAAACAGTTTTAATCCAAATGAAGGCAACTTTTAAAGTGCATGTGACCGCACTTGGTTACATTCCCTTATCAGACAATACTTCTGTGTTATACCTTTTCCAACACCTTAGCAATACGTGTTCCCACTTGTTCAAAAGACAGTGAGGGAAATTTATCTTTTCCCAGATTCTGCAACACCTGTAACAGAAGAACAAAAGTGAGACAAGACAAGACAAGACGGCCATCCACAAACAATCAGAAGCTTTCAGATCAGCAGAATCAGTCTCGGATGTAAACAGGAGGAAAAAGCACCCTCTCTGAGCTGACTCTCTCCAGTATAGTGAATGCCTCGCGGTTGGCCACACCACTCAGATGGTCCAGTGTGTGCATACTGGCAGGGAGGTTGGCATTGCACACTCGGCTCTCACCGCAGGTTCCTGAAGTGGAGTGGCAAAATCTATATGCTCTGTGATACTGTGAGGAGTTCAGAATCATATGTTAGTGGAAAAGAGACAACTGTGAAAGCATCCCAATTGTGTTTTAAGAGTACAGAATGACCCGAGGAATGATATCTACTCTATGTTCTTGGCAGACACAGCCAACCAGGTACTAGCCACAGTTGTGAGGTCCACACGACGTGTGCGCCTGACATTCTGAGGACCGGGCCAACCCAGGCTGCTGTAGTCCTTCCATCGCTCTATGAACACAAAACAATAAGGTTGTCACAATACAATGACACAATATATATTTTAAAAAATATTAGATGAAAATCTTAAACTTAAAACATAAAGATTAAAAGTGTTGCCTAGAAAACCAATTTTTCCGAAGTTTCCAAGGCAACACTTTCAATCTCAACGTTTTAAATGTAAGATTTTTATTTGATCTTTTTTTAACCTTTTCAAGAAAAAATGATTTTTTTTGTGAACAAAAATGATTTTAAGACAACTAACTGAAATTTAAGCTTGAAGTGGAAGTACTAAAAAAATAAAGCTGAACAGAAATATTAAAAAGAAAACAAATAAAATAACAAAATTCCTCTTTAATTAATAAATGTAAAAAATATATTAAAAAATAATACATTAAAAAGAATATTAACATAAAAATGATAATTATATAAAATATAAGAATACGAAAAAATATGAATAAACACTATGATTGTATCTCATATAATACTATAATAGCACTGCTCTGCGTTCTCAGTTCATTCTCAGCACCTGAGGGTCCAGGTGAGGGGATTGTAGGCCCACTGATTTCAAGGGATGGAGTTGCTTGATGTCTGGTTCACTCTGACGAACATCTCCATCTCCCACCCATCCCTCTGAGGTATCGGTTTTGGGCTTTTCACACGTTCCACCTGAAATGTTATCTGAAGAGATAGAAAAGAACAGGAGTCAAATTCACTTCGATTTCAAATGCAAAACGTTCTTGGACTTTTCAACAGACAGACAGACGTACCCATTCGGCTCCCTCATCATCCTCACAGTTGCCGAAGCAGGGTCCTCCCCTCTTGCCCCCATGACCCTGTCGTTTTTCAGCACACGGATACCCCTGTAGGTCCCCTGTCTTCCCGTTCATGTCCAGAGCCCCCTCAAACGCTCCTGATCAGCTCTTCTCTCAGACGCCAGTCCTGTTCATCTTCCTGCACCCCCTCGGCCTTCTGCTCTCGGCCCTCTCCTGCCCACTCGCCTCCCCTGAGCCGTTACTGTCCACCACCACCTCTGCACAAGACGAGAGAGAGAACAGTAAGAGGAAAGCTGTTGTTTAGAAGCACACTGTATTAGAATCAAGAGTTAAGCATAGGTCCTTATTCAGATGATTTAATTCATTTATTTCCATGTATATTAACATCAGCAATGTGATAAATGAAATAAAAGGCTATTTGAAATAAAATACTATTATACACCATGTGTCCTGCCAGCTATTGTTTAAAAACAGTAAGTGAAACAGCATGAAATATGAAATAGTATAAATTATGCAACCATACATTTTTAAATAGTAGTGTACTATACTGTTGTATCACATGACCTCACAACAGTGCATGTTTAATTTATCAAGGACAGGACAATTAACATCTCAGACTTTTTTCACACTTTTAAATTGAATCTCTAAGTATTGAAGGAGTTTCACCGTATTAATCGATAAACAAGGTGCCAGACAGATAAGACTAGAAATCTCAAAAAATAAATAAACTATCTGCACACTTAAATTCCTTAAGGGATACTCCACTTTTTTTGGAAATAGACTCATTTTACAACTCCCCCAGAGTTAAACATTTGAGTTTCAACTTTTTCAAATGCATTCAGACGATTTTCTGATATTTAGAAGAATATCAGTATATCAGTATATCTGATATTTAGAAGAAAATCAGACAGTATCTGGCCTCATTGACTTCCATAGTAGGAAAAAAAATATACTATGGAAGTCAATGAGACCAGAAACTGTCTTGGTTACTGATATTCTTCTAAATATCAGAAAATCGCCGGTAAAACTCAACTGTTTAAAGGTTCTCTAGCGATGTGGGGCCATAACATTTTTTGTCACATACAGCAAACGTCTCCTCACTATCGGCTAGCTGCCTGTCCCCTAAACACACTGTAAAAAAGCACGCGGTCTCTGTAGACACCACAGGCTCCACAAACGGCAACAAAAACAATCATGTCTCACCCGGACCACGAAACCTAACAAACAGTGTTCCAGCCAATCACTGGCAAGAAGTATTTGAGGGTGGGTCTGGGGGGTTAGTGCGCGTGCACATGAAGTGTGTGTTTGAAGGAGAGAGAAGCATCAGAGGGAAGTTTTAAAAATGACATACACACGACCAAAGAGACGACGTTCTGACTGAACAAATTGAAAGAAGAAGGAACGGATAAAGAACGTGTGAAGTTCCGAATTTACATCGGTAAAGCTTTTGAACGATGGCGAGAACTCCGGCGGCAGAAGGGCTTCCAGTCCGACATTCAGGTTGCTCTGTTTTTGCTGGACAGGTGGGTAACGTTAAATTATTATTTTTTTCTTCTAAATTGACGCTTATGTTCGCCAAACCCACACAATTCACGTTCACAATTATTTCAGGAAGCACGGAAGGGAGGGGGAGGAGATGAGATGCGGAGGAGGGAGGGTCTAGCTAGCCTCCGATTTGTTTGAAAATATTCCGAACGTCAACACCCAGGATCGCTTAGAGAACCTTTAACTCTGGGCGAGTGGTAAAATAGGCCCATTCCCAAAAAGGTGGAGTATCCCTTTAAGGAAATTTAATCACCAAGCTTTCGGTCAAAAAACCATCCAAATTGAATCTCGAGTAAAACGTCCATAAAGCATGGAGAAATTTGTTGCAAGATTATAACACAGAGTTCCGTTTTTTGCATTTCCTATACGTTTTAATGCAGTTTAAGACAGAATCTGTTGTTTTTTGTTTGAAAATCACATTAGAATATTTCAATGCAGTCTCTAGAGGCAGTCACTTCATTTCTGATAAAATAATCAAAATGAGTTGAGAAAGACAAATATCACCGGTATAGTATGCTTACTATGGGTGTTATCTTTTCCTGCACAGAGCCAATTTAAGACCCTAAAGATGCAGTCACATTTATTTTGTAATGAAGTTTAGTGGACATACCAGGCAAGACCAGGAATTTCATGTGAGAGCAACATTTTCCCACAAAGTTAATCCAACGTGTTCAAGTTGGTTGAGCAAATGTGAACAAAAATGACTTTTGTTTGAAAATGAGTTTTGTGTATTGTGCTTCTTACATCGTTACACTTGACAATAGACAATGGACCTATTTAACCTCAATTTACACAATCACAATTACACAATTTTAACCTGGAAAGAGAGATTTAGGATCTTGAAAATGTCAAAAAGAAATACCACAACATAAAAATGAATAGGAGATATTTAAGATTCATTGCTATATATATATATATATATATATATATATAGTATATATTGTATGTACACACTAGGGCTGTAGTCAACCAAAGAAATCCTTAGTCGACCAAGGTCTTGCCCTACGCAATGATTAGTCGACTAAAAAAAAAACCGGGTGTTTTGATTTAACATTTTTTAAACAATTGTCATAGAGCATTTATAAAACAACAACATAAAAAAATAAATAAAACTATAATAATAATACAATTCTTTGAAAATTAAGTGATTTTTTTTTAACTGCAAAAAGTGAGGAGCACTAGCTCTGGTGACAGTCACAATCGCACACCTGACCACACCACACTCTACAAAATAATATAACTGCTATCTGCCACATAATGAAAAATCCTAACAAAAGCTCTCGTTTATACAGGCTGTATTCTTCTTTACTTACAAAGCTATGGGTTAACTTTTGTCCAGCCGATCTGTTAGGCGTCTTAAAACAACAGACAAAATAGCCTAAAAACAATCTGAAATCTAGGCTCTGTTGTAAGATAGCATATAAGTTTATTTACTATCAAATGAGTCAAGTGTACAAATAAAAACCTATTAAGAAAACAATCTATTGAGTCAGTATGATAAAGCCGTTAAAAGAGCTCCTCATGTCTTTTGCATGCTCAAGTTCGATTTCAAATAGGCACGCGCTCATAATGGAGCAACGTGTTCGCCTTCGCCACCGTCGCCTACCTCCACAAAAATGTAGCCAGACAATATATTTAGATTTCTTGGACATTCTGTCGACTAAAGTAGCGTGAACTGAATGAATACAGCAAAACTACCTACCGGTACATCCCTTACTGAGCGCGAGCAGCAGCACAGCCAGTAGGTGCGGTTCCCAGTGTGTTATGTGTGTGCGCTAAACTGTGGCGCATTTAAAGTTGGGGATAAAACATAGGCTAATTATATTTAGAATACAGTAATAAATAACTGCTTTATAAAGGAATAAATATCAAGGAGTAAATCATTGAAAATGTATTTCTATTGGCAAAAAAATAAAAAAAATGCGACTGGTTCGAACCAATAAGAATTTCAGTCGACCAAGACGGCATTCGACTGATTAGTCGACTAAACGACTAAAGTTGACAGCCCTAGTACACACACATATATATGTTTTTGTTTGTTTTGTTTACTAATTTACAAAAATGCTAAATAACAATTGTTTTGCTAGTGCTCTTATACTGTTGCATGGAGTCACTGCATCTTATGTGAACATCAAACACAAAGAAAGAAGCAACATAAGCTCCATTATTAATCTTACTCTCAAAGAGGAGAGAGTCTTCTAAAGCAGACACAGGCATGGCATCAGTGTCCCAGGCCTCCTGCCTGCCGCTGCTGCCTGAGTCCCAGTCCTCCAGCTCAGAGTCTTCCTCTGCCTCACAGCCAGAGCCAGCTACACACACACACACACACACACACACACACACACATTTCAGCTCACGTGTTGCTTAACTTGCATTCAATCAATATAACTGCATTATTTATAGAAAAAAAGTAACAAAAAGGTAGAAAAACAGGACACTTGGGCACATTTTTATCATTTGGACTGTGAATAAATGAGTGTGTTAGTTCAGAAGGGGTCGCCAAATGAATCCCTAAATCAATAGTTCAGAATTCCCCCAAATGAGAAGAGGACAATGAGTTAATTTTTGTCTGCAGAGTGCAGCGGCATCTAAATAAAGCCTGTGCTATTTTCAGTGCCCTGAATTATTGAGGACACGATTTCGCTATTTCAAAGTGTCTCTCGCTCAAATGAGTGCCAGGGGAGAGAGAGCTGAGCTAGAGATGGGGAGCAGCACAGGATGCAGAGGAGAAGAGAAGGGGAGCAGGGAATGGAGCAAACCCAGAATAGAAGATGCAATGGTAAAGAGTCTAAAATTGGCTCAAAGTTTACAGTGCCTGGGCTATAAAAGAGTTCTGAGCGCTCTGCCGCTGAAGCTGCGACATCAGGGGTAAGTGATGGAGAGAGGTGAAGGGGGGTAGCAGTCCAGGGGAAAACTCTTGGATCAGTAATGGGAAGGTCCTATGGGTTTACATAGGAGGATACTTACATGGACAGGACTGGTGCTGGAGATTGTAAAGAAAGGGGTAAAACTGAAGACAGCGCATTAGAGGCAGGCTGGCACGACACTGGGGACAGTGAACCGTGAGAGTCAGGGCCCGACGAAACACTGCCAGAGCCCCAGACAGGTTACCCTGACAGAGGTGAACGTTGACCAGACTTAACAGGGTGTGAGGCTGGTGTAGAGAGAGAGAGAGAAAACTTATTTTAATAAAGATTTTGTTTGGGGAACTGAAAAAGTCACAAGTTAGAAAAAGCATACAGCATTTTAATGAAAAAAAGCATTTTTAATTAATAAAAAACATTTATGATAGGGCTGTCAACTAAACATGTAAACATGCGAATGATTTTGAAGAGAATAATGGCAACAAAATGAATGCCCTCTGACGCATCAAAATATTACAATTTCAATTCAAGTTAAGTGACACCTGCATGTCCACAGTAAGCTAACAATCAACTAGCAACACTTACTAGAAGCAGCTAAGCACAGTAACGAACATAAGAGCCAGCGGGAGCAGCTATTCTAAATTTGAATGTACATCAAAATAAATTATGAAATTATTAAAACTAGGTTCCTACAGAAATCCTGTCCTGAGGACTGCAGCCTCCAGAACTGCAGGAATACCCTACTCACTTTCTTCTTACCTTTTCTTTATTACCGGCATGTGGTCACCTAATGGTGCATTCACACTGGATGCAAATAGCACGTCAGGCGCGAATGATTTTAATGCGAAGTCAATGCAAAGATGCGTTACGAGCGTTAAAAAATTCTAAAGATGGCCGACAGTCTTTCACCTTTGACACACCTTAAATTTCACTTAAAAATTTTGTTTTTACGTGTCGTCAGTTTCACTCTTGAAGTGCAAATGAACTCAAAGTGGTCAAGCATCAAACTAGACTTGGTAGGCGTGAATTTGACGCGCTGATTCGTTGTCCGGTGCTAAACGCACAGTAACACATGCACTTATTTTCTTTCTTTTTTTCAACTTTTTTTTTCACTGATTAGTTTGGACACAAGGTGGCAACACTAATCTTAAAAAAAAAGCCCACAGCTGCTTATTACAAGTATATATATATATGGTCCTTTTAGAAGAAAATTTCAAATGGCATTTAGAGCTTGCATTAACTTTTGCATATATACACTACATATATATATATATATATATATATATATATATATATATATATATATATGAAGAGTTTGATGCAAAAGCCTCTAAATGCCATTTGAAATTTTCTTTCTAAAAGGACCATTTTTTTTAAGCTTGTATATTTAAGTTAACATTTAAGGTAATCTTCATTGCCATTTAAGTGAATTACTGAACTTAAATATACAAGCTTGATAAAAATGGTCATTTTAGAAGCAAAATTTCAAATGGCACTTAGAGGCTTTTGCATCTAACTCTACATACATACATACACTTATCAATATTAGCACACACATATATATATATATATATATATATACATATATATACATATATATATATATATATATACATACATATATATATATATATACATACATATATATATATATATATATATATATATATATATATATATATATATATATATATATATATATATATATATACATATATACATATATATATATATATATATATATATATATATATATATATACACATATATATATATATATATACATATACATACATATATACATACATACATACATATACATACATATATATATATATATATATATATATATATACATACATATATATACATACATATATATATATACATATATATATATATATATATATTAGTGCTGGGCAACGATTAAATTTTTAATCGCGATTAATCACATGATTTTCTTGCGATTAATGTCATTAACGCATTGCTACGGAAATTGAATAATGAATTCTAAGTAATGTATTGCACACTTTTGATTTAAATGTACTGCTATATACATAAAAGTGTGGTTTGCAAAAACTTAATAAGGTGCTTTATACCAGCAGAATTCTCTTTTACACAGTAGCAATAAAATATTTATTATAAATCTCAACTTAAACATTAATATAATCAAATCAAATATTAAAACAATGCTATTTGGCACAGGGGATTACCTGTTATCTAGTTAAAACGAGTCCAGTTTTCTTTTTTTTGCTTTTTTCTCTCAACAGGTATCAACAGGTATCTTTTATCAGGGAGCAGCAGAACAGTCAGTCAATGTAGTCAGAGGTCATGACCACTACAGATATAAGTCGACCAACGTTCCTCTGATAATAGCTTAGGTTTGGTCATGCCATGGTTTCCCACGCACACTAAGATTAGGCTACATTAAACAGAGGTAAAGCCCAATATAATTCTGCATTGAACTTACGCGTAGGGCTGTGTGTAGCGCGCGTACCCTGACGTGCACCTCTCCAAAAATGTGACAACGCATCAATATGCTTGCCTGCACTGTGATTGCTAGAATCGCTCCCCGGGTTTCACGTGCTCCCATAATCTGCGCGTCAACGCGGACAACGAGCGCAGAAGTATGAATGAAAACCAAAGAGGCTCCGGCGTAGGTCTGACGCAGAAATATAAGTCAGCATTTAGAGTGAGGTGAAGTGGTCGCGAGCACAAGGTGCAGCAACAGGCGGGTGCGTTCCTGTGAAACTGTTGCGGTCAAGCTCGCCTCACGCACGCGCCCGCCGTTGCCGACGCGCGCAGCCAGCACAAATCATTGGAATAGAGACTGATCCTCGGTTCGCTGTTTGTGAGTTTCCAGAATCTAAATAGTTATCAGGACATCAACAGAAGGGAATTCACATGGCACCCCCGCTAAACTAAACGCAGGTCTATCAGGTAAAGTATGTATAATTTTAATTTAAGTTAAAAGGCTACAGCTGCATAGCGCACAGAAGCCGTTGGTTACTATCCGCGCCTGTCATTCACTCGTCTCGCAGAGTGCTGCCTGTCTCCCTTTCTATTCACCTGAGAGAACCTGCCAAAGCCTCTCTCCACTGCTTGTTTGGGTGGGTTATTTGCTGGATGACCAACATCCCACCCCTCCTGTGATCCATGGTTTGACTGTAGGCCGGTTATTCAGAGCCAGTGAGCAACGGACTTTAAAAAAATGATATAAAAAAAACTGCGTTAACGTGCGTTAAAAAAATTATCGGCATTAATGAATAAATGCGTTAACGCGATAAGTAACGCGTTAACTTGCCCAGCCCTAATATATATATATCGTTTTTTTTTTGTTTTGTTTTTTTAAAGTATGGTTGCTTGTTAGGAAAATCTGACAAGCAACTTTTTCTCTTCACATTTATGGTCGCTGTTTCCTCCAATACATTGCTCAACACTGTTCTGCTCACATCTAATAGTCAATATCAGTGCTGTAGCCCCCTCCTCCCCTCATTGACATGTGACACTAAATCAATGCAAGCAATGACGAAAATAGAAATAAATAAAATAAATAATAAAATAAATAAATAGTAAGTAGACGTAAATAGACGTATGTACAAACAATGCCACCAACAGAGATGTACTAAAGATGGAGAGGAAACACGGGAGATCATGGACGGTGTTTTCTGCCATATTGCACGTTGCCGTTTCCTCCATTTGTTGTGACACGAGTGAACCGTCTTTGTATACGAGTGAACCATCTTTGTATATCTATAGTCTTTGATGGCATGTCAAGTATATTCAACACTGCAATCCAGTTATGTAATGACTTACAGTGTGAAGTGGGTGGTTGAAGTCAAAAGTCTACACTATAACAGGTGTGGTGTTCAGCGGTCTCCATTGTAGGTCAGTGTCAGTACGTACCTCAGAGCGGTTGATCTGCAGGGCCTGTTGCAGCAGATCGTGAGCCTCTCATGCAGGCCGTAGTGCAGCAGCAGGTTGGCAGTGTTGACCAGAGGCATGTCTCTGTGCTGAGGAGGGTAGAATGGAGCGCCTGACGCAGACACAGCAAAGCTTGTGAGCCGTTTCCTTTAGCACGCCAGAAAAGACCTGCCTCATTCTGCATCAACCACAGCGGGCCATTCATCTGTGAGAAAGAGAATTTCCATTTGATCTTCTTTAATGCTCTTGATTTCAATGTCACATGTCTATTTCTATTTTAAAACTGCTGCAGAAAAATCTGATGTTATACAAGAGCCAATTATAAGCAGCTAACAATTTCTAAGATTTGAATCCAATCAAAAATGAAACGTCTGTCATTATTTACTCACCTGCATTAGGTTCCAATATTTATTAAGAGGAACACACATAAACACATGTTTTTAAAGACTCTACACATTGAAATGTTCCCCATCTAAGACAGTGACCAGTGTGCTGTTCAGTTCCTAAAAGGCCAATTCAGCAGCACTATAAAAGCACCAATTACCACCTATGTGTGTATCATATACATTCAAAAGTTTGGCTCAATAAGATTTTATAAATACATTAAAGTGATCTTTAAAGCATAAATACATTAAAGTGGTCTTTTACATTGTTATACCATTATTTCAAATAGATCCTGTTCATTTAAACGTACCATTATTTAAAGAATCCTGAAAAACCAGTTTCAAGGTTTTCACAGAGCATTATGTGACACTGAAGACTAGAGTAATGATGCAGAAAATTCAGCTTTGCATCACAGGAATAAATTACATCATAAAATATATTGTAAAAGAGAAAATCAGTGAATAATAGCTATAATTACGGATTGTTCCTCACACAAATGTATGGCATGGTTTCAGAACACTTTATATTATTTACATTACACTACAGCGACACATTGTATTTTATGGCTTTTAAATTGATTATTTTTGTCCTTTTCTGAGCTGAACAGTCAATAGTAAATGAACTCTCATTGAATAGAAAAAAACCCTTAGCAAAATGAACAGTGTATGGGTGTGGAAAGACATGAGGGTATGTTGTTATTACTATTTACATTTTCATTTTTAATTGATTGATTCTTCAATTCTGTCTGTCCTACACTGTCCATCCTTACACAATTAGTCTAATCTTATTTAATCTTTAATTTACATTTCAATGGAGTAATTTGGTCTCCAATTATCGACACAAAGCAAATTGTGCAACTTCTAATGCACTCGACATGAGCCATATGCAACCTTGATTCTTTTACCTTGTCCAGAGCCTGAGCAATCAGTGCTCCGGTTTGCTCCAAACTCCTCCCACCACTGCGCTTCAGCAGCACCTACATAAAACACAAACACACAGAATGACTCACCTGAGAAAACACAACACTCCTACACACCAAATATCCCACTGCTTCATCTACCTGCACGAATAGCTCAGCTAAACTAAGGGTGTGGTACAGAACTTCTTTTACACTGACGGTGTTGACAGCGGGCTCATACCTCGGCAGCATGTGGATCAGGCCGCTCCTTCTCCAATGCCCAGGCCAGAGAGTCCAGCGGGTCTCTAGCGGTGACAAGATTTTTAAAGCTGCATTCTGGTGTCTTTTCTGGTGGTGGAGGACTTTTGCTGTTCAAGAGGATATTCAGAGCCCTGGTAACAACGATGAAAAGCTCATTGATTAATGCATTTCAGAGAAATAAAAACATACCAGACCTGCATTACATCTCCCAAAATCCGAGATGGTTCTCACTGCAGAACATGAAATCCACGAGGGCAAAAGTGAGTGGCAAACGACCTGCTGCGTGACTGGATATAATAGTGGAAACTGCAAAAATGCGACTAAAACGAACAATTTGATCAATTTAAACTAAATGTTGGACTCAATATGGTGTTCCTTACAACTTACTAAAGATCCAATGATCCATGGATATTGACATGCAGCCAGGAATCGTGTTGCCTGACATTTATGTTTGCCTGATTTCAACACCGGGGACATAAAAGCAATATAGACCTAAACATAAAGCAAATTTACCTGTGAAGGCTTTATATAAATACAAAATAGGTACGTCTAAAGGCCATTGCATACCGAGTCCGAAATTCGCATCCAAAATTTTCGCACATTAAAAAAAAATTCAACCTCACGTTATGTCAATCACGCTTGCACACCACCTCCGAAACTTTCGTCCGTCATAAAAAAATTCAGATCAGGTTCGATTTTCTGCGTTTTCGCATCCACAGCCAGCATTTTGAGAGTTTTTTTGACAATTCAGGGCCGACTGGAGCTCGTTCCGCACATCTTTGCACATATGCGCAGTGCTTTCAGTTTCGGTTTTCATTTCGATCAAGTGTTCTCTCTCTCGATTGGATTATGAAAGGAATAAACCCCCCTTTCAATCAGATTGAAATTTCGAATCGATTAAAAGGTGTGATTGAGCAGCCAATTCAATAACTAATGTATTATTTGGGTACAATATATAACAGCTTAAAATATTCAGCTGTTCTGTCTGCCCAGCGCTTCCACCGGGCCGCGTGTGCGTGTGTGTGTGCACGCGCGTGCGCGTGTCTCCATACCTTAGACATACTGTCAGTCTCTGTTCAGAATCAATTGGTTCACGGAAATTAGTGATCTTGTTTTTAAAATGTGGCTCCAGCATCAAAATTTTCCAATGACATTCTGAAGTAAATTTTGAATCACAACTCCTTCATAAGGAGGTGCTTCCTCTCGGCGCAATTTTAGGATTGGATGGACGCAAACGCAATATTTTCTCTTTCTTCTCTTTTCAATAAGAGAGAGGGCAACAAAATCATCCTCACTGCCTGACGAATCCATTTTGTATTTTTGCGTTTTTTTCCACAAAGGTTTAATAAATACGCATCGGACTCAGTGTGCAAGGTTTGTGCGTGACGAATTTTCAGGCTGACGAACACGAAAAACTCATACGAAAATTTCTATACTCAGTGTACAATGGCCTTAAATCCGGGTGATCACTTCTCAGTGTTATATATAGCCTACAGGGCTTGACATTAACTTTTTGAGGCACTTGTCCTTCGGACAAGTAAATTTATGTTTCACTTGTCCATGCACAAAAGTCACTTGTCCGGGTAAAGATTTATAATTTTATCTAGGGCTGCACGATTTGGGGAAAATGTCATATTGTGATTATTGAGGTCAATATTGCGGTTATGATATGCGATTGCGATATAATAAACAAATGGTTTCATGAGTCAACATGTTTGGTTCTAAACCAAATGCACACACAGATTAGTGATAATTCTGAAATTAGCAATAACATCTAAATGATTTATAACACCTATGATGATCAATAAGCCATTGATGTCTGGATAAAAATTAACTGTCTAACAGGTAGGACATACAGTATACAGAAATTGAATAAAGTTATCAAACAGTCTGCGCTGCATAAATTATAAATTGTATATAGACTACTACTTATTAAAGCTAAACAAGTTCTCTAGTCAAGAGCAGTGAGTAATTTTCTCTGTTCCCTTTGTTCTTACATTAACTTTACTGACAGAACGCTTTATTGGTAGCTGGCCCTTTAAGAGCAGCCTGTGGACAGAGACCCGGATCTCACACGCGCCTCATTCTCTCACGAGTCACAACTCTTTATGTCCATCATAAGACTGCTCTTATGTTATGAAGATACTCGACAAATGATATTTTGGCTTAATTGTGTGTGTTGTTGATGTTCGTTCAAGCGCTAAAGAGAACTTCTGGCGCGGGGTCTGTGCATGTGCATTACACTGGCGCGCGTCTTTCTGTAAGTCACATTCAGGCATTCACAGGCAACGCAAAAAATGTGTTCGTTTCAAATCTGTAACATTTAATCTGTAAAATAGACGTAACGAGTGGCACATAACGTGAAGTAACATGGCATTTTATTTTGTTTGAAATTTAACTTGTCCGGTTGGACAACTAATTTCTCTTCTACTTGTCCTACAAAAAATCCACTTGTCCCGGACAAGCGGACAAGCCTTAATGTCGAGCCCTGGCCTATATCTCATATCGTCCAGCCCTAAAACTTTATATATTTTTTTTGGTCAGTGTTTATTAAAAAACATCCAATAATGCAGAATATGCAATGATACATATTTAATGAATGAGTTGTTAATATATAACAACACAATATATATGGGTATGGTTTTACAGCTAAATTCAGCATATTGACACAAAATGATAACTGCAAATCCACCGTTCGCCGACTGGAGTTGTCCACTGCAGTTGTTTCTGCGAATTGCAGTGATCCATTTGCTTCTTTCTATCGCAGTCTGTAAAAATATACCTCAGATTTTTTGTCAAATCTAGTTGTACAGTCAATCACAAAGCTCTTTCCCACTTTATATGTGTTGTGTTTGTTTTTCGCGGCATTCACGCTGAAAACAAATACAGCCGCTCAGTCTTTTTGCCACATTTACTGTGAGGAACTGCAGGCACTCCAGCTGACGGTGACGTCACACGCATACCCTCTATACATAAACCTACCCAGCTCCTTCCCCTGATCCCTAAACCCACCCTAAACCTACCCAACTCCACCCCCAGATCTGCAATGAGGTGCTACTGCAAAATCCAGCCAAAACTATTAAGCTTTCTGCCTTAAAATAGCATCATAATAATGCATGCAACATCTGGAAAGATTATGCTACTATACATCGTGTCTGTGATCTTGTGGTTTATACTGATGACATAAAACATAACAGTTCATGTTACTGTTCCACTTGTCTTACTTAAAGTTGCGGGACTCCGGGACTCAGGTAATAGGTGGGAAGTAGGTGCACAGGAGGGATCGTGGGGAATCGCTGTGCACAGTCAGACCTCCTGGGCCACAGCACCGTCTGACTCTCCTGTTCACACACAACAACCAGAGAGAATGTGACGTCTAGATAAACAGGACAGTACAGACATATGGTGCTTTCACACCAATTACAGAAATTAATAGATTACATGACAACCAATATCCAACTCCATGCTACTGAATTATATTGTAGCCTGTTTTTCGTTTATTTGTCAGATTATGCTAGCATTATTAAGACATAACCAATTGTTGGAATTGTTAAACAGAAAAAATCAGTTTACTCAACTACATTTTACTGCTAAAGCTGCCACAATTTTGAGTCTTCTCTGCACAAGTCTTCTCATGGCGTTATAATGGTCAAGTGACACTCTGAAATGTCTCTCGATTTTTTTTATATGTACTCAGAATAATGTAACTGCAGTAACTCCAACACAGTGTGAACACACCTTTATAGTGTTCTAACATATACAAAATTAGGCAGGTGGTTTAATGCTGTGTGGCTGATCAGTGCAAGTCTGAAACCATGCCAACTAACAGGCTTGAGACGCACACAAGTCAGCAATATTTCTGATGATTTATTGGTGTGAAGTTTTGTGCACAATGACAAACAGGAGTGCAACATTCTCAAAAAAAAACAAGTCGGAGTGGACTGCAGTAATATCAATGAAAAACATTACTGGCAGGCTTCAACATGGCTGTGCTTATCGATTAAGAAATGTCAAACAAATTTTGCCTACGTAGGCGATTGTATCCTTGAGCCTGAATCTGTATCCTGTATGCACTGAGACCTGTCTGAATACCGCAGAATTCACATTTGCTGTTATGTGTTTGCCAGAGCCTACAGTTGCTGTCTGACGCACGTTCGGTGTGTGTCGTGATGAGCAGATCTATAACGGAGAGCAGGCTGTTAAAATCGATTCTCCATTTTGCGTTTTCGATACTTGTGTTCGAAGATATTTTTGTTTTTAAAAGAAGTTCTTCTGCTCACCAAGGCTGCAATTATTTGATAAAGAAATACACAAAAAAACACAGTAATATTGTGAAATATTATGACAATTTAAAATGACTTTTTTATGTTAATATATATTACAATATAATTTATTCCTCTGAAAAAAGCTGAATTTTCAGCATCATTACTCCAGTCTTCAGCTGTCACATGATCCTTCACAAATCACTCTAATATGATGATTTTATGCTCCAAAAACATGTATGATAATAATAATAAGAAAACCAACAAACACATATAGGTGCCTCAGCACCTTTGGTGCTTGGCCCCTAATTATTATCCATGTCAAAACAGTTTTTTACATTTTTATTTCAGGATTCTTTGATGAATAGAAAGTTCAAAGAACAGCATTTATTTAATTAGAATCTTTTCAAACATTATAAATGTCTTTACTGTAACTTTTGATCAATGTAACTCATCCTTGATGAATAGAAGTATTGATTTCTTATTTATTTTCCCCAAAAATAAAATACAAATTCTTACTGACCCCAAACTTTTTAAAGGGTAGTGTTTAATGTAACAAAAGCTTTCCATTTTCAGATAAAAGCTGTTCTTTTGAACTTTCTATTTATCAAAGAATCCTGAAATAAAAATGTAAAAAACTGTTTTCAACATGGATAATAATCATACATGTTTTTGGAGCATAAAATCATCATATTAGAGTGATTTGTGAAGGATCATGTGACACTGAAGACTGGCAGTAATGATGCTGAAAATTCAGCTTTTTTTCAGAGGAATAAATTACATTTTAATATATATTTACATAAAAAAGTCATTTTAAATTGTCATAATACAATATTACTGTGTTTTTTGTGTATTTTTTATCAAAAATTGCAGCCTTGGTGAAGCAGAAGAAACTTCTTTTAAAAACATAAAAAATCTTACCATTCTTAAACTTTTGACCGGTAGTGTATGGGTGTGTGTGTATAATTATACGGTATATATATATATATATATATATATATATATATATATATATATATATATATATATAAACTATAAGAGTGCTTATCCATATTTCTTTGACCATTTTTAAACCCATTTCACATAATTTCATCATTTCATTCAAACTTTCATCAGATCTTACATCAGTAGAGGTGATCTTCTTGTCCCAGTGGGCTGCAGGTTCCCGTCCTAGGGACACAGTGTAGGACTGCTGAGGACTGTGACTCTCATTCACACTCAACTCTGGACACCAGAGCAACACTGTTGGCTATTGACACCTCCTCGCCGAACTATAAACACACACAACATGTCAGAGAATGAGATGACTGACATCTCAAGCAGTATCGCACAAGCAGGAGATATTGCTTTCATAAAACATCTTATAAACGTTTTACAAACAAGTTTGTTTCAGCTAATCAGACACCAAAAAGGTTGAGAACCACAGCTATAGACAGCTGTGCAGTGGTGATGTTTAAGAGTCAAAAAACTGCTCACAATTTAAGTCCATGTAAACCGGAAGTTGCAACCAACATTACATCAGTAAGTTTTCAGTCTCACCTGAATGTAGTGGACACTTTCAAACACTTCTCCACCGGCTGATACCGTACAGGCAAATCAAAAGGGCAGTGCAGGGTGAACTTCTGCTGGCCCATATGACACATTTGGTGATTTCCTGAAACAAAACATCACATACCTCTTATGCACATTCATGCAAGCAACAAAGAGAGACAATACACCTGGAGTAAACAATATTTGGTAGGCTTGCAAAACTTGTTTATCCGGTATATTGCACAATCTTATACAGGACCTTGAGTTTGAGGGTCTATGTAACAGAAACTGTATGAATGGAGCTGAAAGGTGAAGATATGCAGTCTAACCAAGTTGTGCTTCTTTAGCCATCTGGGTCTCGTGAATGATGTTTCTCAGGATTTGCTCCTCCTGAATGAGCTTGTGCTTGTCCAGCATCTCCTGCTGCCGCAGGTAATGATCGTGTTGCTTCTGGTACTCCTTCAGTTCATTCAGGGTGCGTTGCAAAGACCTGCACAAACAGTGAAAGAAGATGTGTGTTCATTTCACAATTGCAGTGTTTTTTATTATTTGTGCTCCCTTCCTCTGCGAGTTAGAAATGCAGAACACTAGTCATTTTATTCTCATACCTGCAAACTCCTCAGCGAAAAAAAGGTGACAGTGGGCCGCGGCATATATAAGCCATTTTTATAAATGTTTTTTATTGTTTCCATTTTTACAAATGCCTTGTATGTTTTAAATACGTTTTATTAATAAAGGCATAAAACCAGTTTATTTATAGTGCACTGATAGTAGTTTCATATAATTAGTTCATTAATTAAAACTAATATAAAGAACAAAAAGATTTTGATATATGTTTGGTAATTTTACCTGAATTTATTTAAAGGTAATTTGTTATATTTCAGATCAATATATTTGTTTTCCTTCATTTTAATTAACCCTAACTGTATTCTCATCAGAATTATCAATAATTCCATATAAAATAATACTACAAACACTTGAAAATAAACAGATTAGTGCTCTGTTTTGAGGACAAGAAATGAAAACCAATGTAACTTTGTAACTGCCACTTAGTGTTCAGTAGTGTTCATGACATGTTGATATGCCCCCCTTTAAGATGACTTCTTCTATTGCGTTCGTTATTGTACGCGTGATGTTGACTCGTGGAACTACCAGTTCGTTTGCACTGTCTTTCCTATTCTTCATCTGGGCAGACGTTACGAACACACGGACTGTATTCAAACAGGGGTTGGATACATGTTTTGCTCTTAAAACTGTGTTTAATGCAAGTATAGGCCTACACAAATATAAGTAAACACTCTGCAGTACTGTTCGTTGTCCTGTATGAACAAAATGACGGATGTTTTTATGTCTCCACTGTTCGATCGCGCCTTGTCTCTGCACACCTAACCCCCCTCCACCCCCAAATAAAAAACTCTCCGGTTCTAACGTGATTCACGTAAATGACCCAACTGACCAGAAAAACGATTTCGCAGAGAAAGCGACAAGTTTGCAGGTATGTATTCTGTTTATTTGTTGTAACTACCAAAATATTGACAGAAACAAGAATATTTGTGTCAATATTGACAACATATTTGCAACCGAATACGTGGATCTTAGTTTGTAAGACAAAGTCTATGAGAAACTTTATGCTCAATCATATAAATGAAGTGTTATTTGTATTCATTAGTAAGTTATTTGTATATATTGAGCTAATTATTCATTTAACCAATGTTTACATCTTATCTTTACTGCTTCAAAATAGATGCTATTATTGAATATATAGATGCAAAATAATGCTATACTGTTATTGTATATACTGTAACATGCTATACTGTATGCTATACTGGTATACAGTTACTATACAAATAAAAACATTTATACATTATACACAACATCTACATAACCACAGTGAATAACTGCACATGGTAAATTAAGCAGTATGCACAAGCCTTACAAAGCATAAATCTGTATTCAGATTTCAGAAGAATCATTTTGACATTTGTAATATAAATGTTGAGGTGCTCTCGTCCATCAGCAGATCTGAATATTCGCTACTATAAAATGAAAATGAATGTAACTTAATAAGTGGGAAAATTTCTTACTTTAAGCAAATTAAAGTTGGGAATTTAAGGTACAGTCTGTAAGAATGAACAGAGTCAAAATTAAAAATATCAGATTGTTGTTTCCCCTGCCCCTCCTCCTACAGACTTGGTGCTCACGCATGTTCCCAGTTTAAGGACACGCAGCAAGAATGACCGCAATTGACAATGAAAGCCGAGGAGACTTACACACCAAGTTGATGAGTTGATTTTTCCACGTTTTCAAGAGCCCCTATCATGGATTTTTGAAAATGACTGTTCATATGGTGTGGAATATAGCTCTAAGGAAATGAAAAGGGAATTTATATCTGAAAGTGCACCATATATAAAGTTATTGTCTTTCAAAAGTGAGAGTCGACTCTGAGTTTATGAAATGAATTGTTTTTGAAAAGAGTCATTAGCTGTTTCGTCGTGACGTAGATGCATATCACTGGCCGCGCCCAGTTACTGCGCGCGCAGACGGAAGTCTAGAACACATTCAAATACTTCATCATAGCATCATGTCGAGAAGACGCTGTGTTCTACAATGCAAAGATAGTTCAGCCACTTTGTTTTCATTTACCAGGGACAGAGCATGTGAAGAATCGGTGGTTAGAGTTCATATTTGCAACGATACCACAACAGTATAGCCCGATTGTGTTCTCATCATTTTAATGACGAATCGTTCAAAAACATAAATGAATTCAAATGTGGATTCGCAAGCGGTTGTTCCTGAAGGAGGGCTCAGTATCTTACTTACCCAGTGTATATGGATCAGCTTCCTCCTACGAATCACAACCTGTAAGTATTATTAATAATTGTTGCTTTTATGGGTTTTGAACGGTTTTGTAGCGTCGGGCGCAGAGGAGGGAAGGCGCAATAAGTATGTGTGTGCGCGTGTGTGTGAAAGTTACACTCAGCGCAGCTTCTAGGTCTCCAATGTCATTTTTTTTTAAATATGTGAAATGTTTGTCGCTGTTATTGGAGTTGTCATAAAGAATAGAGCGTCTTGTAGTACTGCAGTGCTTTATCAATATGTTTATGCGTTATGCTAACAAACAATAACTGACTGGGTCTGTCATCTGACCAATCACCGCCGATTAGCGTGACTCACGCAAAGGAGTGGTTTGGAAAAATGAGTCGTTGTACGAATCATTTGGGAGTCAGGTGAGCAAATCAGGTAAAAATAAATGCATATTATGCACAAAAGTGTTTTTTGTCATTGGATTCATGTAAAACTGTTGTTGGGGGACTCCCAGAACAATATTAGGAACATTAAATGCCATAGTAGGTGCCCTTTAATATGCTCTTGTTCATAGAGATTTTTTAGATGGACACCGAGGCTTTTAGGTTGGGTAGAATCTACAATCTCTGACCCAGTTTGTTCGCTGGCTGCAATACACAGTGTTTCCTGCCAACTGGCATCCCGGGAGTTGAAATACTGATTGGGTGAACTGGCAGTGGGCGAGATCACACAAACATTCTGACACAGAAAGCCCATTTCAAAGTAAAACAACTGGCTGTAGAAGCGTTTTTCAGATAAACAGAGTGTGAACTCAGCATGTTTACTAAATATCTGCAAACATATTTAATGCTTTAGAAGAGTGAAAAAGTTACCAATAGCACTTTTAAATCATTTAATTGTTTAGGACATTTGCATTGTAGTAATGTACAAGGAGTCTTCAGATTTGTTAGGTAACGTTTTCTCATTAAAATCAGATGATTTCTTTTTAATTCAATAGAATGTAAAAGATTACCAATACAGAAGCCCTTGATGGATTAAATTTTGAATTTATATAGATTATATATTATAGTGGTTTGAGACCTACAGTACAACTCTAGAGGTCACGGATCCCCAACTGAACGGCTCTGCAATGATCCAAAATCAATTTCTCATTATAAAAAGAGTGTATGGGGAGCCACTCATTAGCAGGAACACTCTGAAGGTTTTACTAATGAGATAGCATAGAAAAAGAGTGACAGTCCATGAGAAAACAAAAGTTACCGGTGTTGAGCCTCGAGCCGCTGCTCCAGCTTTTGCTGACATAAGACGGCATGTTTCCTCCTCAGGGCTTGTTCAAAGCCTGGCTGAGCCTGCAGGGCCTGCTCATAGCACAGCACCGAGTGATTATACTCCCCCAACATCTACCACAGAAACAGGAGGAAGAGAGAGAGATGCAAAAGGAACTGAGTGTCATTTGATACAGAACAAGGAAATCAGATAATTAACCAAAACTGCCGTTTCCTGCCCAGCAGAAAGTGTGAGCACAGACTGGATTATGAGGAAGTTCAGAAAACGTTTTTAAAATGTATTCTCTTCATCACAATGCTGCACTCACAGCGTAAATGTTGCCCAGGGTGTAATGGCTGGTTAGCAGATCTGTGGCTGAGATCCAGAGCCGCATGGGCAAGGGGAGTGGCTGCGATCAGCCGAGAAGTGTGCTTGGTGAAGTGCGTTCGCATATTGACGAGAGCAATGTCTTTGTGCTGCCTGCAAAAAAAATAAAGTGGAAATACATGAAAATTTATGCAAAACAAGATGACACAACTTGTGTAGTTCTTTGTGCAGGTGGCGAGGACCAATTACACTGTTGATCCGCTATGCACGCAATACATCTAGACATTTGTATCCATGTGTCATTTCCAGTTACCTTGGAGAAAAATGGAGAGCACGGCACCACACAGTCGACAGTTCGCCTGGGTTCATTCTTTATCCGCCAATAGAAAGAGGCCAAGTTATAAAGCACCCATGAAGAGGAATTCTTGAGAGAAAGAAAGTCATCATTAATCTTCAGGAATGACCATTTCAGCGACTTCTGCTGTTATATGTGAAACTTTAACGGCTGCAATCATAGGACAATGCTGGAAAAATTAAGAGATTCCAGTTTCCACTAATGCATTTCAATTACTTCACCAGTTATGAGTACATTTTCATAGATTTACATTTGTATTTCAGGTACCAATCCTAAGAATAAGTAATTTAAAACAATTATGTTTTATTAATGTCGTCAATAAAGCAAACAGCAGGCTGATAAATGGCCAATATTGAAATGATCTACTATTTCATCTAAATAAATAAATAAAACAAAATTAATTATTTCACACACTACAAGACATCACATCATTATAATTTACAGTATAATTTACTGCTAAAAAATTACATTTAAGAACGTTATTAAATTATTAGTGTCATTAAAGATTAACTTTATGAAAATTTAAGTTGGTTAAATGTAAAAATTAGAGATATGAGAAATTGAGAATGCACAAATATCCAATATTAACCAAAACCGATATAAATAAACAAAAATCCCTAATACTTTCCATTAAAAAAGTATTGTAACAATATTTAATAATTAAATGTGCTTGGAAGAGTGACTTTCTAATCACGAAGCGCAAAGTAAAGCACATTGTTTACCACAAGACCAGATGGTCGCAAGACCATTTTGAGAGGGTGTGTAGTCAAAGAAACAAAAACACACATAAAAAATGTAATTTGAAATGTTTTACTGAAGCAAACTTGCATGTTAACTTGCATTATATTTAATGACTGTGGGGGCTTACATACCTACTAACACAACATAAACTAGTTTGTGACTGCTATTTAATAGCCTGACCTTATTATACAGGTTTTCCTTTTCTTTTTTATCAGTGTTAGTGATACTCTTAATACTCTGATACTCTTAATTAAAGCGGGACGGTGTGTGTCTGTGTACCAATTTTGAGAAATACATTTTCTTGGTTTAAATTCCTAAAAATCAAGGTTGCAGCTTAATGACCATGGGAAAATGTTTTAGTTTTGTGTCACAAAGGCTGCTTCTCCTCATTCCCACATATTGATACTGCTTGCATCTTGAGCAGAATAATCATATAAGAGGAGAACATAACAAAACTTTCCAGTCACTATAGAAAATTTGGTCACACTTACATTAGGTGTCCTTAAGTACTATGCACTTCCATCAAAAAATACTTACAAAGTACTTATTGTGTTCATTTTGTATTGCAAATAAACGTTGTGCTGCTATTGAGGTGGGATAAGGGTAAGGTTATGGACAGGTTTGATGGTATGGGTAAGTTTAAGTGTGTATTAAATAGCACGGAAAGGTCAGTGTAACAGTGAAATTAGGCTATATGTGATGTGATCTGGGAAAACCCACCACATGGTGAAATTTGACATATTACAGGTTTTGATACCATATTAAAGCTGGGTTCAAGCCCTTTCCAAATCTGTTTTTATTTATTTTATTGGTTGTCTGTAACAAAAGTTATGGTTATCTTAAGTCAGCTGATCGCTATGATTTTCAGAAACAGAATTTTGAGAAAAACAGGTTTAAATAAGTGTCGCATCCTGCTAGCGCGACGACTGGCGCTCCCCTTTTTATTGCCTTTTTTACATATCACATATTTTAGTAATCATTCATAGATTAGGTATCATTCTAAAGCTTACAAACTCAAAATTCATCCTGTGAAAACCGTTTTGAAATTGGACGATTGAGAGGCGAGCAGGGTCTTTTAGACGAGCAGCTTCAAACTCTGTTGTTCTCTTGTGCTCCGCATCATGACCACACGATAAGCGCTGGAATAAAAATAAATAAATAAATAACTTGCGTGCCGTTGTAGTTCACCCAGGACTGGACTTTATTCTGTTATGTGGTTTATTTTGATAGCTGAACTGTCTTTGTAGTGTTAAGAGAAGGAGAGCTAAACGGGAGATTTGTGTTTCCCCTCCGCTCCGCCTGCGTGCATGTTATTAAAGTGAAACGCAGTCTTTTCAGCTGGTCATTATAAATCGCTATTTTTCTGCAGTAAACTAGTGAATTTCCCAAGTTATATTCAGAGATGATAAACGAGATGTTATAGAATAATAATTTAATAAAAAACAAATTTTGATAAAAAACTGACATTCAGTCTATTTTTAGACTTTACTGAAAGCGTTCCAGCAGCGACATCTGACGGGTTTTCCAGATCGCATCACATATGCATTTACATAAATTAATTACAGCAGCAATTACATGCAGATGTCTTTTTAAATTAGTTAAACTAGCATCTATGACATATTGTATCAAATGTTAAAATCATGTTAGTACATAGTAGTTTTGGCTCGTTTCCACTGAGTCGGTACGGTTACAGTGTACGCAATTATTTGCGTTTCCACTGTTCCAAAAAGTTGTGAATGTTACCAAAAAGTTGAACGTTACCGTACCACTTTTCAGGGTACCCTTCCATTGGGGTACCTGAACACAGTGGTACAGTACTAAAAAGGTGGAGCTAGACTCACTGCAGAACGTTGATTGCTTGAGTATCGTCATTTGCACGTGCTACAAGGGCATTAGAAGCGTAAGCGTCTACTGTTATTGTCACTGAATGTAGTTTTAAGAGTTTTTCAGGTAAAAATTTAGTTTTTAAAGCTCAAATCTACTGTTTATTTATAGATTTATGATAATTTGACTGAGATTCCATTCCAAGCAATCACTGATTGCTCAGCGCCTTTCCTCGGCTAGTCGTTCTGATGTTTACTGCTACGTCTCTGTAGTGGTTAAACATGAGATATAATTCGTCTTGTATAAACCTAACAGGCAATCTTTGGTCTCATGAATCTATAATTCGTTCCCTGGTCAATAGTTTTGGCAGAAGGCTAAGAGAAGTTTTCATATATTTGAGCGCTGAATTTGTATATTTGACTGAATTGTTTGCTTTATGTTATTAAAGCTTTACTGTACCTTTTACTTTTATTTTTATAATGAATATCATTGATAAAACAGAAATTTAATAAAAAGAGGTAGGGTTGAGTTTGGCATTTTTAAAATTTTATTACAAGAACATCTGTAATGTAGCCTGGATGCAGCCCGAACTCGCGCACAACATTTTTTGGACGGGAAGTTTCAGTTCTGGACTCGAATCACATTGAGGAGTAATTATGATCAGGCAAACAATGTTCGCGCCAATCAAATTGCCAGGGCGGGCTTTATACGATGATGGACAGATTGATCTGCAAGTAATCATCACGTTATCAACGTTCCGCTGTTCGCGTCTGTTGTAAAATAAATCGACAGCGCATTCATTTTAATAGACAAACAGAGAACTGCAATCAAGGCATTTGTCGATTGGAAAGATATTTTGCCGTCCTTCCCACATGATTCGGGAAAAGTGTCATTTATCAGCTGGCTCCGATGGTCACTAAGAAGATGGGACGTAATGAAAAGCCTGTGGTCGTTGTGGTTTCTGCTTTGGTCGCACTCATAGAGAAGTAAGTAAAAGAAGCAACACTCGTTATTTAACTTCTAAAATAAGTAAGTTCTGTAGTTGAAAACTGTATGCCAAAGGAGTAGACTTACTGCGTTGCTCTGATTGGTTGTAGGTCTACCGACTATCCAATTGAGTGCAGAGTTGTTGTTTTTTCCTGGTTTGGTTACGACACGCCTCATAATCAAAGCATAATGGAGTCGATATCAGACTCATATTCTCATTAGAATAGGAGTATGACGAAGTCAGGCTATCTGTAATGTTGTTTATCGCAAACATTTGTACCAATGCACATATTGCCTGGAATATGTTTAATATTTATATAAATTTAAACGAAAAGAGGCAGGGTTGTGTTTTATATTTAGTTTTGTTATAAATAGGCTACTGTACATTCATGCAATAGGCTATGCATTTGCCTTAACCACATTTGTGTGCTTATAATGCTTATAATGTGTGCTTGTTCTGCTAATGGAACGCACTGTTTCATTAGCAGAATTACTGGACTCGACGTCCCTGGGAGTCATTCTCCTGAGTCAGGCTTGGCGTAGGATACTTGGTATTGAGAAACGCCTAATGCCTTCGTTTGTTTCTTGTGACTAACATGCTGAGAAGAACCAAAAACAAGATCTGCTGTATGTGATCCATTGTTGTTAACAATGTCGCTTTCTTCTTTCTTCGAAAATGATCGCTTCTTTGCGGCAAACACCACGCTTATCAAGTAATGGTACTGTTGGCGATGGAAACGTTAGCAGGATCATGGTTTCACCGTACTGTACCGCTAAGTGAAAACGAGCCAAAAGACACCTAATATAAAGTGGGACCAAAAATTCCAGACTTTTCCAGGCTTAGAAATTATAACTGTAACATGTCAAGGATTTCTATGATTGTGGAAACCCAGACGATGATATAAATCAAGAAAAACAACTTACTTTCAGTAGGGCCTGGTGTATCTGATGCCCAACCTCATCCATACTCTGCCCCAGCTTGAGAGGCAGGGAGGCAAAGATTGGGTCATCCTTTGAAAGCAAGGGTGATGTTAGGTTTACCTTCTCTTGGACACCCTTAGAGAGGAAAACCAGGGTGACAAAGACAATAAGTGTACATGTGAGAGAATAAAAGAAAGACATTTGTAAGGGTGCAGCTTAAAAGACTCACCCTGAGGTGCTGAAATGCATGAATGCTGTAAGGGAGATCGAGAATTTTTGTGCAGTCAGGTTTTTCCAGGTCTGTAGGTAGAGGTGACATCTGATCCAAAAAATCCGCTGGACTAAGAAAAAAAAATGGAACGGCGTATGTGATAACAACGACTGAAATGTTCATTACATTAAAAAAAAAAAAACCTGAGGAAACACATTTACGCCATAAGCAAACACTTACTTAATGTCTTTGCTTTCCAGGGATATAAAAGTGCCATCATAGAGATCCAAGTCTCCCAGAGGAACCTTAGCAGTGACACAGTCAGCATCTTCCTTGTAATGCCGCTGCTCTAAACCAGTATCCCGGTCCTCGTTCTCTTCAATATGAATCTTCTGAGCAACTAGTTGCTTCTGCAAAATGTACAATAATTCACTGTCAGGCTAATAGTAATAGGGAAGCGTGTTTACTTTAGAGCGGTCTTCTTCAAGACATCGGCACATTATAAAAGATCCATTTAGGCTGTTGAATGTGAGACTTAACATCACCTCTAACTTCTTGAGGTAGTTCACACGAGTCTCTTGTTGCATGAAAAGAACTAAATGGTGGGGATGTTTCAAGTTAAGAGGGGAGTCCACCTGAAAACGAAAGAGTGTGTGAAGGCAAAATCAATGCACACACATGCTTTAGAGCAAGAGTCACTATCTGATAGATTTTATATCACAGGTTATATGACATCAGGAAGCCAAAACAAGCTGATGATTTGAACAGTATTATTGAATCAGTGCACAAGAGAGCGCTGTGATATAATGATAAGCAGCAGACAACAGCTGTCAACGCACGCATCTGTCTGACAGCTGTGTAAAGCAGTGTTAGTGGGGAACAATCAGATCAGAAAGTGAATGTTGAGGCTCTCTCGTCTTTTTCTCTAGTAAATATGATCTAGATAGCTATGGAGTGACTAAACACGACACAGTTGCTTACCTGCTGTTGGATTTTGCCGTCCTCCGTCACCACCCAGTGCGTCGTAGCTCGCCCGGGCTCGGCCAACAGTACACAGATAAAAATGAACGCCGGTCCTCGTACGGACGGTCTCCAAAAGATTTTATTACTGGAATGATTGCCTAAGCTATTGCTTTTGACACCCGCCATATTTCTACCGTCTGTCCATTCGACCCTAAAGGTTCGCGTCATTCACCTCAATCTGCTTCCGGGTTACAGAGTGACTCCGCCTCTCCGCATGACCTAAACATTCGACAATTTATTTTTTCACAATTATTAAAGAAAATGTCACCATTATAATCAAATAAATAAACATGGCAAATGTTATTTTATTCAGGTAAAACGTTCAAGGTCAAGTTTAACCTACTTAAGACTAATAATTGCATGTACAAACTAACCATACAAATTTTGGAAGCATATATTAAAGAGTCCATATTTTACCCACATATTTCACATACACTGTAAAAGTAAGTATGACAGAATGCTAAATCTAATCAATGAAATTGAGGCAACAGATTACAATCAATATTATTAATTAAACATTAGAATTGAGTAAAAATTAACCAAATGAATTACTGAAATAATGATTATGTTAAAACACAACCAACACCATCAGATCACCTTATCTATTTATTCATCTGGCTGTAATAATTCACATAGCAAACAACATCTAAAGTTAACGATTTAAGGGTCAAGAGCCCAACTTAAACACACACTGATCACCATAATGGTGACTTAAAATTACAGTTTTCTCCTTCAGTGACTCTGCTTGTTATTCATCAGGTGTCTTCAATGATGGCAATAAAAAAAAATTAAAACAGTTTTTAATTCATCTTTGACGTCAGTCTGTTTTTATGATATTTTCGTTTAAAAAAAATTGTAAATTCTACTCATTTTAAATGGTTAACTTTTACGTAATTCATTTGAATTAATTACTCAATTCTAATTTGTTACATTTAATTAATAATGTTGATTGTAATCTGTTGCCTCAATTTTATTGATTAGATTAAATATATTCAGTTGTATTAATTTTTACAGTGTATTAGAAATACAGAGTTGGGGTTTCTATTTGTAGGTTTAGATATTTTTATTATATATATATTTGTGTGTATAAATATAAAACACACACACACACACACAAGTTTAAAATCAACAAAGTTCAAAAGACTACTCTTTTAATTCTTTAGAATATTTTTGGAGTTACCACACTTTCAAAAGAAAAATACAAATATAAAAGTCAAATATTAAGAATCTATTATTATTATGAATTTTCTGAATTTGTGTTTTTTTTTTATGTAAGTTGCTGAAAAATTGCTAATGTACAACTGGATGTGAATTGACATTGCTATTTAAGTCAATAAGATAGCAAACTGTTTGAATAAAACAACAATTTAAGATTAAAAAATCTTATTGCTGAACATAAGGAATAGTTTGAATAGGTCAATGACAGGATTCATAGATTATTCAAATGTGAATCTTTATGTAGTAAATTGTACAATACTATAAAGAATGCAATAAAGATTTTTTTTACATTGTGCAAAACATTCAAAAGCATAAAAACTGTGATTTTGAAAAAGTAGCTAATACTGAAAAAGAACTATAAAGTATTTCTTTTTTTGTCTTAATTGGTTTGAGACAGCGGACCAGTTGTAACATTAAAATGAACATTCATTTGTTAAAGTACAAGAAAATAAAGCAGTTTGTTCTAGTGTTAAAGTGAACATACATGTAGAATCCCTCAATAACATTTAAATATATATTACCTTCATTTACATATAAAATGCGTAGCTATAGCTAAACATAACAAGAACCCACAAGCATCATGTAAAATATCCCAGTCCTAATAGCACAAAGTATTGCATGCGGTAGAGTTAAAGTTGAATGATGGTTGAGTTCAGGATTTCAGGCACGTGTTTTGATTTAGAGGACTTGGAGAGGTCTCGCTGTGACAAGAAAATGACACATTAAGAGATTTTAAACTAGTTAATATGTTCTGAATATTGATTTGAACAGTGGTCATATACTGATTATATTTACAGCTAGAAAACAATATGAAAACGGTCCTATACTGTAACAAACAGAGCGACAGATAATAGCAGAAAGGTATTAAACTGATTTGTAAAATAAAGCTGGTCTTGGTTAGAAGTGTGGATTAGGAGAACACAGTCCAGTTCAAAGAGAGGACAAGAGGATGTAAAAGAGCAAACTAATCAGAGATTTATACATCCACCACTGTAGAGGCAAAAGCATTCATTGTCGCTTTATTTCATTTACTAATTTATAATCGCATCCAAAATAAGTTTGTCTTTACATAATATATGTGGGTGCACTGGTGTATAATTATTTTGTATACGGTATATGTAAATACACACACATGCATGTATATTTAAGAAAAAAATTATTTATATATAAAATATTTATATTTATATATAATATAAATTATATATAAATCTATATACAGCATCTACATGAAAATATCTCTTAAATATATAAAAGCATGTGTGTTTATTTATATAAAATAATTATACACAGTGCACCCACATATATTATGTAAAGACAAATTTTTATGTTAAATATTCAGTTAACACTGTAGTTAGCAAGTCATTACAAGACTGTAAGAGTCCTAATCACCCTGTCAGAGTTTAATTTTTCCATAATCTGAATGCTTATTATCCCTTACATACTTTTAAAAGAGGTGTTATTTGTATTATACAGTAGGAATAAAGTTTAAACAGTGTTAGCCAATAAAATGTTGTTTAAGTGGTGCATTGTTTAAACCATGCAGTAGCCAAATTTAGGTTGTCTGGAAAAACATAATCTCAAACAAACCTTGATATATATGGATTCAGCCTTGATAACTTCCTTTAGAAACAAGTTTTTTTATTAGTAAAACATTGTGCCAGTAACACCAATATTTATATAGGAATTTATACAACTTGAAACACATTTAAGTTCAAGCTTCTTGCTCTCTTTGACCAGACTGTGAGTTACTAATGAACTAGATGAAGAGTTTACCTGAAATTCTGTGAATAGGTGCTTGCAACAGAGTTAATGCTGAAGTTACGCTGTGGACTAGCTGGCACCTTCATCAGCCCAGCCCCGCCGCCAGTTCAGATGACAATATATTTTCCTTATTGCGTTCTAGCAATCCTTGATGAGGAGGTTTGCTTTTGCCTGGAGTCCTCACCACATTAACCTGCTTTGAAATAAGACACATAAGGAAAGAGGGAAATGTAACATTACCTAAGTTAATCAGTAAATTATACAGGAAAATCAGTTAATTAAAAGCTTGAGAACAATGCTTTTGTCATAGCCATGCACTGACCTTGCTACCAGATGTTGGAGGGCGTGATATAGGAGAAATTACAGACTGGTACCACCAAAGACAGAATCGGATAGTGCTGTTAGAAGTGCCAGTACTGGAGGTAGCATTTAGCTGAGGAGAAGTCAAAGAGTTAATACTCCAAATGCCATGCATTCATTTAAAATGTTACAGTGCATCACGGTGTGTTGTGCAATGGGAATATTACTTTTAATATTAATTTTCAGTACGTTTCGAACGCAATGGGCGTTTTTTTCAGTAAGTAAACTGGACTGTGAACTAGGTTTCAGCATGGACTTTAAAGGGATAGTTCACTTTGAAATATATTTTATATGTTTTAGCTTACCTCAAGGGCATGCAAGATGTAGGTGTCTTTGTTTCCACAGTATTTTCAATTTTGATATTTTTCTAGTTAAACCGTTCTTGTCTATCAGTCATATAATGCAGGTATGGGGGTCCACCTCAAAGAGCATGCACAGAGAAGTCCAAATTAAACATGATTGAATGACTCGTAAATGTAAGAACACATTGATGGCCTAAGACACCAAAACGAGCGGTTTGTGTGAGAAAACTAACAGTATTTATATCGTTTTCACCGTGTGTAACCACAGCCAACGTCCAACTGATACTGAAGGCATGGGCGCTTCGTGCCAGCGCATGCGTCGGAAGTGATTGCTTGCGCGTGTACGTCACTCATTGTTTACAGAGATTTCGGAAGATTTACCTTTCACTAAACATATTTAGATATACCGAAAATCGTCTTCCGTTGTTGATTTCCTGTATATCTAAATATGTTTAGATCTTCACAGTGAAAGGTAAAACTTCGAAATCTTCGGATGTAAAAACGATATAATACTGTTAATTTTCTCACACAAACCGCTCGTTTAGTATCTTAGGCCATCAATGTGTACTTACGTTTATCGGTAGTCATAAAATCATGTTTAATTTTGACTTTTCTGTGCATGCTCTTTGAGGTGGACCCCCTATACCTGCATTATATGACTGATATACAAGAACGGTTTGACCAAGAAAAATATCAAAATTAAATACTGTGGAAACAAAGACTCCTACATATTGAATGCCCTTGAGGTAAGCTAAAACATATCAAAAATTAATTTCAAAGTGAACTATCCCTTTAGTTTAAACATGCTATTTTCATCAGGAAATAAATTCCCATTGTACTTGCCTTTCGAAGCTTTGCAAGGTGTTGTGCTGCCCAGAAATCTTCGTTTAGTCTGGTGACCGGACCACAGTGCCATAGACCATGTCCTCCTCTGTCTGCTTAGTCTTCTTTAGTTGCTGCAAGACAGTTCTTGTATTACTAAATATTTCTCTCATGGGTTTAAAGTTTAAACCGGTCATTACATAATGTATTAATTCCGCAAATACAAACGACTCTGTAGATTTGGTTGATGCAGTATTCGAAAGCTCTAGCCTAGAGCACATATTTCTTATGCCCAGTAATGTGAAGTACATACCCGCTTCCTGCTTCTCCCGCTCCTTCTTCCTGCCGGTACGACTCCCATTGATCAGTTACAAACTGCATGAACTTCTGACCATTCACCAGGAACTCTCTGTTCTGTTCTTGTTCCCACTGTTCAAATCTCAGCCTTCAGTTTCTTCTCAAGCTAAGTAAGAGATACTCAGTTACTAAGCTTTTTGAAAAGAAAGCTTAAAAGAACAGCATTTAATTATAATAGAAGTCTTTGTTACAATCCTTGCTGAATAAAATCATTACATTCTTTAAAATAATCTTACTGACCCCAGACTTTTGAACAGTATTGTGTGTATATTTATACTACAGGGCTGTTGAATGCTTGATTCTGATTGGTTGAGAACGTTCTAAAGGTGTGCATTATTTTCAGGGAAACGCACGGCTAAAGTAGTTTCAGGCAAGTTTGAACCGCATTACAGTTCCATATCACTGCGCAGAGTTAGGATTCAATTCATAACAAGAGAAGACATGCAGCCCCATGCGCTTCATCTGCAATTTTCGATGTCTAACTTCAACAATCAATTGACTTTAATAAATATAGTCCTATCTTTAATAGGCTAAATAGAAAATGAAACTGAATATATAAATAAATTAATAGTCCTGCTGCACGGATTTTCGTAATTATTCCAGACATAATAGGCCTATAACAAATAAATAATTATTGATAGGCTTACTTGTGAAAAGGGCTTTGTGTTTTTCATTTATTGGGTTATCTACTGTCAATTATAGAAAACAATAATGCAACGTAATTAAATAAAACGAAGTTAATAAATAAATAAATAAATATTGACTGCACATGCTTTCTTCTGTCTCATTATTTTCAACGTCTCTCTCTCTCTCTTCTAATAACTGCATTAATAACTGCATAAAGCCGGAACAGACTAGTTTAGGCCTACGCCAGTTATGAATGTAACGTTAATTTAATACTTAGCAGCACAGCAGCAGCGTTCAGTCTGTGTTCACACAGTTGGTGATTAGTAGGACCTGCTACAGTTCGATGGAAACAGTTCGGTCTTCAAATATTTCAGCGAATTGTTAAGTGTGTCCCCCATCATTACATTAGTCTGCTGTCAGTGACTCAACCTCCATTATTTACTACCTCTAAAAGGACGTTTTGGAATTAGCAACGGAGGCATGGGATTAGATGCGTAAGAAATTAGTCCTACATACAGAGAGCGCTTCAATGTCAAAATCTTGACAAACGTCTCTGATATGAATCATCTGAACAATGTTTTGAGGTGTGGTAACTGTAATATAAGCGGAATAATTGACTTTCAGCCCGTTGAATTATCCGGAAAATAATGCTGTTCATAAATTCATACTCTTGCTTTGCGTCGTGACCGCATTACCACCTCGGGTGTGCATCTATTTTCTAATAATTCAACAGCCTGTGATCAATTATTCCTTACATAATTACCTTGGAGAAGACCTTTGACCAGATCTGCCCGTTGTTTCTCCTCCTTTAGAAGATTTCCTCCTCTGTTGGTGAATCTGGATGGATCTTTGGCCTTTTCCTATCACAAAACGTGCAGTGTTAGTTAAAGCAAAAACAGTTGACAGAGATTTTCAGGCAATTTAACTTACTTCAAGCTCTAAAGAAAAGTCTCCAGCTCTCATCCCATTTGTGAACACCTTCAAAGAGTTCTTTATGATCCTCGTAATACTGTTTTAATCGCACATTTTCTTCATCGGTGTAAGCTCAGGAGATCCTCACTAAAATCATCTGAGAGAAAGGCACCCCTTAAATCTTTATATTTTTAAAAAGACGGCAGATTTCTAACAGTCAACGGTGTAATTTTGAAAATTACAACTCACCAACATAATAAGGTACAAAAGCTTGTCGCTGGTCAGCACTATAAAAGCACTTATCCCAGAGCACAGCAATCTCCTTCCGAATGGCCTCAGTAACGTTTTGCATGTTTTTAAGCTTCAGTTCTTCAAGACGTTCGGACCTCAGCTAGTAACTGGACATAAAAATGTTAACTTTTGTGTTCAATGCAATGGTTAGCAATTGAATAGCCTTAATTAATGCAGCATAATAATAATCACGAAATTCAAAATGTTACTAACAGCTTCCATATTCCTTTTCTTTGACAGGGTCATGTGTTCAGAAATTTCATCACGCTCTTCCTGTGGAATCTGCAGCCTTTCCCACAGTTCCTGGATCTTCTCCGATAAGAGCCACAGACAAGTTCATTCTCAGCCTTTTCTGCTCTCCAACTTAAATATCAGAATAATGTATTATACAATTGTTAATGCTTAAGTTTATAGTATATCAGACTGAGTTTATATCGTACCTGGTGAAGAAGGACTTTGAGTGAATTGAATGTTTTCTTTAGAAAGGCAAAAACTCTCCTCATCTTCACATACAACATCCTTTTCAAAACTTGTTTCAGGCAACTGCTCCAGATCATCCATGCAAAGTATTATCTTCTTCTTCAATGTGATAAATTCCTTATGTCTCCGCACCTTGAAAGATAAAAAAAATTGCATTAAACTGCACAACTTTCATAAATCACCATGAATTTATAAATAAATTGTCTAGTGTTTAAAACAAAGACTTATTGTTATACTTTCTCAGCAGTGAGACAGGAGATGTGCTGACGGAAATTCTCCAGCTGTTCCAAGAAGGAACTGAACTTTCAGAGATAGAAAACGGCTGTGAGCAGAGAAGGTCACAGAGATCCTGATCCTGCTCGGTTAAGGCTTTGAGCGCCTGCATTCTCTGATTTTCTCTTTTAACATCAGTTCAACAGCGGGTTCGGAGGTCTTTTTCCTGTTGGAGCACAGTGCTACTCCTCTCCTCCTGAAAATGATTAGGAACCACAAAAAAAAAATCAAAAATGCCCCATAATAATCAAAAACTGTTTTGTGGCTTTCAGTCCATGTCTATTAGCTATAAAGTCATTTACATTACCACACAAAAGTTTGGCATCATAAATGCAGCCTTTGTGAACATTGAATTTGATCAAAAATACAGAAAAAAACCACAATAATAATATGAAATATTATTATTATTTACGATAAATGGTTATTTAAATACATTTTCAGCATCATTGCTATTGCCTATGAAAGGAAGATTTGGAGCACCCAGAGAGAAGTGAGGCATTTACCACTTCTAGGAGATCTACTTCTAAACAGTTTTAACACACTTTTGAAAAAGATGTGGGAAGTGCGTCAGGGCGCAGGTTGATGTTTTAAGGTGCTGTACGGATTCTTCTAAAATTTTGCAATAGATTTCTTCAAAATCAGACATAGTAGCGACTTTCTCAGATTGTGGTCTGATCTGTCTGACCCCTGAACAACTCAAGGATGTGCTGATCATCTTTCTGATATTATTGATTTTCTCAAAGGAAGATGCAAACTCACTGCACTTGCTGTCTGAGAGCATTTCACTGGGAATCGGGCTGAGGGGTTTGTCAGTCTCTCTACGTAGCAAAAAGAGTGTGTGTGTGTGTTGTTTAGGTTGCGGTTTATAATATTTGAGAAGAAAGTCTGTCTAAGCTTTGCCTACCGGTAGTTCCATATTGAAAGCATAGATTCTGTCTTGTAGAATGTTATAATAGCTACAAGTTTTGTGTTCTGCTATTCTGCATTGTCTTTTCATATTTTGCACAGCTGTTGAGTTTCTCCAAGGTCTGTCACTCTTCTTCCTGACTTTCACAGGAGCAATATCATCAACTTTTGAGTTAAAGGAATAAAGAAGAAAATCAACAATCAGCAGATATGCGTGGTGTTAAAGATATATCCTTCATAAATAGTACACTCGTGTTCTCATTTAAGCATCTCTTCTTGATAGACACAGATCAGAAGAAAATACAGAAATGATCAGACAGTGCTTAAAGTGCTACATCCTAAATTGCAATCTATGTAAATGTTTAGACCCTCACTCAGGGTTCCCACACTTTGGTTAACATCAAATTCAAGGACCTTTCAAGGACTTTCCAGGTCCAATACCCTCAAATTCAAGGACTTAATGTGGGGACAATTCAAGTGAGAGCAAGGTTAAATAGTGTATGTAGATACCTTGTTACAGTTTTCATCTGTCAAACAACTAGGAAAAAAGCTTTTTTTTTTCTTTTTTGCATATATTTTTGGTCATATGACAGAGATCTGATATTACATTTGTCGTATTTTATGTTTTGGCATAACCAAAGAATATTCGGTACATTCGAATATGTTTGACTGATAGTGCTATATGCTAGTGTGCTCCCTATTGTTGTGTGAAGAGAAAACTCCCGCTATCTCTCAAAATTCCCATTTCAATAGGAAATACATGAACACAAGACAGACATTTGATCAAGCATTTTCATGAGATATCTTTGAGGTTAACATGGGGTAATCTAAAGATTGTATCCATGTAAAATACTTGCCTGAAATGGGGAAGCTGCAGTTCCGAGCACAATTTACTCAGCTCTTTGTGACACATGTCAATACTGGTCATCAGACATTCTCACGCAGACTCTCTTCCTCTGCAATCATCATGTCCAGAAGACTCTGCAGTACATGTTTTGTTAGTTTATCACTGAAACATATTTCACAGGATCCATGTTGCACAAGTACACTCAACACTCACTTTGATATGATTCTTAACCACATTTGTTCTCTCTAAACGCTGATCCTCAGGGATGCCAATTTCCTCCCAGATATCCTTCAGATGGCAGAGAGCTTTACTCAGACATGCCACTGATTCTGCAGCAATCACCTCACTAAAATCATGAAGAGAAAGAGCATGCATAGAATGGATGTTTATCAATAATGTATTTTATGTAACTTGCTTTGATCCACGAGTGATAAAATTCATTCAGTAACAGAAGTTATTAACGTTATCGTTACATTATTAACGTAAGTTACATAGTCCACAAATCTTTCATTTTGTCAGAGAATGACTGTTTTGTAGTTTCAGGTAACTTAAGTCAGTTAGAAGATGTTATTAAAACGTTTTCATATAACGTGTTATGTCATATAATGTGCTACTGTTACATTACTGCTGAGCATTATAACGTTATAGCTAATGTTTGCTAAAGGCATTATCGTTTATAAATAGAGATCCACCCATACGAGCTAACTTAGTCGAATGTGCTAAAAACACCTGCTGTGATACAATACAATACAATACCATTAACATTACCGCGTTTATCTCAGGTGTCAAATGCCATTTTGATCGCGTTTTGATTAACATACAATGCCAATTTCATATTCAAAACTATCTAAAAGTTAACTTAAATGACGTAAACTGCTCAAACTCCATGTTGATCAAACTAAGATATACACATGTTTATCTGTCTGCGTATTCGTAGAAAAACACCATAAAATAATAACGTATCAGTAAAATACTCACCTCTTCCTCATCCTAGAACCCCAATACAAGGCTTTTCGCTTGTTTATTTGTATTTAAAAGGAATGTTTGACTGTAGTCCTCCTCACACGCGAGCGCGTAACCGTTTCTGTCTGATTCAAAACATGCATCAAAATAGCGCCGCTCGTCTGATTGGCTGGTTAGACACAGACATACCTGCGCATGCGTCAAGATGTGTCACACAACAGATGCGGATTGTTCCACCATGACCTCAGAAACATTTTCAAAATGACCACTCCTTGATTTTTTTTTACTTCAAAATACACACAGCTAAACAGTGCCACTTCATTGAGTACTCAATAATAGTTAACTGGAGATAAAAGATTCACCAGACAACTGTTTATTGTTCAGTCTTAAATTAGATATTACAGTTCTTGCCACACTCTGAACAAAGTTTTTTAAAACTTTAAAAAGTGCAATTTAGTATGAAATGTTTGCCACTTCTCCATTCATAAATTCAGATACCTGCCAAGACAATTAATTCTGTCATCATTTACATTTATTCACCTTTTTTCTGTGAAACATAAAGGAATTTTGAGAAATGTCTCACTGTTTTTGGGGGGTTTTTTTGACCATAGAACGAAAGTCAATGTTAACCAAAGCATTTTGGTTATGAACAATGGTCAAAATATCATCTATAATGTTCTGCAAAAAAAGGGAAGTCATCCAGGATTGGAACATGATAGTTTTCCTTTTTGGTGAACTATACCTGAAAACATTATATTGTTATTCCCTTAAACAATCCATTTGTTTTTGGGAGATATAAATGACCAGGATGATTAGTACACATTCTGTCCTTTTTGCTGTCTCTATAAAGTGTCCTCTTGTGGAATGTTGTTTCAGACTCAAGGGTGGTTATCCAGTAATGATTCCAGAAGCCCTTGCACTGTTCGTGATGGCTGTAGTGAGCACTATGAATCTGCAACCTTTCAAATGAACAATTTTATGTATATCAAATATTCAATTTGTTCACTTACTAATATATTTATGTATGAATTAATACTAATAAATTATAGGCATACTAATATATTAACGTCATATTTGATACTTACTTTATAAGTAACTATAAAAACCCCAAAAAATACATTCTGGAATATTTCACCTCTTTCCTTGCCAAGGAACCGGAGTGCAGAGATCTCAGAGAAGGTGCAGCTACCAAGAAACATCACTAGAACGATCTGTTGAGCGTCAGTTTTGGTCCTGGCTTCTGAACGTTACTACTGCCACCTGAAACAAAAATAGGGGAAAAGAGGGGTAAAAAGCAGGCTTGATAGGAGCAAAAAAAAATGTCAATTCTTCTAGGAAAAAAGATAAATGACTTCTAATGCAACATGACATCATGACTTTTGCGTAAACATACTTGAAAAGTGGCATGTTATCTCTGTACGCATTTTCGGAGCTATCCGTGTGTAATGTCTGTATGCCGTTAAATGTCCGAAGTGATTCCGCGTGTATGTCTAACACTCCGTTAAATGTCTGAGCAAAGACGAAATGAAGCAAAATGTAGATCTACATCTGGGTAGTCGATATTTTTTCCTGAGGATGGTAAAGGAAGACTCATAAATGGTATTAACCCCAGTGACGGGTAGGTTTAGGGACGTGGGGTAGGTCATCTAGATATACAGTAATGTAACATTAAATCAATGACATTCATAAACACGCTGAAAAGCGATGATGCGTGTTGATAGCACGCCAAAAATGGAAATACGAATTGGCGTGTGTCATACACACGCCATTTCATGAGTATCAAGTCTGTCTAATGAAAATAATTTTATAAGACACCTTCCAGGGTGCCCCCAATAAAGGCCATTGCACACTGAGTCCGAAATTCCCATTCGAAATTTTCGCATCGTAAAAAAAAAATTCAACCTCATCGCTATGTCAATCATGCTTGCACACCGCCTCCGAAAACTTTCGTCCGTCATAAAATTAATCGGATTCGTGTTCGACTTTTCTGCATTTCGCATCCAGTTGTTTTGTCTGCCCAGCGCTTCAACCGGGCCGCGTGTTTGTGTGTCCATACCTTAGACATACTGCCAGATCTCTGTTCAGAATCGATTGGTTCACGGAAATTGGTGGTCTTGTTTTTAATATGTGGTTCCAGAATCGCCAGCAAAGCATCAAACTGTCCCACTGACATTCTGAAGTAAATGTTTGATCGCTAGGGATAAATTCGCAACTCTTTGATAAGGAGGTGAAACTCCTCCTTCCTCTCGGCGCAATTTCAGGATTGGATGGACGTAATATTTTCTCTTTCTTCTCTTTTTAATAAGACAGAGGGCAACAAAATCATCCTCACTGCTTGACGAATCCATTTGGTATTTTTGTGTTTTTTCCCGCAAAGGTTTAATAAATACGCATCGGACTCGGTGTGCAAGGTTTCTGTGCGTGACGAATTTTTAGGCTGGCGAACACGAAAAAACGCATCTGAAAATTTCGTACTCAGTGTGCAATGGCCTTAAGTCTTAGGATTATTTATATTCGGATATATTACAATAATCTTAATTAAAATGTAAAAAAAAAAAAATAAAGATAAAAATGAAACTGAAATACTTTTCTTAGATATACAAATCAGCTTAAATAGGTGCGCTTTTGACTCTTTAAACTTTATACAAACAAATACTTTGTTCAAACCTGTTACAGCAAACTCCTGTCCATTTAGCATACGGGAGACCTCCTCTAGACCAGTCCAACCATCTCTCTCCAACACCTGCGAGGAGCAGAAGCAAACACTGTAAGTTGTTCAGCAGAGAGAGAAAAATAATGGCTAACCAGCCAATGCCTTTTTGGAAAGCTAACCTGTTCCAGCAAGTTTGCAGCTCAGAGGAATATAAGCACCACTAAAAATATATGCCATGTCTCGATGGAAACGCAAAGATCATATTCCTCCCCAGACTTTGGTACCTGTACACGACACGTAGATCAGATGATTATGATCATTTTATACATGCCTTTTTGTGTTCTTTTTAGTAATAAAAAAACTGGACATATTTGCTAACCAGAGTCAGTTTTTTACTCAGAGCTCGAAAATTGCTCTTTTTTAGCCAGTGAGGAGAAAGCATCCGTCAGCTTCCCTGGACAGAAAACATAAGTAACTATCCAGTGCATGTACAATATGTGCACGTTATAGACAGTGTAATAAATATGAGAGCGAGGGTGGTCAAGATTCTCACCTGCAGTCTTGTCATTGACAAGTTTCCCTACTTTACTCTCCATGACTGTCAGGGTTTCTCCAGCTTGCTGTTCTTCCAGTAGACCCAGTTGCTTCAGGTTTACAAACGTCAGCAGGTGCTCTATACCATAACTCTGAACAAGAGACAACATAGAGCAACAAAAAATAAAACAAATCTCAAAAACATCTTCAGTAATTTCATATGATTCACTTAAACACTTCCTTTAGAGACATTCTTATTAAGTAAAAATATGGTTTTTAAAGGGTTATGTACAAATGTACAATTTCGGTTCAAAAACATACCTGAAGGTACTGAGCTTTAAGAGATCGATAGTCTTTGGACAGAAGGCCTGTTGGACAATTAAATGCAATATTTAAAAGAAATTGTTGGAATGACACAACTTGAGCCATAAAACTTGCATACAAGAGTAAATCAGTCTCACCATTTTCTGTGATGGACAACAGGCAAAGGAGTCTAAGGCTTTCAATCATTGACACCTGATGGACAGAGTTTTTTCATTCCTTAAATCAAGTATCAATAATATTGTAGTGTTATTATACCAGGGCTTGACATTAACTTTTTTGCTCGCCAGTGTTATAGAAATGTTAATAGTCATTGATCCCTAACAGATATCATAAGAGAGAGAACCTATTCAATGTTCAAAAATATATGTGTGCATGTACTTGTGCGTGACGTTTCAGGAACATATGGGACAGGACCTCCGACCATATGGACGGCCAGTTTATTTCAGTACCAGTTTATGTCTTTAAGTAGAGAAAGAAGGTACAGTGGGTGAACAGGAACCTTAAAAAGAGTATAAAGGCTGTCTCATATCTTCCTGTGGTGTGTCACTCTCGTGCACAGAGTAACTTTTGTGTACTAGACTGAAACTATTCTTGCAAGAATAAATACTGGAAACGCTTCCTTTTACAGTCCAGTTACCCATGTAAATACTATGTACTTATTTTAGTAACTACAATTACTGGGTAATAACTAGTACTAACTCTGAACCTACTCCTGTTCCATGTACTTACCTTATATTAGCAGTACTTTCTAGGTAATTACATTGTAATTACACTGTGAATACTGTACTGTAAAAGGAAGCGTTACCTAAATACTTCTGTTTTATTAATTAGACTCTGAGTGTCTCTTACGCAGTGATGATGTTTAACAGAATTTTTGCCACAACACCAGCCACTGTGGCTAGTGGTTTTCCAAAGTTACTATTGACATCAGATTACTGCCACATAGATATTTTTAGTATTATCTCAAAATGTGGCGTCAGGTTTGTTAGGCTGCTGTCACTTTAAGACCTGACACACGCATCCATTATACTGTTACACATGCATTTTCATTCTCAACTGTTTACGTTCACTTAAAACATGTGTGAATACTCACCATGTATTTTAACATTATGTTGTGTGTATTTGACTGTTAAAGTGCAATAAGCAGCAAATACTAACTCAATACTGAGAGGCAGCTTTATGTGCCTTTGGGTGTGAGAACAAATTACATTGTGAAAACACAGTACTGTGCAATCGACCACCGTAATTCAAGCCCTGTGACAGCAACAACATTAATCTGGAACAAATAAATCAAGTGATGGGAGGGAGTGAAGCGCGACGGGTTTGTGTGTAACTCGCTGTCTGAAAGATGAGAGAGTGCGAAAGCACAACAGCTATTGTGTATCTATTCGGCAGAAAATGAGTATTTCAGTATAAATATTTATTGAAAAATTTATATTTTTGTCAACACTAAGATTTTTTTTTTATTTCAGATGCCTTTTTAAAAGACTACAATTGAAAATTTGTATATTATATATAAAATAAAAACCCGTCAAAGTGTCTAGTAGAAGTGGACTGCATTAAATGACACTGCTGAAATATCCCTCCACATTGTAAGGGTTGGTGGGAGTTAATGTCAAGCCGCTGCAGTGTCTCATAAAAATAAATCTTTATTTTTTTATACCTGTCTGTTGATATGTTCTTCAATGCAGGTGATGCATTCCCGTATCTCAAAACCTTCAAGTAAAGCTGGATATATAGAAATGGGTGAGGTTACAGTGTGATGGTGTAGATTTCTATGTAGAAATTGTATATCATGAGCTCACATTTATCAAGACAACTTACAATGTTCTGTCTTCAACAATTCCTGGAAGTCTTGTTTTGTTTTCTTCTTCATCATCGATTCACTAGCACCAATATCTAGTGGAAGAACATTAAAGTTCATTTATTTATTACAAAAAAAACTGTTTTCAAGCAATGCTACTAACTAACAAGATTTGCTCTATTAATGAGACCAGAGAAAATATTTAACTTTGATTAAAAAAATGCAGAAAAAAATTTAATATTGTGAAATAATATTACAATTTAAAATCACTGTTAGTATTTTATTCAAATTTATTCCTGTGAAAGCTACTATGTATTTTCAGCATCATTACTCCAGTTTTCAGTGTCACATGATCCTTCAGAAAACTGTGTAATTGTTTTCAGGATTCTCTGATGAATAGGCAGTTCAAAAGAACAGCATTTGAAATAGAAATCTTTTGTAACTTTACTGCTACTTTCTTTCAACTTAATGCATCCTTGCTGAAATAAGTATTAATTATTATTTTCAAAAAAAAAAAAATCTCATTGACCCCACACTTTTGAGCAATAGTGTATACAAAACTTCCGAAGACTGAGAAGACGATGTTCCTGTTTCAGGCCTTTCAGTTCATCTGCAACAAACGCCTTCATCTGCTGGATGTCCATCCCACGCCGTTTCTGTTACCAATTCACACACATTTTTTGATAATCTTCACACTCAGAATATGCTCAAATGTATCCTGTTGTCTTTACACACATGCGCTTTGAAACACATGCCATCTGCAACGGACACTTACATCATATGCTGTTTGAAGATTTTTGGCCTTCTGACTTAAAAAGCCAAACACATTAGAGAAATGTTCGTTCCTTATTTCATTGAACACCTGATGAATTAAAATAAGAAGGGTCTTTTTTGAAATAGCAGTTTCTAACCACTTTCAATTAAATAAAGTCTATTTCACTCTTACTTTATCTTGAGAGTTAAGCATCACTTTTATACTCTTGTCAGAGGAAGTGACATCAGGCCCAAACTCCACACTACCTGGTAACAAAATAAAAAAATGTTGGACAAAGGCTGAACTTGAAGATATCAGAACTAACTGTTCAGCTGGTGATGTTTTCATTAAACATATTTTGAACAATTTCTTATTATTAAGACTCTGTAATAAAAACAATGGTTACTTACCACATTTTATTCTGAAAATGTCATCTACTAACCCCTCGTAAACAACTTGAGAGCAGAGGGGAGTAACAAAGTCCACATCTAAAACAGTCAAATTCAGTGATCAGGACATAAGCTTTATATTCAAGTTTAAATTAACTACAAGAATACATCAAAAGATACATTTAATTTTAATTTTAAATAACTGACCTCTGTCAATAAGAAAGACTTTAGCGAATTCAGGTTGCCTTGTTCTCTGTTCCCCCTCCTCCATTAGCTCCCTCCAGGATTCATACACCATCTACATAAGAAGAGACATATGAAACGAAAGACTACCTTAATTTTCATCCACCAAAATCTCTTAATCTTTGAGGTTATGGGTTTTGTCACAAATCCTCACCTTTGCACATCTACCAATACCATAAATCTTTGAGAAGGAACCATAGACAGACTGTAAAAGATTTAGAGCACTTCCTCCAGTGGTCACCCAGCGCTGGTCTCCCTCCTGACAAATCACATACATTTCAATTATCACTTTTATTTAGACTACTGGTCAAAAGTGTGGGTTAATAATTATTATTTTTAAAGAAATAAATACTTTTATTCAGCAGGGGCACAATAAATTAATTACAAGTGACAGTGAGGACACTTACAATGTTACAAAATATGATGGTGATTTCAAATAAATAGTGTTTTAATTTAATTTTTTTAATTTAACGTAAATCAATATCCCTTTAAGAATGATATCAAGTTAAAGGAGTAGTTCACTTTAAAAAAAAACTTTTGCTGATAATTTACTCACCCATGTCTTTCAAGATGTTCATCGTCTTTCTTTCTTCAGTCAAAAAAGAAATTAAAGTTTTTGATGAAAACATTCCAGGATTTTCTCCATATAATGGACTTCAATGGGAACCAAACGGTTCAAGGTCCAAATGACAGTTTCAGTGCAGCTTCAAAGGGCTTTAAACGACACCTGACGACTGAATAAGGGTCTTATCTAGCGAAACGATCAGTCATTTAAAAAAAAAAAAAAAAAAGTATAAGCACAAATGCTTGCCTTGTTTTGTTCTGTGGTGAGCGTTCGTGACTCTCCTGTTCAAACTGGTTCATCAAAATGAACAAATCTTTTTCGAGTCATGACTCGAAGGGTCCTAGATAAGACTTTATTCATTCGTCTGGTGTCCGTTTAAAGCCCTTTGAAGCTGCACTGAAACTCTCAGTTGAACCTTGAACCGTTTGGTTCCCGATGAAGTCCATTATATGGAGAAAATCCTGGAATGTTTTCATCAAAAACCTTAATTTCTTTTCGACTGAAGAAAGAAAGACGTGAACATCTTGGAAGACATGGGGGTGAGTAAATTATCAGCAAAAGTTTTTTTTTTTTTTTTAAGTGAACTAATCCTTAATATCAAGAATACTTGTCATACTAGAAATCTCAAAAGAGGTAAAAATCTTACTAAAACTAAGCAAACATTACAAAACAAAAGCTTTTCTTAGCTCTAAAGATATGTACAAAGCATCCAGAACAGCATTACCAGAAAGTTATCTCTGAAGAATTCAGGCAACTCTAAACTCAGGATATCATCATCAAGAGGAAGAATGTAGAAATTCCACTCATCGGTTGTAACATCTCATTAAAAGACAAAACAACATTAATGTCTATTAGGAGATGTGTTAACAAAGCTAGAAAAATAAAGCACACTTAACCCACCTCCATAGACTCCCTGCTCCTCCAAAACCGTCTCACATGCATAAAACTGTAAAGTTTTATGATAACATTAGTATCAGACGACAAAATAAAGTATTTGTGAAATTTAACATAATTCTCAGATCGCTAGTTACCTTTTGTGGAGTAAATATGATCTTATATCTTCTGAATCTTCCAGCCATCTTATCTGAATTGACTAACTCTGTAAACACAGTAAAGACAAACTATTAAACTATAATTCCTCCTGCTTTTATCAAATAGATTATTTATCACTATCAAACAGCCACACTAACCTGAAATCCACTTCACAGTTTTTATTCGAGGACGTATCAGGAAGCAAATCCTGTAAAAAATATTGAATATGTATAAGGAATGTATATAACCACCAAAACTAGTTTTCACTTGTTACGAACTAAAGTTTATGCTCAACACTCAAGCACTGCTGCCCTAAAGACTACCTATGTATAGCTAATATAACATCAGGAGTTTATAAGTTTATATTGTTTAACCATTTTGAGGAACCTTTGACCAGAAATGAGTTCAATAGGTCATCTATGGACTTCTCTATGGCTTAGGAAGCATCTGTTGGAGTCTATGAGTATGTATGGAAAGTTCAAGATCAAGTACTTTTGGGCCAGAAACATGTTCAGTAGGTTAAATATCTGTCTGGCTGAAATGACATCATGAGAAGTAAATCCCTCGGTATATTAACCCACAGATCAAGTACCCGTGGGCCATAAATGTGTTCCTGGAGGTCAAAAATTTACCTATGTATAGATAATATAAAATCAGAAGGAGTCTAGAAGTTGACATTGTATTGCTAGAAGGTACCACTGCCAAGGTCAATGGCGCAAAGGACAAGACTATTCAGAGCTGGACAAAAATAATCGGATAATTATTTAATAATCTGATAATCAGATAATTTGTTAGATAAAATGAGATTTTGACAAACTACATTTCTCTCTCTACCCCTTTTCCTTATCATCTTCCCTCCATATATATATATATATATATATATATATATATATATATATATATATATATATATATATATATATATATATATATATATATATATACTACCGGTTAAAAGTTTAAGATCGGTAAGATTTTTTATGTTTTTAAAAGAAGTCTCTTCTTTTATGTTAATATATATTAAAATGTAATTCATTCCTCTGAAAAAAAGCTGAATTTTCAGCATCATTACTCCAGTCTTCAGTGTCACATGATCCTTCACAAATCAATCTAATATGATGATTTTATGCTCCAAAAACATGTATGATTATTATCCATGTTGAAAACAGTTTTTTACATTTTTATTTCAGGATTCTTTGATGAATAGAAAGTTCAAAAGAACAGCTTTTATCTGAAATGGAAAGCTTTTGTTACATTAAACACTACCCTTGAAAAAGTTTGGGGTCAATAAGAATTAGTATTTTATTTTGGGGGAAATAAATAAGAAATCAATACTTCTATTCATCAAGGATGAGTTACATTGATCAAAAGTTACAATAAAGACATTTATAATGTTAGAAAAGATTCTAATTAAATAAATGCTGTTCTTTTGAACTTTCTATTCATCAAAGAATCCTGAAATAAAAATGTAAAAAACAGTTTTCAACATGGATAATAATCATACATGTTTTTGGAGCATAAAATCATCATATCAGAATGATTTGTGAAGGATCATGTGACACTGAAGACTGGAGTAATGATGCTGAAAATTCAGCTTTTTTTCAGAGGAATAAATTACATTTTAATATATATTAACATAAAAAAGTCATTTTAAATTGTCATAATATTTCACAATATTACTGTGTTTTTTGTGTATTTTTTATCAAAAAATTGCAGCCTTGGTGAGCAGAAGAAACTTATTTTAAAAACATAAAAATTTTTACTGATCTTAAACTTTTGACCGGTAGTGTCTATATATGTGTGTGTGTGTGTGTGTGTTTATGTATGTGGACAGTTTTCATGGCATCTGTCAGTATATAGTTCATGTCAACTCTGCTATATTCCAGGTATGGTAAATAAAATACAAATTTTGATCACAGAAAAGAACTAAAGTTTACTTACTGGTCTGAACTGCTGACAATTGGCTTGAGCTCAACTTTGTACAATTTGTCGACTTCATGTTGCTTAAAGGCAAAATCAAGCATAGACGTGTTAGAATTATAAGGGTGCGACTACATATTTGCATATCAATAATATTTCAAGATGATATAAATTGCTAGTCATTTAGAAATACAGAGTGCCAGATTTTTCACCTAAAATTTCATAGATGTAATCATACCTTCAAGATTGTGACATTTGCTATTCGATCAAGAGGGCTCATTAAATCTGCATCAATAAATAAATCCTTCTTCCCTGGCAACTGCGAAACATACAATAGAATTATTCAATGAAAAGTACTTTGCATTTAAAGAAACGGTGGGTGGTGGCCATGTCACCTGTTCAAGCAGGAAGATGAGCTGGTCTCTGGCCAGTCTTTTGAGCAGAGAGAAATCAGGCAGCTCAGGAGCATCTCTCCTCTCTGTCTGTGCCATATGGAGAGATCCTACCACACTATACGCAGCTGGATAAACCTGTCAAACATTTCAGCATAACATTAATCCCACATAGATCTGTAGAGACTGGATTTTGAAGCTGATTTTCATCCAGCAGCTCAAGCTGTCATTTATTTCCACAGTTTATTAACAGATCGGAACGTCCAACCCCACATCCCAAGTTAGCCACAATAATAGCATTTTTGTAGTAATCCAAATTCGTTTAATTAGCATGTAAAGTTATACAAAAGACGGTGCATTCGTATAATACCTCGTCTACCTTTTCCCGGAAGTGCTTTTGCTGTCTGACGCTCGCTTAGTGAAAGTCCGATTCATTTCCACAAATCGATTCTTTCGAACAGCAAAACCAATTCAGTGATTCTTTTCTCCATTCCGTGGTCTTTTGGTGTGGCATCATGTGCTGAAACTTTACAATAAAACCATACATGTAAGCACATATCGCCATTTACGTCGTTTTGTAATAAATCACGATGTTTGTTGTACTTTCATTTGATCTGGTCCAGTTGCAGTCATGATTCTTGTTATTTAGCCTACAAGTTGCAGCCTTAATTTGTTTTTACAATGAACAATAACACTCTTTGTATATATTGTTCAATATATATATACAAAGATATAAAGATATTCGATATATACGCACTTTTGCCGTTTCAGGTAATGACTGTTTCGATGATACATTTATCATTTGGCTAAAAATATTTTTGCACGCTTTAAAAAAAGTGAATTATTGTTGATAAAACTGTAATACAATAACATGTTAATATATGTTAAATATTTTTTCCAAACACCTGTCAAATATTCGTTATACAAACAAATCATCACGGAATTGCAAACCGGTGAACTGATTCATTGAAAAGATTTGATTCAACAAACACGAATCGAATATTGCGATTCTTGTTTCAGTACGGACATCTTAGACTTGCGGACGCAATACACCAGTCGTCAATAAACAAACATCCTAGATGTGATGTAACATTGTCCACGGTTTTAATACATATGTTACCTGTATATTCTGGCCAATCTATTTATACACACAATTACCCGATTGTGCACTCTTATTCTTCTTTAAAGTAACTATGAGTTCGTCGGCTGCATTGCTGCTGGAAACGGTCAACTTCGCTGCAGAGAAACATCGTAATCAGCGCCGTAAGGATCCTGATGCCACACCATATATCAATCATCCTATAGGTATTATAAACTAGAGCACTTCACGTCAAATTATAAATAATCCGTCTCACTCCAAAAAAAAATATGGTGCTCTTCTTATCTTTACAGGGGTTGCAAGGATTTTAAGTAATGAGGGTGGAATCACAGATATTGAAGTTTTACAAGTGAGTCAAATAAATGTTTGTGGGTGATCTTTAAGGTACAGCTTCATCTATAAATATTATTATCCATAGAGAAATAACAAAAGGTTTGCTTCATGAGCCACACAATGATTTAAAGAGGCTAATGGAATTGTGCAAATGCATTGATTGGATTGAACTGTGTACTTGTGATACAGGCAGCATTGCTTCATGACACAGTAGAGGACACTGACACAACTTTAGAAGAGCTGGAGTCTGTGTTTGGAACCACCGTGGCAAGAATTGTCCAGGAGGTGACAGACGACAAGTCGCTGCCAAAAGAGGAAAGAAAACGCCTGCAAGTGGTGCATGCGCCACATCGCAGTCATCAGGCCAAGCTAGTTAAACTTGCTGACAAGTTGTATAATTTACGGGACCTCAATCGTTGCACTCCCACAAGTGAGATATTGAAACTGCTGCTCAGGAGATTTTCATACGCATTAAACTTTCATTCATTTACCATATGTAATTTTAATGTTCGTGTAAAAATGCTGCCTTTTATCTATGTTTACAGGTTGGACGGCAGAAAGGGTTCAAGAATACTTTGTATGGGCATCTCAGGTGGCAAAAGGGCTTCGTGGCACCAATCCAGCACTTGAGGAAAAAATGCAGCAGCTGTTTTTGGAGAGAGGAGTGCAGTTCTGATGTGTTTTTGATGCAACTGATCATTGAATGCTCTTTAACCTAAAGGAACAGTTCAGCAAAAATGATCTTTCTGTCACCATTACCTGCCCAGATGTTGCTCCAAACCTGTATGAGAAGGAGACATTTCAATGTGTGTTCCTCTTAGTAAAGTCATACAGAGTTAGAACAACATCCGGGAAGGTAAAGGATGACTGAATTAAATTTTTTTAAGATAACTGTCCCTTTAATGTAAAGATTTTTTTTTTCAATTTATTTCATAATAATTACAATAATTATAAGTGTACAATGCATGCAGTTATGCAATTCAATTAAAGTTTTGTTAAATGTGATAATTGTTGTGTATTATTTCAGAAATGTATCAATATGAATAATAAAATATAAGATTTTTTTCCCCAAAAAATATAGTTTAGTTTTCAGACAGCTACTAATATAAATGTACAGTTATTGTTTCTACAATAAAACTGTACAAGAGTCGTTTAGACTTAGTACCTTTGGAATAAACCCCCACTGGGGATTTTAATTAAAAAATAATATTAACAAGATGATTAAACAGTCCTAAAAGCTTCTAATACTGTTTGAAGGAGATATTAATTTTAGCAAGAGAAGAGGATAATTACTGTATTATTTTAGAATAAAAAAGCACCTGTAAATTGCAACTGGTTTTCATAGTAAATGTTCGATAAAGAATAAATAAAAGGTAATATCAATATGAATATGTATAAAAATTATATTTATTATTATATATTTGATAACATATCAGTCAACACCAAAAGAAAAGGACATGAGAAAATTTATAATTATGCGTCGTTGAACATTAAAAGTGATTGAAGGTAGGAACTACTAAAAAGGTCAGTGTTTCCGCGGGGAACTTTGCGTCCGCCAGTTACCGTCATATTTCCGGGACGTCCATGTTAGTGGATACAGAACTGTAAACAGAATCTTTTACGCAGACTTTCATCGACCGTGCATTTTTCAAGTGTAAAGGGACACACTTGATCTGTCCAAAATGTCAGGACCAAACGCATTAAATTCCAAGCAGCCGCCGATTCAGTCGACGGCAGGAGCTGTGCCGATCCGCAATGAAAAAGGTAACCGTATTTCTCGGAGAAACAGAGTTAGCTTTGACTATTAGCATGTCATGTACGAAATCATTATAATGGAAATCTTCGTCTCAAACACAATAAAACCACTGTAATTAGACTGGTTTGGATCTTTTCCGTATTCTGACTATTTTCGTATATTGAGCCTAGTGCATGGTGGTTGTGGGAATCATGTTAACTTGTCTGACTCATGTCTGAGAGAAGATGAAGCTAAAAGTAAAAATATATATTTTTTTAATAACTTACACACAGTTTATGAGAATATCACCATTGTTTTGCGCTTATTTAATTTCAGGTGAGCTTTCTATGGAGAAGGTGAAGGTGAAGCGATATGTGTCAGGTAAGCGTCCAGATTATGCCCCAATGGAGTCCTCAGATGAAGAAGAGGAGGATTTCCAGTTTGTTAAGAAAGGTAAAGAGGCTGAAGCAGAAATGGAAGTTGAAGAGGAGGAAAAATCTGATCCTCGTCTTCAACGTCTCTCGAATCGAGTCTCCGAAGATGTTGAAGAAAGGTATAGCTCATCTATCTGTGACAAACAGTTTATTCTCATATATTATTCTTGTACTGGGGACCAGTTGGTGGTAATCTGAAATTCACTCCTATGACTTCCACAGGCTTGCTAGACACAGGCAGATAGCAGAGCCAGAGCTCATTGTTCAAAGCAGCGAGGACTCGGATGAAGGAACCTGGCACCCTGAGCGAGAGGAGAGCAGCGAAGATGAAGAGGAGGAGGAAGTTGATGATGAAGTGGGTCGCTTGAACAAAATATTTAGGAAAAGTAAAGACTTGAATATGCATTAAATGAGTTTACAAATAAGTGGTGTTATTTCTTCTGTATAGGAAATTGAGAGGAGGAGAGCTATGATGCGTCAACGTGCACAAGAGAAGAAGAACGAGGAAATGGAGATCATGGAGGTGGAGGAGGAGGGGAAATCCGGTGAGGAGTCTGAATCAGAGTCGGAGTATGAGGAATACACGGACAGTGAGGATGAAGCGGAGCCTCGGTTGAAACCGGTGTTCATTCGCAAGTGAGTTTCTTAATATAAGTGAATGTTAAAAAGGACCTCTTATGCCTTTTTTTTTCATATGTGTATTGTTGCCGTTTGAGCTTGAAAAAGGTCTGCAAAGTTACAAAGCACAATTTCACCTCCAAAAGAAGTTATTCTCTAAATCAGAAAGCTCTGTTTCTGAACTCCCAAATGCCTTGATTTTAGTCTAGAGTTTGAGTACATCACTCATAATCCTCATTTAAATAATACATGCCCAAGGAATATGGATAAAAAGGGACGAGTCCTGGAAATTTACAGTTATGGTAAGGGGTGTGACTTTTTCAAAATGTTTAAAGCAGTTTACCAATCACTACACACCAATCCAGCTGACCAATCAGAGCACATTGTGCCTTATTGGAAGGTGGGGCTTCATAGAGATTCGAAACTAGACAGAGCATTACTGACAGACTGGGAAGAGAGGAGCTGCAATAATGTGAACGTTTTTTGAACATTCAAGCATAAAACCTATGCTAGTAGACCCCAGAAGAAAAATCAAGATTTTGTGAAAGGGCACAATATGCCCCATTATACAATATAGGGGTAAAACAAAGTTCAAAATACATGAGCAGCAATATAATGATATGGAACTGACACCGCCCACTTTGCTGAGAGCGGCGTTTAGATAAATATGTAAATGTGCTGCATGCTTTCTTCTCCATAACAAAATAAACACACAAGAAAATGGAAAAGGGTATAAAAAAGCATATGATTATAGCAATGTGAATGTTTGCACAAGATCTGTGCAGTTAGCACGTCACGTTTTATTTGTACAGCACTTTATACAATAGATTAGATTGCTTAATCAATTTGCTTTAGCATATTAAACATGAATAACAGTGTCTTGTTTCGTTCATTTTTCTATTAAATGTTCAGTTTCTCCAGTGTGTTTGTTCACTCGCAAATCGTAAGGAGAAATGAACTGGAAAAGATTTTCACTTGAAAGAAGGCGGAGCCTCCACGCACCCCTATCTATTACGTAATCGCAAAAGACCGATGGTAGTACAAAGGTGTTTTCGAACTCCAAACGAAGTTTATTTTTGCCTGATTTTGTTCGAAATGACGTCACATCAGTTCGTTCTTCGATCTTGCGCTTGAAGGATATTGGGGCTTTAAGTCTGTTCATTCAGCAAACAGGCACCTGTTACATTACATGCTTTACAGTGCCGGTGAATGTTATCTTAATCTTGTGAGATTAATATAAGGCTATTAATCCTAAAATTATATATATATATATATATATATATATATATATATAATCCTTATATATTAATATAAGGCACTGAGATTAATATAAGGCTAGACAGTTTACAGCTGACCCTTGATAAATGAAAATATAATAAAAGCTTACTCAAAATATGAAGCAAAACTATAATATTATTTACACAAAACTGATACTTAAATTGTTCATCAATGTGACATTTCAGGAAGGACAGGGTTACGGGTCGCAGAGCGAGAAGCGGAGGAGCAGAAACAGAAAGAACTGGAAATCGAAGCCAAAAAACAAGTTGAAGAGAGACGCCGCTACACGCTGAAGATTGTAGAGGAAGAGGCCAAGAAAGAGTTTGAGGAGAACAAACGTACACTGGCTGCTCTTGATGCCCTGGACACGGGATGGGGAAAATGAAGAGGAGGAATATGAGGCCTGGAAAGTGAGAGAACTGAAGCGTATTAAGAGGGACAGAGAATGCAGAGAAGCGTGAGTACTCATCATTTTCACAACAACAAAGACGTTACATTATTTTTAGAAAGTAAGTCATTAAAATTTGGCATGGTGTTTCTTTAAATTACAGAATGGAGAAAGAGAAAGCAGAAATTGGAGAGGTTTCACAGTCTTACCGAGGAAGAGCGCAGAGCAGAACTGCGCACAAATGGAAAAGTTGTCACCAACAAAGCATCGAAGGGCAAATACAAGTTTCTGCAGAAGTATTATCACAGAGGAGCTTTCTTCATGGGTAAGTGATACGCAGATCATCATTACCCGATTACCATCATTTTTTGTTTTGTCTGACATACATTTCATCTTTTTCTGCAGGATGAAGAGCAAGATGTGTTTAGGAGAGACTTTAGTGCTCCAACTCTTGAGGACCATTTCAACAAAACTATCTTACCCAAAGTCATGCAGGTCAGTGCCATGGATTTGAGTACATTATACTGCTTTAGAAATAAATGTAATTCTATTAGCTGTATAGTTTTTCTCAGATCACATTTTTGTCACATTTTGGGACCGTAACTTTAGTAGTCTACTAATATAACTGATTATTCAATATACCTTTAGGTCAAAAACTTTGGACGTTCTGGACAGCACCAAATACACGCATCTGGTGGATCAGGACACCACTTTCATTTGATTCTGCCTGGGCTCAGGAGAGCGCTCAGAACAGCAAGTTCTTCAAGCAGAAGGCAGGGGGCGTGAGGGACGTGTTCGATCGGCCGACAGTGCATAAGAGGAAGACATAATCCTGTTATTTATGCTGGAAGAGCAAATTCAGCTCAAACAAGGACACTTTTAAACTCCCTTTCCACATCACCCTTATTTTACATGCGAGTGTTGGAGAAATCTCATAAATCCATTAAATCTTTATTGCATTTTGATTGTACATCTAGATGTTTCATGTGTACAGACTCTTTAGTTTCTTTGTTTCTAATGGAAAAATATGTACTTTGTTTTGTGGTAATAAATTACTATGACACTGATCTCCAGGTTTCCTTAAGTCTTTAATCAGATTAGAAATATTTAAGGCCATACAAAGTCTTATTTTTACTTATGAGAGGACTTAAATTTAGTATGACACTTTGACAAATCTGAATGTTTTTTTACCAAATTAAAATGATTTAATTAGCGTGCATCTTGTTCATGTGACAATTCGCCTCATTTACGTATGTCTCCTGCATGTGCAACAGGATGAGAAGAGGAGAAAATGAATAATGTCAGTTTAATTGAATTGAGTTCATGTGCTGGGGGGTTTTGCAATATGTATTGTCTACAGTGGTGGAAAGAGTACTGAAAAAACATACTCAAGTAAAAGTACCATTACATTCCAAAAAATGTAGTGTGAGTAGAGTAAAAAGTACATGTCCAAAAAACTACTTGAGTAAGAGTAAAAAAGTAGGGTAACACTTTACAATAAGGTTCATTTATTAAGCATTAGTTCATGCATTAACATGAACTAACTATATGTTACTGTATTTGTTATTCTTTGTTAATGCTAATTAATACAAATCTAGCTGTTCATTGTTGTTCATGTTAGTTCACAGTGCATTAACTAATGTTAACAAGATTAATAAAGTATTAGTAAATGTTAAAATTAACTTTACCGAAGATTAACAAATGCTGAAGAAGTATTGTTCATTCTTTGTTAATGTTAACTAATGTAGTAACTAATGAACCTTATTGTAAAGTGTTACCAAAAGTAGCTTATTTAAAAGTACTCGTGAGTAGTGAGTACTGAGGTGTGGATTCTTACCCTTATAATTATTTATTTATTTCACACACTTCATTATTTTTTAAAGACAAAATTACAATAGTAACACTAAACACTAATAATAAACACTGTGCACTACAATTTATAAATAAAAAAATGCACATACTGTAATTTACATTATATTTTGTTCTTTGTAAGAAAGATTGAAGAATATCTATCATCCATCTTTTTAAAATGCATCAAATCAGTACACTCATCACCATTTAAATCATATTATTTGGGGGGGGGGAGCATTTAAAATTAGGTGAAAAGCCAATGGGCCTGAGCATGCTATTGTTGCACATAAAATATCAATATACATAACTGCAAAGAAATTAAAAAACCTTTAGAAACTCATATGATTGTTCAGCATCACACACCAAGAGGTGGGTTAAATAGAGAGATTAAAAAATACCCAATTTCTCTCCAAAACGGTACCAATGTTAGTGTTTTGATAAATGAAAATCACTAATATTATCAGATTACCTCAACCAATGCATTGAAAAATGCTAAGATAGTGAGTTAACACTAATTACACACTTTAATTCCATGCTATTAAATATGTTACAATTTAAACGTAAATGCACATTGTTCTAGAAGGGTGGCATCATCCCTTACATTTTACACGGCTACGTTTACTCACATTGTAATGCTGACAATATAATTTGTAAGGAAAATTGTGCATTAAATTGGGAAGTTATATCCAGGAAACTTTTACAAAAGAAACAAACAAACACACTTTGTCTCTTTGTCTTTGAGGCGAAGCTGTTTTATCAGCAGCATCCACAAACAAACAAAAAAGTTCAACATGTTCAAGTGCACTTGCCAAATGAAGACGGATCGTATAATGGATGAATCAAAAAACGTTGTTTATTAACGAGCTGTGCTAATTTCTTATTAAGAAATGCAGTTGAAGTTAACGACCTGGTGCACTGATTCTGAATCTGGCGGCATGGCGAGCGCGAGACGCGGCAGTGCACAGTTCGTGACGTGCGTCTCTCTATAATGTGATTGTGAAGTAAATGGGAGCGGGAATTCACCGCATTATGAACTCGTCACCCAAGCGGCAATACCCCCAACCTCAGACCAAATGTTAGGCCCTGTAGACAGGCCAGCCTATATAAATATCATATTAAGCAGAAATGTGAAATGTACCTTAGAATATTAGAAGAAGAAGCTGATATCTGGATTGAATTGATGCGTGAAGAAAGCACTTCCACAGCAGTCACGAGTAACAGCAATGATAGGCGGTTAAAGTTTTCTATGCTTAATTTGATTTGATGACAGTCACGAACCAATTACTCGATCCAATCACGTTGATGGATAAAAATAACATTAGAACAAGCATGTAACGAGTAACGACCACAAACAGAAGGAAAATAGCGGAGGAAAAGTACCGATACATCACTTAAAATGTAGTAAAAGTAAAATTACACAATTTTAAACTTACTCAAAAAAGTACAATTTCTGAAAAAAAACTACTTAATTACAGTAACGTGAGTATTTGTAATTCGTTACTTTACACCCTGATTGTCTATGATGATATTATTGTAATGATTGTTTTAACAATGTGCAAGTCACTGCAAGCTGACATTGAATTTGTCACTTGTGCTTTCACTGTGTCGTGTGATGTGTGCAGTTGTAGGCAAGTCCCCAAATTAGTTTTTGTCTTATTGATTTCATATTATGTAGTTATATTACAATAGTAAGCAAGAGTGCCGTTGTCCCAGCCCAATTGCAAATGTGATTTTTAATGTTTATACTACAGTTAAATGAACAATAAGTTAAAATTGTGAGTTACATTTTTAGACTCAATATTGTTTGCTCCTTTATTTCGCCGACAAAATTTTCAAAATGAAACCGTAGCAAAACCTTGCAAATAACAGCGATATCTTTTTTTTCTGACTGAATCCGCGTTTTGAACGAATCAGTTTAGAGATGCAATGGCATTTGATTCTTTCCGAATAAACCAGCCGTTTGAATAAATCGACTCCCAACCCTTGCTGCCACTTTTTAGTTTCATAATTAAAATACCTTTAAATTGAAAATAGAGAAATAATTTCATTTTTTAAATATTGAATATAAAAAAATCATTGCATTATATATGCAATTGTTAATGCTGTGTAAATATATTAATGCCTCTGCTGATGCATTGCAAACATGGAATTTGTTGGTAATGATTTAAATTGACTGGTATCCCTATACTGTTATTATTCTAATGTAATTTAATCTGAATGTTAGAATTTGACATAAAAGGTGATGCATGCATGGGATGGGCAACGATTAATCGCATCCAAAATAAAAGTTTGTGTTTACATAATATATTTGTGTGTAGTGTGTATAATTAATTTGTATATATAAATACACACACATGCATGTATATACTTTATATATATATTTATATATAATTAATATTATACATACATATAAATATTTGATATATTAATAACACATTTTTCTTAAATATATACATGCATGTGTGGGTATTTATATATACAAATTAATTATAAACACTACACACAAATATATTATGTAAAGACAAACTTTTATTTTGGATGCGATTAATCATTGTCCATCCCTATAAAAATGCCCTTATATAGATAAAAATGCCCCTGGAAATAAATTTAAGGTGGCAAATATTGTCCCTTAATAATTTATTTATTTTGGTCACTGCTGTAAACTGTACAGCGCATAGAATAGAAATATCTTTGTGAATAAGCTGTCAGCAACAGGCCCAAATGAGCCATGGTACCAGTACAAAAACAATGAATGGAGGTTGGAGCAGGCTTCACTCAATAATTACAATTAAATTTATTTTAAGAGTGCTGGCCTGATAAGTTTAATACATATATGCAAGAACTATAATACATATATGCAAGAGGCCACACTATATATATTTTATATCTATATTTTTTTCATATATATATATATATATATATATATATATATATATATATATATATATATATATATATATATATATTAGGGATGGGCATTTTTCAAAAATATTGCATTCGAATATTCGGGCTCATAAAAATCGAATATTCGTTTATTTAAATTATGCTTAACGAAAGACCTTTATTTTTTTTACGTTTTCTCACCATTTCTGGACAAGCTTACAATTAGGCAATACACAACAAGCTTACAATAGTAATAAAGTTTTCTTTTAGTTGAAAACATTAAACAGTAGGCCTATGTGTACAAAATTTATATATATAAAAAAGCATTATTAAAAGCATGCTCAAGCAGCGCGAGGGAAAAAAACCATAGGAAAAAACCCTAATAAAGCAGATTGCGTCAGATATCATACAGAACGTACACATACACACACGAGTCAGCAAATTATTGATTATCGTCTTTATATTGTTTCACGTTTATGTTGAGAAAAACAATAATATCTAACGTTACATGCAGGGGCGTCGCCAGCACTTTATGCTCGAGTGAGAAAAGACGCCGCGCTGACAGACGTTTCTGAGACACAAAGAGAACGGTGTTCCTAACAGCACTTTGCATTTTCTGTTCTTAAACCGGTCTCCTTAACGAAACTTAAAATAAGCGTGTCTCAAAATCATTTTGCTATTAGATAAGTTAACATCTTTGATCACGCGGGGTCCAGCTGCGCTTACCTGCAGTTGTGATGCAGTGATGAACAGCTGTCTTTCCTCACTCGACTGTTTGGATTTCATGTGATTTGTCATGGTGATGATATCATAACTCAGATTAATTAATTTAATAAAAAGTAATTCCGTTTAGTAAGAGCCTTTTCAAGTTAATTCCAAACTTCGCGAGGCAGACGACAACATTGTGTCAAATACAGACAACTTATTAACACACTCCACAGCGCCATCCAGTGCATTTAATTGTAACTGCGAGTTAGTTCTTAGAATATATCACTGCATTTACGGCCAGCAAAGCAACGTATTCAAAATTCGAATAGTACTTAATTTTTCGAATAATAATTACATATCGAATATTCGTGCACATCCCTAATATATATATGAAGAGTTCAGATGCAAAAGCCTCTAAATGCCATTTGAAATTTTCTTCTAAAATGACCATTTTTATCAAGCTTGTATATTTAAGTTCAGTAATTTCACTTAAATGGCAATGAAGATAACCTATTAATTGTCATTTAAGTGAAATTACTGAACTTAAATATACAAGCTTGATAAAAATGGTCATTTTAGAAGAAAATTTCAAATGGCATTTCGAGGGTTTAGCATCTGAACTCTTCATATATATATATATATATATATATATATATATATATATATATATATATATATATATATATATATATATATATATATATATTATTCAATATTGCACACCCCTAATGTACAATATTTATTTTTATTTTAGGTCTTAAAAAGCCTTAAATTTGACTTTAAAAAGTGTAAAGCAACCATGATCTCATTGGTTTATCTGGAATGCGTTATCAAAAAGGAGGCTGGTGCTCCTAAGAAATGAAAAGAGGTGAGTTGTACCGTTTAAGGCTGTTAAAAAAAGGTTGCTTTATTAGAGACTAAATACAGTGTGAAAAGGGTTGATCATGAGCAGGAAGGAAGCAGTCCAATGTGTCCATACATCTCAAAGCTGTCTCATCCATTTAATTGGTCAGAGCAATCAAAGCCTCCACCACATTTCCCATGTGTTCTCTCAGACTGCGCTCTGCCACTGATCGGGGAATCTCCATCTCTCCCATCTGTCAGATTGACATTATCATGTTTCTTCATTTCCATGTTAAAGTAATGGTTCATGAATCTCGCATAGAAACACTTCTGGATACTTACAATGAGCTCCACATCTTCCTTCTTTATTGTTACCTTGGCCAGTTCTTTTTCTCTGTGGAAGTGATGGAAAGGAGTATTGTTGTGGCGGTCATTTATTAACTTTTGTTGCTAAAATATTTATTTTATTGTTGAAAAAGATGATAAGTGATCAAAATTTCCCACCTTTCCTGTTTCGCCTTTTGCTCTCTGGATCTTCTGTCTCCAATCACGGACATAGCCTTTAAAAAGGCATGTCAAATAAGCATTAAAATTCGTAACATAACTCATTTTTTTTATAATACTTAGAAATTTTTGAGCATCACCTTTTAAGGAACACGTTAATGATTTAATGATCATTTTAAAAGGGTAGGTACTCACTTGGTAGCACACTAAGCCGGTAGAGCAGTCTACTGCTAAAAAATGACAATATTAAAACTTTATCATAATTTTGTGATTACAGAGGATGCACCATAATGATATGAGCGTTAATAGAGAAATCTACTGTCCACTCCTGCCGCACATGGTCACACAGCTAGCCAGTTTATCTTCATTCGCTACTGATGACTTACTTTTGTCAACTCACCGTTTCCAAATTTGAGCTGGATATTTCTTTTTCCTCCGCATAGTCGGTAACCCTTTCCAAATCAGCCGCTCCACTATCATGTTTTCGGGGCTTTTCTGTTGGTTTTCCCGTGCAGTTCTCATCAGCTTCCAGGTCCAAATCCACATCTCCCTCGGCCGCCATGTTTGCTTCTATAAGCAGCCGGAACACAAAACAGTTATGAAATCACCCGGACTGAGATTCATGTAACACATGTGCGTGTGTGTGCAGTGTTCCATTCACCCACAGTCCCTACACAAGTCTTCACTGCTCCCTACTCCCTGAACACGGTATATCAGTTCAAGTGGACTTCATTGACTTCCTGTGAAGTGATGTATCGATATTCCCTTATTCCCTACACTGTTTGCAGTGCCCTTCGAACTGAACATGTTCGTTCTCTTCGAATTGGAATCTCACTTAAGATGGCGAAATCCCTGTGAAGTCCACTTCGCAGTCCACTTACGGTCGAATGGAACGCACCTACAGATTATAATAACAAAGTTCGTTGAAATACTCTCTAAAACTGTGTGTTTGTGTAATATAGCCTAATAATTATAATAACAAAGTAGAAATATAGAGATACTCTCTGTAACTGTAAATAATAACAAGATCTTTTTAAAATCTACTTCAAAACACAAATCAACAGCGAAATCATTTCTTATTATTATTATTATTTACAATATGAAAGTCCTCAAGTATGCTGGACACTTGTTGGCCGCTTTTCCCTTTTTATGAATTGTGAATTTTCCATGCACATTATTTTTCCATGCACTTATGCACTCTTGTAATCTTTAAAGGGGTGGTATAATGCCCTTTTTACAAGATGTAAAATAAATCTCTGATGTCCCCAGAGTGTGTACCCTTTGAGCTTTGAGCATTGCACATTCTCAAACAGCAAAATTACAAACTGACTAAAGTTAGAAAAGTGAAATCATAATCAACCACCCTTTTAATCAAAAAAACTTCCCCTCCCACTTTCTTTTTGCTCCCCCTCCCACTTGCAGTCTTCTCTGGTTATGTGTTTACCTCATAGAAAGTAAGGTTTACCTGCGTGAGGGCGGGACAACCTGTCACTCACATGAGCAATACACCTTATTCAGAGCAGCGCCATATTTATGAAAGTGAGGCTGTGAGGGAGACTTGCTGTGTTTATAATGGCATCCGCTGTAAAAATATGCATAAGCTCCTAGATCACTTATGAAAAATGGTGCTGCTCTGAATAAGGTCCATAGCAAATCCAATCAATTCTGATCCAACAATCCAATCAATTCCCAATGGGGAAAACAAAATCCTGCCCTACATTTTTTTTTTCTTGTTTGGGATATGTTACAATAGAGACAAAAAGACTTGCAACTTCCATTTTCGTGCAGATTTACACATTAGGATTTAGTTTATGTTAAATGTTTCATGAGACAAATTCAACCTTTGACTAGTAGGTACAATGTTGAGCTTTTTTAGAGTGAGAACATTTACAGTTTTTGTTATCTCTGATAAAAATTATCATGATTTTTTTTTTTTTTATTACAGTCACTCTCAAGGCTGAAGATGATTATGGGTATGAGATGCCATAAAATAGTAGGCTATATTAGTTCCTAAATTGTAAGCATCCAGACTTCAGTTCTGACATAAAACCATGCACACAAACAGCCTCGCTTAAAAACAGACAAATGTTGTTTAGGTCCCAAAGCTTTCACCACACTATTTTTGTCCCTTAATAGGTTTACCAGTGACAAATACTTAAAGCAACACCGTTACTACGAGCCTTTCTCATCCACCTGGGTTTTTCACCTCCTCAACTTATAATCAGCTTAACAAAAAGGATCCCTTTTCAGAGCACACCTACTCTTCTCTTCTGTTATTCACTGTTATGTTTACAATCTTTGAGGAATGTTACAAAGGTTTCATAGGAAGCCTTTCCCCATCATTACCAGTCTATTTATTCTACTGTACGATTGATCTCTGACAGCCACTGGACTTGGAGATTTCCGCTGACTGCCGGATCAAGTGTGGGAAGTGATGCGTTGTCGCTGTTGCTGGGCACAAGTAAGCGTTCCTGCATGTGATGGTAGTGGCACTGTGTGAGCTTTAGCATTTAGAGATTTACCTAAAATGTAGCTTGATTTTATCATTTAGTCGGGCAGCACACTTCAGTGTGGATGAGATTGAGCTGTGGCTGTCAAATTAGTGAACTGAGGTCATATTTTTTGGAAAGTGTTCGCTCTGTTACAGTGTCTATGATGACAAAGTTTGGAATTAATAATTAATAAGAGCCCATTTTGACTTACCCACAAACAAAAAATCTTCATGTATTTTTTTTTTTTTTCAAAACACATTCATTCTGTATATTATTTGTTGTTGTTTTTAAATTATGAATTTTTGCTGGATTACTTCTGTTTCATCAGATGATGTTTTTCAGGTGTGCTAAAACATGAAACACAAAGGTATAATAGTGATTAACCCTGAAAACAGGAAACTCTTTAAGAACTTTGGCTAACATTCTGGCAAGGTTAATAGAACATTTGTTCAGGGTTATCTGAGCTGTATTGTTCTCTGTCATAATATCTTTCCAGTAATAATGTAAGCACAAAAACATTATGCATGCATCATTAATGGAATGTTTATTTTATGTAACAATGTAGCCTAGTGTTGGATGTTCGCCTATCATTTTTAGTTTCACAATGTTGTTAGACCATTAAGAAGTAACATTCACAAAATTATAAAATTGAATGTTTGTGTTCCTCCAACATTCGCATAACCAAAAAAAAAAAGAAAGATTTTGAAACAGATATGAATATGATGAAACATGAAACTCAAAGTAAAGGTATAGGCTATACACTCACCTAAAGGATTGTTAGGAACACGTGTTCAATTTCTCATTAATGCAATTATCTAATCAACCAATCACATGGCAGTTGCTTCAATGCATTTAGGGGTGTGGTCCTGGTCAAGACAATCTCCTGAACTCCAAACTGAATGTCAGAATGGAAAAGAAAGATGATTCAAGCAATTTTGAGCGTGGCATGGTTGTATTTTTACAATCAGCTCAGTTACTGGGATTTTCACACACAACCATTTCTAGGGTTTACAAAGAATGGTGTGAAAAGGGAAAAACATCCAGTATGCGGCAGTCCTGTGGGCGAAAAGGCCTTGTTGATGATAGAGGTCAGAGCCACTAACTAACATTCTGCTCGTTACAACCGAGGTATGTAGCAAAGCATTTGTGAAGCCACTACACACACAACCTTGAGGCAGATGGGCTACAATAGCAGAAGACCTCACCTGGTACCACTCATCTCCACTACAAATAGGAAAAAGAGGCTACAGTTTGCAAGAGCTCGTCAAAATTGGACAGTTAAAGACTGGAAAAAAGTTGCCTGGTCTGATGAGTCTCGATTTCTGTTCATCTGAGTCAGAATTTGGCGTAAACAGAATGAGAACATGGATCCATCATGCCTTGTTACCACTGTGCAGGCTGGTGGTGGTGGTGGTGTAATGGTGTGCGGATGTTTTCTTGGCACAATTTAGGCCCCTTAGTGCCAATTGGGCATCATTTAAAAGGGTGATGAACTGAGAAATCAAATTTCCTTGAGCTTTTGACATCTAAGAGGTCATCATATTATAAGAATAAGTTTCAGAACTGAAACTGCGATTAATTGATTTATTTACTATTCGCGGCAGGCCTAATCCAGATTAATGCTGGCAAGCTACCAGCTGTTAGCCACTTAGCTAGCTAACAACTCACTACCTAGTCAGAGCAAACTACCACCAAAACCCTACATTTTATTTTTTTTATTTTTTATAATACCAATATTTCCCATTATTAAATATAAATCTTTGGTGGCCAGGTGCCGCAATTTTACGTCGTATTTCCATCCAGTCACAGCATATTGCAATGCATCTGTACTTATGAAAGCCTTCTAGCGATCCCCACTGTATGGGGAGGGGTTATGCTCAATATATATCATGGAAGGCAAATTGGGGCAGATAATAAAGGACAAAAGAAAACTGGGTGTAACAAATAAGGATCGGAACCTAAAATTACAATGTTATCAATGTTTCTCTGTCTTTCTCTCTCATTCAAATGGGCATACCAGGCGAGATCGGTCGTCAATATGGAGCGTTCTATTTCTAGTGACGTTGGTGGCATCTATGAATTAGTATGGTATTCCTAATAATCCTTTAGTTGAGTGTATAGTGACAACATTAACCCTGCAAACAGGAAACATTCGCAGAATCTTGTCTTATGTTCCGTCAAGGTTCCATCAAATTAGAACAACACCTCCATGTGTGTATTTGTGGATGATTGTTTTCCATCATTTCCTCTAAAGCCCATTAAATAACATAGATCAGATGTTTCTCATGGAGCTTGCTGAGTGATTTGTATTGTACGTTGTGCTTTTGTTCAAACAGTGTGCTAGTGTCCTTCTCTCACACAAGGCCCCCAATTATGGAGTGAAAAGACCTCCAATCATTCTGGGTGTTTCACTCTGAGGGAGAGATTACAGCTTCATTGAATACACTGTATACTTTAAAAGACTCTAATTGGTTTAGAAAAGTTCATGGCTGTGTCATTTAGCTGACCAAGGATTAAAGTTGCTAAATTAAACTGTCAGTTCCTAGTAACACATTTGTTGTTATGCTCCTATTTACAGAACAAATAACACTGATTTATAAAGCAGAATGTTAGTTACAAAAAGTCAAATTTGATTCTCTCAAATTTCATACATTTCCTTTTCTTAAGAGATTAACACAATGATCATGCAGTAATGTGCTGTCACTCTGATAGCTGCATGCCATGAACATTGTTACGTAATGAAATTGTCCCAGACAATGTTTCAGCCACATGACCCTGTGGAACTGTCAATACTTTGAAATGTTCTTTCTAGACTGGAATAGTACAGTACTAGTATAGTACAATAGTCTGTTCTGAGAGAAGTACTTACACAACAGTAAACTCAAATGCTCCCTTGAAATGCATGTAAAGTTTGAAAAGTTCTGGTTTAAAATCATGTCCTCCTATTAATTTCCCTGCAGGCTTTTCAGGGACATTAACAGATAGGCCTACTGCACCAGATACAGAGCATTAGTTGATTGGAATATCCTCTTATATTCCCCCAAAAAATAATTCCACTCTGCTGCTTTTTAAATGATTTATGTTTACAAAAGAAAAAGTGCTACAAGGTGGTCTTTGACAGTTGCATCGGTTTTTCAGCGAGTTTTATGTTTGCGCTACATTTGAGGCCAAGATGTCAAAGAAAAAACTAAAATGTTTTATAAATCTTTAAATGTTTTTTGTTGTTGTTGTTGTTGTTGTTGTTTTGCCATTTATTGTGATCGGACAGTTAGTTGACAAGAAGCAAAGTTTCGGGAAGAATCGGGAAGGTCCAGGGACAACTGCGCTATATGTGGGCGTATTGCCCACAGGGCTATTGGTACCGAACCAAATAACGTTTTTGCTAACCCTTTGAGAACATTAGACCAGATAACTATAAACAATCATTGTATTAACATTACTGGAAGAAAATGTGTTCATTCATAACTTTGAGGGAACTTTAGCTAAAGAGACAGAATGTTAGCCAATGTTCCTTGTTAGCTGGGTTGACATTAGCACCACATTTGAAGTTAGTGTATCTAGACTTGTGAGCTTGTGAGCAACAGCGGAAAGGGATAGTTCACCCAAAAATATCAATTCTGTCATCATTTACACGCTCTTATGTCCATTGCACATCTGTAAGACATTCTTTTTACTGCAGGACACAAAAGATGATATTTTGGGCGAAAACTGTCCATACATGGGGTCCAATGTCATTTGCGTCGCAGCATTCTTTAAAGCTACACTGTGTGATTTTTGGTGAAAAGGTATATGATCATCCAGTGAATATTAGGCCCTGTTTACACGAGAACGCTCGCGGGTGAAAACGTAAAAATATTTTAGCGGATGTGCCTTTCGTTAACACAGCGATAGCATTTTTGGGGCTTAAAAACGCAAAAAAGTGAAACCACCCTCCAGAGTGGAAATCTTTAAAACGCTCCACCGCCGCGTTCCCGTGTAAATGATAAAAACGCAAAAGTCTGCTTGACAGTGAAGGTTGTACGCAGGCGCACGGGCTTGGCGTTGTTGTAGTATGCACTCTTAGCCGCCTGGAGTGCATACTACATTGAATTTCACAGACTTTTGCGTCACCATCTGCATGCGGATTTCCCCCTCAAAACGCTTGTCTAAACGCAGAATTAAAAGTGATAACGCAACGCCACTTTGTGTTTTCTCTTCAGAATCGTTTCCATGTAAACATAGCCTTAGTTTCTGTTCCTCTCAATTCCGATTTCATTTTAACTCCTACGGTGGCCAGTGTAGTCCAAGATTAACATGGCTTCCAGTTCAACCTCATCCATGAGTGTTAACTCAAACGTAAACGCGAAAGGCGAAGCTTGAATTAACGGATATGTCCCTCTTTGGCTAATGTACTTTCAAGATGGAGGGGCAACATGGCGACTGACAATAGAACCCCTTACCTGTATGTATTTTCAATGGCATATTATACACTCACGAGAATACTTTATTACTTGAACGAAGTAAATATACATTAATGAGCACATATATTTTTGAAAGAACTAAATGTTTTTAGCTAAGAATAAACTAAAAGAGTTACACAGTGTCGCTTTAATACAGATTATTTTGTGTTCCACAGAAATAAATAAGAGTAATGTGGGTCTGGAATGTGGAAACGGGTGTGTTTGCCCTTCAAGCGTGATTTCTGAATCAACACTGCAACTGTTTTTACAATATGTGTGATGTCAAGTTTGTACATGATGCTGAAGGCTGATGAGTTTAAGTGTTTGTCAGACCCTGCTGTCTGGATTAGTGTGTCACTCTACTGGCGAGAGAAGGTCATCCAGGCTGAGACGAGGACTAAAAACTCAGGATAATCCCAGCACGCATACACACTGACCCAAATATAGATCTACCAGGGCTCTGCAGCCTAGAAACTCATAACACATCCCGTGACACACCATAGACATGAGATGATGTCCGCTTCGTTATAATCATTATCTTCAACTGAAACAACTTGTCTCATATTGTGCAAACTTATTATGTGAAGTTTGCCAGTGTTTGAATGTTGAAGTGTACCCGCATTTCACATTGAGACTGTGGGCAATGTATGCAAAAGAATGCGGGATTGGACCTGTGCCGATCTTCCTGTGCATTCTTCTATACACCCACTTCATTTGCTTCCCTCTGTTTCTAGGTCGAACCATAATGACCAGATTACATATGCGGTCTCTATAAAATCAGACAAGTGAGTACTTGCTAAGGTGCCACTTAGCCAGAATAGGGGGTCTAAAGGAATGTCAACTTTGCGAGAGAAATCACAAAATCGCAAGTAATTACATTATTTTTCCCTAAACCGATTAGAACCCTTGGGAAATCCTATTGTACGTGAGGGTGCTCTGGAGCCAGTGCACTGGAGCGAGCGCCTGGGGGAAGGGAGGGACAGATGGAACCTGCCCCCTCCTCCCGCTGCTCTTGTTGACTAATCTCACTGGGTGAGTACAGGCGACTGGAGGGAGGGCAACTGGGCATCCACTCTTGCTCACAAACTCTCCTGGCACCATTCGATGCCACTAAGCAGCTCTCGTAGCATATGGGAAGACTGGTCGGATGTTCCAACGCGAGGAACATGAGGGTGTGCGGTTGGAGATCCATGGAACCACACCTGCAGAGGAAACTAGCTGAGGACCATTTCATGTAAAGCTAAGGGACTCCTACAGTCGATTACTCACTGGTTATAGTATATAATTAGAGATTTTCTTTTCGAGGACTTGTTTTAATGACTAAGAGTCCTTGACAAATAAGACGCCATGTCGACAGCTCAAGCTTTACGCCACACCGGTGTCTACAACTATTTCCTCAACATGGTGGCTTATCAGGTGAGAGAGAAATAGAGAGAGAGAGAGAGAGATATTAATTCATAGTAATGGGAGATGTGCAATGACATATCAGGTGTTTTCAGATTCTTATGGATCTATTATTGGAACAGAAGAAAAGCCTTACACAAGCATCAATTATTCTATTTCCAGGACCTAATCTGGCTTTGTAGAATTTAGAAATCAAAGACAAATTATGACGAATGTTGAACATACGGAACCTGAAAATTTTAACTTATATTACGACTACAACATTTTCAGTTACTGGATTTCACACTTTTTTGCTGGTTTGGCTTTTCTATTTGTCCTAAATATGAGTTAAGTTGCCACAGAATGACACTGACATATTTGACAGAAAATAGAGCTCATTATGATATAACTTGTATTAGTGGAGCACTATATAGTAGGCTACGTGGAATATACACTGTAAAAAAAATATTTTCAAGATTTGAACAACATTTTTTCTTTTGTCAAATCAACTTAAATAATTTTAGATCAGATAACTTATTATTTATATCTCCTTTATTGTATTAACTCACTTTTTCCAGTTCAATCAACTTAACATTTTAAGGCAACCAGGTTACTTACTTTTTTAAGTTAAACCAACAATATTTTTTTATATACTGGAACCTATTTTTTCAAGTTTGCAAAGATTCAAGATATCTACAGGTTGTTAACTTTTCATAATGCTCTGTGATAGGCCTCAATTTATGAGCTCCATATTTTCATTTTAATTGTTTTAACTAATTTACCTTGAATTTAATTTGAATAACTCAACATAGATGACTATTGAGTTCACTCGGTGTTGTCTGAATTAGGATAAACAGTCCCTGAAAAGAATAATCCACTATTAAATGATAATTGCTATTATAATTGCACTGTTAAAATAATTGGTCTGTTGTTGTTTGGTATAAGAAGGTAAAACTCCTCTCTCAACAGAAACGCACTGACATCATGGAAAGTGCTTTCTGTCAAATGAAATTAAGAGGATGAATGACTCATTCATCATAAGCTTTAAGAGTCAGTGTGTTTTCACCCTCTTTTTGAGAAGTGAGAATCAATAATGAAACGTTTTGTAAATTAATTTTTAGTAAAGGATCAAATGTTGTCACTCCATATATTCTTATTTCTAATCCACAAACTCTTTTGTTTTTTTCTTTTGTAAAGTTAAGGTAATTGAATGAAATAAGTGGATTTCTATTGGCTTATAATAGTGGTGTTTTTTTTCAGTGAAGGGACACACCTGATGTAAATAAGGCCATGGAGGTTAAATGTTATATTTAGCATGTGCTGTGTTAGCTGTGGATTTGAACTGAAATAGAGATGACTTGGTTCCAGGGCTACTAAAAAAAGTAGTTGAACCGACTTAACTTTTACAGTGTTTGTTACAAATAATTACGTTCTTGTAACTCACTGTAGTTTGTTGGTTGACTATAGTCAAAATAGTCATAATTAACCCTTAAATGCATGAATGTTTTGCCAATCATTATTACATATTTGGGTCTTTAGTTACCCAGATCTATATTTAACATGTATGGATCTCGATTATATAAAACTCTCATATTAAAATAACAATTAGAGAAGAATAAAATAAAGCATTTTTGTTACCTTTTGAAGCTTGGAAGGGTCCAGTTTGAGCAGATGTTTTATACCATCATCACTGTCGTTTTAGAGCTAATTTCCCAGTACATTCAGCATCTGGTTTATATTTGAGATCTCAAATATGTTCTTAAAACTATAATTTTCAACATCTTCAAAATCAATATTTTGATCACTGATAGCTCCTTCCCTAGATCCACCATCAAGGGACACCAATATTTGATTGCATTCAGTACTTGCTCTTCAGTAAATCGCTGACCCCATTTCGAGTTTTGCTGATGATACTTCCTGTTCTTTTGTTTTCTGGCTGCAGTACCTATAAATGAAACGTCACTTTATCATTGTGTGTATCAGACATTGTCACCTTATAGAATAAAGAGGAATTTCACTTATTTTAGTCATCAGAGAATCAATTATTGTTGTGCAGCCTATACAATTTAAAAAAAAAGGGTAAACAGGCATTCTTTTCTCATTTTTGTTATTATTTATAATGAATTGATAAAGGAATATCAAGATGTCTTGATGTCAAAAAAGAAAATGCAATGATCATTTGCTCATTATTTACTTACTGAAGATATTTTCAAGATTTCAACTGTTCTTGTTAATGAAGTCCATGTTAATGAGGTCCAAAACAACTCTGGTCCCCACTGACTTTGTATGATCAATTAAAACACTGATACATATTAACAATTACAAAATATTCTTTCGATTCCACCACAGAATTTAAAAAAAGGCAATTCTGACCTTTTTTTATTTTGTGGGGGAAACTAATTTCTTTTGAAACGAGTTTTGATACTTTTGTGTTCCTGAAATTAGATCTTGATCATGAGGGTGAGTAAATGTTAACATCATTTTAATTTTGGGGTGAATTATCACTTTAAAGACTACTACAAAAGGTTTAGACATGTATATAATTACTCTATATTTGATGGTTCTCTTACGAGAGGTTCTCTCGTATTGTGTAATATCTTATGCTAGGGGAAAACCTCTTTTCCACAAGATATTGAAGCCGAAAATTATCCTTAATTTTGAATTAATCTAAAACACGTTGCGGCAGCATGCAGACATAGGCAAGATGGCTGGCATGCCTATTGACTGTCCTGCGGCAACTGCTGCAACCTATCGAGAGAGGCCCTTGGTGACATCAGATCCCGTGGGGCGTTTCGCGCCCATTACGTCACCTCTGGCCAAAGCGGGCGTGGCCTAGGCCTATAGATATAGCTCGATGGGCTTATATAATCCGATTTTTCATCTCTTCAGCGAAGCTCACACATCGCTAGATCCGGAGTGAAGAAGCTCCGTCTGAGAAAAGCTTTCTGCAGGACGAGCCTTTGCATCTCGCTTGCCATTTTTCTCAGAGTCTGCACTTCCGCCCACTATAGTGCCATGCCATAAAAGCGGCGTACTCAGTGGGTCTTTGAGCCTTCTCCAGCCCATGAAAGCTCGCCGGTTCATCCATCAGCTTCACTAGCTTCATCTCGAGTCGCTCACCGATGGACAACGGCCGCCGTCCGCCAGCGCTTCCGCCATTAGATGACAACGAGATAGCTGCATCTATAGAGGCGTCGGACAGTGAGAACTAGGTGAGCTCTGTGTGATGCGTCTGCTCTCACAGGCCATGGTGAGCCTCGGCCTTTGAGTGGGTGGCACAGTGCGTTTCTAAAGATAGAGATGAATATCATTCTCTTCCTCCAGTAGAAGAAGCTGTAGCAGCCCATCTTTGCTGGATGGCGAACTAAGACGGCACTACATTCTAAAGCTTGCCGCTAGGCACAGCCTCGCCCCACTACCGCCGCTGGCCAGGCTGTATCAGCATTACACTCGATGTCCGTACTGCAGATCTTTCAAGCCGACCTTCACCGAAAACTGGATAAGGAAGGACCGGAAGCTATCAGCGTGCCGAATTTGATGAGTACTACGGACCTGGCACATAGTGCCACGAAATCCACTGCACAGGCCATTGGGCGGAACATGGCTTCTCTCATCGTTGCTGAGAGACACCTATGACCACCTGATGTTATCTGAGATGCCAGTCTCTGAGCTCTCCGGCCACAGTCAGGGCATTTAGATCTTATGTGTCTCGCTCATCTGTTTTCAGACAGACTGAGCAGCTTTTCGTTTCATTCAGCGGACGTGCTAAGTGACTAGCTCGCATTCAAACAGAGCCTATCCAGATGGATAGTTTAAAGGCTTGAAGTGTCCTTTAGGTGTTAGAGCGCACTCCACAAGAGGGGCTCATCGTGGGGTTGGTCTTGCAGGATTACCCTGCAGGATATCTGTATGGCGGCAGGATGGACCTCCCCATCTACATTTATAAGTTTGTATAACCTAGAGGTTCCCGCCTTACAGGCTAAACTACTTTCTAGTCAAAAAATCAGAATTGTCTGCCCCGTTGCTTCGGCTCAGAATACTACAACCGCTTGAGCATCGCTCACTGATCGATAAAATAACTCTATGGGCAAAAGTAAGACCCATACCAATACCCAGTTCAGGCCGAACATCTTCACCCTGACTGTGTGGTAAACTGTTGATGTGATTAACTCCCTTAGGATGCTAACTTATTGGAAATGACGCTTCTAGCCTCTCTTCTCAGACTCTTCTGTGAGTCCCTGGTTATACATGCCCTTGGGACTTTGGTGTTGGATCCGAGCACGCACAGCGTTTTACTAGCGGTGTTCCCCTCAGCGTAAGATATTACGCAGTACGAGAGAACCTCGCAGATGAGACGTACTCGGTTACCATAATGTAACCTCTTCTCTCTAGAAGAGGGAACGAGTACTGCGTATCTTTGCCGTGCCTGCAACGCACTCTGGTTTGCTTTGACTATGAAAAAAACACATTATATCAGCCCATCGAGCTATATTTATTGGCCCACGCCACGTCCGTCTGGCGGGAGTGTGACATGGTGGTCGTGAAGCTCCCCCATTGGATCTGACGTCACCAAGGGCCTCTCTCAGAGGCTGCTGCAGTTGCTGCAGGACAGCCAATAGGCACTCCAGCCGTCTTGCCTATGTCTGCATGCTGCTGCTACGCATTTTACATTAATTCAAAAATGAAATGAGCTGTATGCAAGATTGTGGCCAAAACTGCTACTGCAATCACTTTCAACTTAGGGTCTTTCCCCCATCCCCCATGACTCGAGGTTGCCAGATATGCTGCAGCTTCCAGCAGGAATGTAGGCTGCTGACAAGAAGCTTCCAATGGCAAGTGACGAGTCCTACACAGTTAAGTTTTTTCTGTTAATTATTAATTTCAGGCTTTGTAACGGAGTATTTTGGATTCATATTATTTTTTTTTTGCGCTAGAATTTTTTTATACGATTCTGACACCTTTGTATCTGCAGCTGTGGTAACTAGAGAAGAGCTGGCAACCCGAAATGCTGCAACACTACTGACTCCGTGATTGGTAGATAGGTGAAGGGTGACGCATCAGAACAAAACACAACATGACAACATCAACATCAAATCAAGGGCTGCAACATCACTTTTTAAATGACAATATCCTGGCCGGACTACTGTTGTCAGTGATATAAGCATTTGAAAAGATCATGATTTCTTAAAGGTTCTAAATGTAACTTTTTTAATAAAATGAATTCTTTTTTTAATGCCTGTGTTTGAAGGGGTTGTAATCACACATTGCAAAAATCCACTTTTCGGGTTTTGCTATTACCTCTGAAGGCCAATATTCATATTTATATGTGAGGTCTCCGGGTTCGGATTCCTGCGAGATCCATCAGTGACGTGCATGCGCGCTCCCGAGCCTCTCTATCCTACAGTCTATGCGACCCATAGACAGTCAAAGAAATGGACACAATAACCCCGTTGATTTCAACATGCGACCAGCGGCACTTCAGCTGACGACACAGAGTCTGATAACTCCCCAAAACGTCCTGCCTCCAGCACAACACAGACTCCAACACAAACTCCACATAAATGTAATAAACAAAAAAGTTTTATCTGCTGAAGCTCGTCTGTCAAAACGTGAATCTGATTCGACTTCGGACGCAAACGCGGATCAACATCGGCAACATATTAGTAGGCTACGACATATTAGTAAACTCTAGTAAAATAGCAAGGTAAACTACATGAAACATGACATGAATCCACTACTATCATATTGTTTATAATACACATTTCCAGACACGTTCAGTACAGTAATGTCACTTCCTACGATCTTACTGATACACTGAAACTGTTTAGTTTAGTTCACTAACCGTTTTCGTTATCATATTATAGGTTACATTCACCTATGTTGACATTGCTGATTGTGAAAGATACACGAATAGTTAAAGAAATGGCTTATGCTATAACATCATATGCCGGCTAGACTAAATGCAGTTTACTGTAACATTATCATGGACAAGCACAGAGCATTAGTTCAACGTCAAGCTGATAAAAGTAGGCTATTATTGTACCTGCAGTGGGAGTTTACATTAGTTTCCAGCATGTTGTGTGATTAGTTCGCCGTTGCGTCCAAAGTCTCCGTGTGGCTGGTAGCGAATGCTCGCTCTTGATATCTAGCACGCACACGGGCACGAGCGCTCTTGTTGCATTCTGAAACATCACCGCCATAGGCCGCTAAAACTCCATAAGAGTACCTTTAATGTCTAGTGACATATCAGGAAAAAAGATTCATTAAATACATTTCTTGCATACAGCTCCTTTAAGGATAATTTTTTGCTTCAATATCTTATGGAAAAGAGTTTTCCCCTAGCGTAAGATATTACGCAGTAGGCCTACTCGTTCCCTCTTCTACAGCAAACCGAGTATGTTTTCCCCTCAAGTCAAATAGTGAATAACTTTGACAGGACATCGAAGTGAAGCATATATGCTATATATATAATATAATATATTATATATACTATATCTTTATGTTTGTCAAGTTACTATCATATCCCCTACGACTATTCAGATACTACCCAATTTCATCACAGAAAGATCTTGTGTGCCTACATATACTGTCGATGACTGTGTGGGTCTGTTTTGTATTTTTCTGTTATCTGTGATTTTTTTTTTCTTTCCTCCTGTATTGTAGATGTGTCTCACTGATTCTTACCTGGAATGTGTTACTGTTTTGTTAATCTGCAATAAAAAAATTAAAAATTAAAAAAGCATATATGCTATCATTCAAAATCCATACACTAATGAAAAATAGATTATTAATCTGTCAGTTGGCCCAATCTCTGATTCTGGGTTTAGCTGAGGATAAAAGATGTTTGGACCCCATCCAGACAACCAGCCCAGATTCCTCAGGAAAAAATCGAATTAATCCCGAACCCTGAATGGTCTGCTTTTCTTTCTCATTAGATATGCTGCTGCTGTGGCCCAGCACCATGTTCCCTGTGTTGCTCCTTCTGTCCGCCCGTCAAATCATCATCCAGCACGCGGGTCATGTACACGCTATTCCACATCCTGGCCTGCACTGTCTCATGCCTCATGCTGTCCAAGACAGTGTCCGAGGCAGTGAGGGAGAATGTAAGTGTTCTTACAAGTTGTCTTCATTCGCTTAACCGACTTTTATTTTTGCTGGTGCTGTAAGCTGCCAAAACTCTGCTTTATTTGTATCAAGTCTCATCCAATCAAATCTTGGCTAATCTGCTAGGCTGGACACACTCCAGCTACTCATGCTAGCACCCTGTACCCTACAGGCTGTGACACAATAACAGACAGCTCTCTTCCTCAGGTGCCTTTCTTTAATGTGGTGTGTGATGAGGCTCACGGTGGAGGAGACTGTCAGATGTTGGTGGGTTACTCTGCCGTCTACCGGGTGTGCTTTGGCACAGCTTGCTTCTACTTAATGATGGCCCTCTTCCTCATCGATGTGAAGTCCAGTCAGGATTTCCGAGCCCTTATCCATAACGGGTTGGTGACTGCATTATTTCCTGTAGTTTGTTTACACTGTCTGTAACACAACAGAGAGCTGTTTCAAATCTTCGCTCTTACAGATAGTTGTGGAGACATTAGGTTAAGTTAAACCAGATCCTTGGACCATATGGTGTACATGCATTCATGTAGTTACTTCATATGAATAAACTAACACACACTTATTCTCCTCATTCTCACTTAGGTTCTGGTTTCTGAAGTTCATCACCATGCTTGGGATGATCGCTGCTGCCTTTTTTATTCCAACAGAATCCTTTTTGCATGGTGAGCTATTCATCTGTGACACAAATGCTTATATTTGATAAATAATAGAGATTAACTGATTTTTAAATACTGGCAGAGATCAATAAATAAACGAATAACACCATTCGAATGTTTCGGGTCAATAATATGTTTGTTTTTAACGAAATTTATACTTTTATTCAGAAAATATGCATTAAATTGATAAAAGTGAAAAGTGAAAGTAAAAACATTTCTTATAAAATATTTTTTATTTCAAATAAATGCGGTTCTTTTGAACTTTCCATTCATCAAAGAATCCTTAAAAAAATGCATCAGTTTCCACAAAGTATTAAGCAACTGTTTTCAACATTGACAACAAGAAATGTTTCTTGATCAGCTTATTAGAATGATTTTTAAAAGATCTTGAGACAGTAGAACATAAGAAAAACACATACTGTCTTTTTTGTTTAGATTTGCTGAAACATTGGATTTAACAGTGTAATTACATTATTAAAATTGAAAGGAGAACTTCGGCGCAAAATAAACCTTTGGTCTAATAAAACATTGGTACCTTGTTGACCGTTCTCTGAGATTTGTTTTCATGATAATCGAATTTAAAGAGTTTTATCTCTAAAACCGTTTACTATATAATGCTTAGTATATGGGGCATATAATAAGTAAAGAAATCGCTAGTTAATACCACTTAACAAGGCTCAAAAGTGAACTCTTTATAAAGTATCTTCTTATTAAATGGTCTGTACACTTACAAAGTTCTCAATGCTTTGTTTTGCATGTAGGGACCCTCAGTATGTTACTGTGTTAGTGTGGGGCTATTTTGAGCCTTGTTAGTGGTATAAACTAGCGATTTCTTTTTATGTATTATATGCCCCCATTACTAGCGTTATACACTAAACAGTTTTAGAGATTAAACTCTTTACATTTGATTATCATAAAAACAAGAACGGTTAACTATGTACCAAAGTTTTATTAGACCAAAGGTTCATTTCTGCACTCGGGGTTCTCCTTTAAATATTAAGCCTACTTTAAATGACTGTTACATGATTGCAAAGGTCATCACAATTATGAATGCACAATTAAATATTGAATATCAACAAATTAATATCTAATATTGGCAGATAAACTATATAATATCAATATATATATTTGCATTCCTACTGATATGGGAAAGGAGGTGTATTGATCAAAACATAGTGATGTGTCGTAGACTATCTGAAACTGATTATGTGCTTAAAGTGATTATGTTACAGTCTTGGTTCATGGCTCAGTCTGGATCATGTGATTTGCACTTCTCGTTTAAATCCTCCAGGTGGCCCCATGGACATATTGAAGCGTTTTACATATGCACAGAAAGTGGAGACTATCTCAGTCAGTGGGCCTAGTTTATAAAACACCAACAAATTTAAAATGTTACAATGTTGCATTCGTTTTGATTCATAAATACAGCCCAATTCACCTCATTTCACTGTATTTCATAAATACACGTTTTTGTTCTATTTTTAACAGTTTTCCCCTTTTTCCCTCTTTCCATGTAGCTTGGCATTACGTTGGAGTAGTGGGAGGCTTTTCTTTTATCCTAATTCAACTCATTCTCATCACAGCTTTTGCTCATACCTGGAATAAAAACTGGTAAGTGAGGAAACTGGGTCCACACACCAACAGTATCTCCTCTTGAGGCAAACCTGCACTAATAACTACTGTAGGAAGGTGCTCATTGCCAGACTATGAAGAATCACATCTGGTTCATGTCTGGAGTCACATCTCGCTCAGGAATGATAAAATATCACCCTCCACAGTTGTAGAGTTTTAGATAATCTCTGTCCTTCACTCCCTTCCTGTTTCTCGCTCTGGTATCTCACTTATTCAGATACATCGCATCCATACTCACTCCCTGTTCACCCTCTGACACCCAGTTTATCCCAGATGTTTGTGGAAATCCACCTCAATCCGTTTCTGAGGCAGAATGTCATCTTAACACTACAGACATAATAGGAATTCTCTGTACTTCCTGTTTTTCCTGATTTTTTATTTACACTGTGAGGCGTCATTAATCTCACTCATCCTGTCTCTGCCCTGCCTCTCATTGCCAGGTTAACCGGTGCAGCTGAGAATAAAAGGTGGTACGTGGCAGTCATGTGCGCTACCCTCTTTTCTACACCATCTCCCACCATGGCCTTCACTTTCATGTACAAATACTACACTCATCCAGCGGGATGCCACCTGAATAAAGCCCTGCTATGGACTAACCTGGCCCTCTGCACCGTCATGTCTTTTATTGCGGCTCACTCCCTGCGTGCAGCAAAGTTAGTGCTTCATCTGTTTCTGTTCTCTCTACCAAAACAATAGTTTGGGATTTTATATCAGTAGTTTAGATAGAAATACCCTTGCAATTTAACCATACATTTTATATAAATGAAGAATGATTAGTCATTTAAAGGATTAGTTCACTTTTAAAAAACTTTTGCTGATAATTTACTCACCCCATCATTCAAGATGTCCACGTCTTTCTTTCTTCAGTCGAAAAGAAATTAAGGTTTCTGATGAAAACATTCCAGGATTTCTCTCCATATAATGCACTTCAATGGGCCACAAATGGTTCAAGGTCCAAAAGACACTTTCAGTGCAGCTTCAAAGGGCTTTAAAAGGACACCAGACGATAAATAAGGGTTGTGTCTAGCCAAACTCATTCTGCCATTTCAAAAAAATGTATAAAAAAGTTTAATAAGCCCTGAATGCTTACCTTGAACTAACACTTTAAGTTGACCGCTGTTTCACTCTCCCTCTAGAGCAGCCTCGCTCAGGACTCCTGCAGGCTTCCATCATTTGCTGCTATGTCATGTACCTGACCTTCTCTGCTCTTTCCAGCCGCCCACCAGAAAAAGGTAAGCAAGATTTGCTTGTTTCATGCAGAACATGTTCTGAACATTTTTTTGAAAATTTTTTGAAAATGGCTATAGTTTGCTTCCATTACATGTCTTCTTTCAGAATGGTAGCAAGAAAACATTTCAAATATGCATTAATCAAAAATATAGAATAACAGTTCTGCTGGTGTTCATTAATAGGCATACCTGAGTGTAGATATAGGAAAATGGAGTCATCAGTGTCCCGCTGTGTAATGAGCCAGGGTCCTTACTGTCCTTACCGGTGCCAAATTCATGTACACGATATACTGGCTCAAGACTGGACCTAGGAAGTTAGGGAGTTGATCGAGAAGCACCCATAGTGATAACTATAACATGGGACAAAAATATGACATGTCAAATTATTGTAGATATGCATTAAGCAATATAAATACATACATGAAAAATATTCATATCAAAATAGTTTTGAAATTTCTTTTCCAATTTATTGTAAAATAAATTACTTGTGAATAATCTTAAATGTCTCACTGCATATGGTCCCACTTTATATTAAGTGGCTTTAAGTACTATGTACTTACATTCGAGAAAAAGGACAACATATTATTGTGGTCCTGTTGTATTGTGAAACACTTTTGCTGCTATAAAGGTATGATACGGGTAAGGTTAAGGACAGGTGTGGTGGTATGAGTCGGTTTAAGGGTAGGTTAAGGTGTGAGGATGGGTCAACTGTGTAATTACAAATGTAATTACAAATTAATTACAGCTGTAATTACATGCTGGTATTTTTAAAATATAAGTACAATGTAAAAACATGTATGTACACAATAAGTCCATTGTAACAAATTATTAGTTTCAATGTAAGTACACTGTACTTAAAGCCACTTAATATAAAGAGGGACCAAAATGCGAATTATTAGTAAAAATTCGAAGCTAAAGTTTAGGGAAATATTTAATGTTCCATCTGACAGTAAAATTAAAAGGTATGAGTCTGCAAATCCATTAAAATAACTGTGATTAAAACAACTGTGAACAAATAATGAATTGTGTTTTACTGCAACATGTATGTTTTTTATGATGCATAAATCTCAATTTTACCATACATGTGCAGCTAACTGACACCTGAGCTGATCAATCGGCTTAATCCAGAGTTAGACGGAGATGCATTTACTTGTTATAAACAAGCAACAATTATCTAACAAATAAATCAGTTCAACATGAAATATGTATATTCATATAAAAGTTTGACAATCTTTTTTTTTTCCATTTCACCATCAACGCAAAGTATGTAGAGTCAGGAAGGGTACAAAGCCACACTAAAGAACTAAAGATGTGTAAGCTGACAGAGCGATGGAAAGCTTACTGTAGAGGTCACTTCGACCAATCACCTCAGGGAAGGTCTGAGACAAGAGGCAATCACTGTCCTCACAGGACATCATCCGCTGAGATGAGCGAGCGCGCAGTAAACATGGATCACACAACACGTGGTGTTCTTGAGACAAGACTGCTGATGCGACATGGCTGGTGTGATCGAGTGCTGCATTAAGAGCTCACTGGGGCTATGAGTTACTGCAGACCCAGGACTGTTGCTCAGAAATCCAAAACTTTGCTCAAGATCTCTATGAGTTGTAGCACCGATCAAGCTTAACATTAGGTTTGACATTAAACACACAAACTTGAAACTTCTGTCTTCCTGACATTGTACTCTGTGAATCTGCCACAGATGACTCATCTGGTTGCTTTGTACGTTTGTACTTTTGTATGTCTCTGGACACACATGATGACATGTTTTTGGCTGTTGACTCAAACTGATCATGGAGATCTGCAATAGAACCTTCTCAATGAGCCCACCAGAGCATTAGACAGGTCAAGGGCAACCATTTGAAGATGTGTGCTTGTGTTTTGAACACACTGCACAGGATGGCAACTTCAAGCTTCTCCATCTGCCTAGAGAGAGATGTGGCCTTATTGCGAGTGGTCAGGTTTTGATGATCATCTTCTGCTATTGTTTAAGGGACTGAAAAATGTTGTCATAATTTAGACAGGACAGGGTGCTGGTTGCTTGTGCATGCGCATTTCACCTTGTTTGACAAGGATTTCAGAGTTTGAACATCGCTACGCAATGAGTTCAATGTGTGAGCTGGCACAAGATGCTTGAACCCTATTTAGACTTCTCTCGCTCCGCTCCTTTCTTCTTCAAAATCTCACACTGATTACTCCAATATTAATATGAAAGAATGTAGCCCAACTCAATTATTAAAACCAGGAGATAAAGCTTGTATATAATTTTATATAATATATAATTATAAACTTGATGTATAAAAAAACTATTAAACACATTTTTCATTAATTGAAATAAAGCTGTAATAAAATAAAATAAACGAGAAAACGAAAATTAGAGATGTTTACTTAATTAGTAACTAACTGAAAATATTTGTTTTAAAGTAGGTCTACAAATAACTAAAACTGAAATAAAATTAAGCTAAATTGAAGTATTTAAACAACTAAATGATTGAATCACATTATAAAATGACTAAAACCTAAACTAAAATAAAAATAAAAGCTGAAAAGCTGAAAATATAAAAAAAGATAATTCAAAATATTAATAAATAAATAAATAATTCTAAATAAAAATGATTATAACTAATATTGCTGATGAATCAAGCAACACTTTAATGGCACAGTTACCCATTAGACACTTAAAGGTTCTCTCAGCGATCCTGGGTGTTGACGTTCGGAATATTTTCAAACAAATCGGGCTAGCTAGACCCTCCCTCCTCCGCATCTCATCTCCTCCCCTCCCTTCCGTGGCCGTGCTTCCTGAAATAATTGTGAACGTGAATTGTGTGGGTTTGGCGAACATAAGCTAACCTGGCCCTAGCCAGATGAATGTCGTTCGCTGAGCTCCGCCTAGCTTCACTCACATCCATCTGGAACCTCTTCCATTGAGAGTGATTTCTCCAACCAACTTTATGGTTTAGCCAATCAGGACGCAGGGTGGGAGTTTCATAGATGTGACGTAGTGACAAAGTGACTGATGATTGTTCAGAAAGCGGTTCCTTTTCTGCTTTTTGCCATCCACTAAAATTTGCCAGAGCATCTTCGAGTCTGCCGATCAAGCGAACACACCTACTGCATATCCGACATGATCTTACCTGAACTTGTAACAATGTTAAACCGAGTTCTGTAATTCGTTCGTCTAAAGAGGGCTTGTAGTCGTTCGTCGGCTGTTCTGTTTTGTTTTTTCCTGCGTCGCTCTCATCAGCGTCACGGGTTGGCTTCGGTGTGAGTGGTTGAAATAGCACGTCGATAAAGATGACAGACAAGTGGCTTATCCAATCATATGCAAGGATTTTTGATGAGGCCCAGCCTTCTGAAACGCCTTTTCAATGGATCGGTTCCAGATGGATGAGTGGAGCTAGGCGGAGCGAAATTCATCTGGCTAGGGCCAGGTTAAACATAAGCGTCAATTTAGAAGAAAAAAATTATAATTTAACGTTACCTACCTGTCCAGCAAAAGCAGAGCAACCTGAATGTCGGACTGGAAGCCCTTCTGCCGCCGTAGTTCTCACCATCGTTCAAAAGCTTTACCGATGTAAATTCAGAACTTCGCACGTTCTTTATCCGATTCCTTCTTCTTTTTAATTTGTTCATCAGAACGTTGTGTCTTTGGTCGTGTGTCGGCCATTTTAAAACTTCCCTCTGACGCTTCTCTCTCCTTCACACACACACACACACACACACACCCTTCATGCGCACTGCGCACTCAACCCCCCAGACCCACCCTGTTTGTTAGGTTTCGTGGTCCGGGTGAGACATGATTGTTTTTGTTGCTGTTTGTGGAGCCTGTGGTGTTTACAGAGACCGCGTTTTTTTACAGCGTGTTTAGGGGACAGGCAGCTAGCCGATAGTGAGGAGATGTTTGCTGTATGTGACAAAAAATGTTTTGGTCCCACATCGCTTAGAGAACCTTTAACAATGTGGGAAAATATAATACTGGATCCAGCATGTGTGAGCCACCTGTCAACTCAAAGCCAACCCGTCAGTCACCGTAATGATGAGGGGCACTTGAAGAGTGATTGGTGGCCCGTTTCAATACTTTCAACTCTTTATGAAACTCTAAAATGCTTTATAGAATCACAGACTGATCTGTTGTTTCAAGGTCAGAGCGCAGCAATGCATGCAAACCACTATTGGAGTAACTAAACTGATTCATCCCTCAGCAAAGTTAATCAAACTGGCTGTAATCACATAGTCATTAACAAAAGGCCCTGGTTCGTCCATCTCATCTCACATCATTTCATCCATTAGTGGTGCATTTCAGAGGAAATCTGTGGTGATGAATGGTGCAAGCTCAATATACGACAGAGATGAATGAGATTTCCAGAAAGAAAACTTTGGTGACTGAGGTCATAGAAAAGCTCTCAAGCATGTAACACAGATGTAGCTGAGGGTGTTTCACGTGGGTATCTGAAATACAGATGTTGATGCTAAAGTTCAGGGGAGAAGAATTACAGCTGCGGCCATAAAAGGATTGCAGAATAATTCTTACATTTGCCATTGCCAGGTTTTGATTGAGGAACGATTTACATAATGTCTGACGAGCTTTTGGGTTGAAATATCATGGATGTGGTTTGATTAATATTGCAGTATTGTTACTTTCTGGAGAAAGAGTGTACTGACTTTCTTGCAACCCCTTCTCACACACACTTATTTTGGGGGTGAATTGCACTGTGTTTGTGTTTGTTGTGTCCTGTCTTGTTCCCTAAATCTGTGGGTTAATGGCCTCTGTGTGCAGCATGACTTCATAAAGGACTGAAGTGCACCCTGGGCATGCTGGGAGTTTAATCCCATCTCAGAGGAATTCTCTCTGACACACAAAGCACAATATCCACAGACCTGTAAATCATCTCTGAACCCAGAAACAATGGCCTCAAGAAATCCTTAATGGAGCGTGTAAATGTGACACTAAATGCAATTCGCTGTTGTTTTTAAACATGATTCTGAAACCCCAAATGATGGGTTTGTGGAAAGTAAATATTAATCCAGAAAATTATGTAAAAAAGTGATAAATAACAAACTCTCTCTCTCTCTCTTTGTTTTGCAGTGGAGTATCAAGGGGTCAACATGACGGTGTGTTACCCCAAAGTCAGCAGAGATGAGATTCAAAATGAAGGCAACGCTGTAGCCATTATTGGGGCTGCTATCATGTACTGCTGTGTTCTCTTTGCATGGTAGGCATAAAAAAGTATCGACGTGTGAATAATAGAGATATTAATAAAATGTCTACTTTGGCTAATAAAATGTATGCTGATTTTCTTCCCCAGCAATGAGGCTTCATACTTGGCTGAGGTCTTCGGACCTTTCTGGATGATAAAAGTTTACCGCTATGAGTTCCAAGTATGTGACTTTCAGAATGTTTTACAAAAAAATAGTTTTAACGGTAACACTTTACAATAAGGTTAATTAATTACTACATTAGTTAACATTAAACAAAGAATGAACAATACTTCTTCAGCATTTGTTAATCTTTGGTAATGTTAATTTCAACATTTACTAATACTTTATTAAAATCTTGTTAACATTAATTAATGCAATGTGAACTAACATGAACAAACAATGAACAGATAGATTTGTATTAACTAACGTTAACGAAGAATAACAAACACAGTAACAAATGGTTAGTTCATGTTAGTTAATGCATGAACTAATGTTTAATAAATGAACCTTATTGTAAAGTGTTACCGTTAATCTTTGGTAATGTTAATTTTAACATTTACTAATACTTTATTAAAATCTTGTTAACATTAGTTAATGCACTGTGAACTAACATGAACAACAATGAACAGCTAGATTTGTATTAACTAACGTTAACAAAGAATAACAAATACAGTAACAAATGGTTAGTTCATGTTAGCAAATGCATAAACTAATGTTTAATAATGAACTTTATTGTAAAGTGTTACCTTTTTAACTCTGAATGTCTCTGAAACTCTCTGCCACTCTCTGTCTTAAACAGAAAGCCTCCTGTTGCTTTTGCTGCCCAGAGCCAGAAGATGGTGAGAAACATATCACAAATTCCAATATCCATAGATTTCATAAACATATTAAAGAGATAGTTCCCAAAAATGAAAATTCAAATATTTACCATCATGTTATTTCAAACCATATGACATTCTTCTGCAGAACACAAAAAGATATTTTGAAAAATGTTTTGGTTCCCATTGGACAAAAAACCCAAAACTGTTTGCTTACCAACATTATTCTATATATATATATATATATATATATATAGTTATGTATATATATGTGTGTGTTCTTCTTAAGAAGAAAGCCATACAGGCTTGGAAGCAACATGAAAGTGAGTAAATGATGAAATTTTTGGGTGAACTGTGTCTTGGTAATGTCAAGGTATAAACATACTTGTTTCTATCCTGCCAGAGGAGGAGTTTGTCATTGACGAGAGCAAAGGCTGTCAGAAAGTCATCCACAACGAGGCCCATCGCGTTGCCTACAGCTACTTTTTCTTCCATTTTGTTTTCTTTCTGGCCTCCCTCTACTAGTAATGATGACCCTCACTAATTGGTTCAGGTCAGTTGTTAAAGAGCTCGTCTGAGCTGTTCTGGAGATCCGAGTAGAAAGCCCTGGAACAACAGGAAACACACAGAAGAGTTTTCATGGGTAGAACCACTATACAAGCACAGACATATAACTATGTTCTTAAAAATAAATGAAGCTAATTTCCTGGGGTTTCAGGAGTTTGTGAGGACCCACACATTGTTGAAAAGTTTGGGGTCAGTAATATTTTTTAAAAGAAGGTTGTTGTTTTTTCCTCACTATTTACAAATTAAAATAACTGTTTTCTATTTGAATATATATTTGTAAAAGTAATTTATCCCTGTGATGGTAAAGCTCACAGGGATAAATCACTTTTCCCTGAAAAAATGTGTCATCAATTGATGATATGATGTGTAACAGTGAAAAACTATATATGTATATATATATATATGTAAACAGTATATATATATATATATATATATATATTGGGTTCCCTGAGTTGGCTTTTAATTGAATGGAGTCTGTAAAGTCTAAAAACCCTTGTTATAGATTAGCCTAGCTGAAATAAAATGTTGGCAGTTTTAAAGGTAAATAAAAAGATAATTATTTCTATATATATATATATATATATATATATATATATATATATATATATATATATATATATATATATATATATATATATATATATTTTTGAAAAGGTTTTTGCAGAATCACTTGACATCTGGGATTTTTAAGCAATTTTGTTGCCAAAAGATTAGCACACACAAATCCCAGTTTTGACCAATTTTTATAATGTTCATTCTGTCTCCCCCAGTTATGAGACTGCTGTGCTGGAGACAACCTTCACCCACGGGAGTTACTCCACATTCTGGGTCAAGCTCTCTTCCTGCTGGGCATGTGTTGTTCTGTATCTCTGGCTCCTCCTGAGTCCCCTGTGCCACTGCCAGTCTGATCACAAACGACCTCGCCGCCCCGCATCAAGAGACGGACCACCTCCCACCGTGCCATGTTAGCGTCAGCGTGTGAATCACACAAAACAGACTGTTCAACAGTGTCAAAGACAGTGCGGATGGGTGCAGGTTACTGGGGATTTCCACTGCAAAGGAAATGGGTCATGCAGGATCTCCGAACGCTGAAGAGTGGACTCTATTAAATGAACATTGATCCTCCTGATAATCCTGTTAGGATTAAAAACACCAGCACTATCAATGCAAACCAACATGCATGGAACGGAAAATGTTAACCATGTTTAAGACTGTACAAGCATATCTGTAGGGGATGTGCTAAAATTGCCAAATGGAATATGACATTAACATTTTAAAAAGCTGGATGTCTGTATATTTAGTGAGGGTTTTTTTTGTTTTGTTTTTTAAATGTAGAAGAATTCTTCATTGGCTTACAGTGTAGACATACGGAGATACCTGGAATCAGCTTTTTCCTATTTAAGTTAACCTTTTGATACATTTATGCTTATCAGGTTGTATAGATTATGTGAGCAATGCTTTATTTCAGTGATCTGTGGCTTGTATGTGTATGTATGTATGTATATACAGTATATATGCATGCTCTCTGGGGGTTGCTCGCCCACTCTCTCAGCCAATCAGAGGCCATAGGGAGAAAAGGCTGTTATCTACGGTAAAATTACTTTAATAGCTCTGCGACAGCCAGCCTATTTAGCTCTAATTGCATGTTTGTGTTAGAAAGTTTGATGTCACTGTTATAAAGATAAGTTATTTTTGTAAATATATTTTTAACGAAACACATTCTAGATTTTATGTGTGTTTTGCCTTAAAGGCTGGACTATAATTTTACAACCACATCAAAGTAATAGGATAATCTTAGTTGGTCTACTAATGATTAAAGAGAAAACAGCTGCCAAAAAATAGACGGAAAAACTGTTTATCGGCAAAAGCGCTAGACATAGACATTTATACAGTGCTTTGCATAAGTGAATACACCCATGCAACAGTTAACTTAAAAGAGGAATAGAAAATATACTTTTGGAAATTTATCTTAAGGCCTTAATTAAAATAAAAGAGGAAAAACCCCACCTTTAAGGACACCAATTTTCTTTTGTGAATGAAAAATGTATCGTAAATACATTTTCTTTTTTAAAAATACAGGGGGGATAAATCAGGACACCCCTTATGTTAAATTCCCATACAGGCAGGCATATTTTTATTTTTAAAGGCCAGTTATTTCATGGATGCAGGATACTATGCATCCTGATAAAGGGCCTTTGGAATTAAAATATCCCCACATCATCACATACCCTTCACCACACCTAGAGATTGACATGGGGTACTTTCCATAAGATCATCTCTCAGTGCAAATCAAACCAGCTATTAGGCTAACTGAAATATAACCATGCCAACTCTAGGTATGGTAAAGGGTATGTGATAATGTGGGGCTATTTTAATTATATTTTTCCTCATTTTTAAATTAAGGCATTAAGATCAATTTCCAAAAGATGATTTTATTATTCCTTTTTTAAATAAAATTTAGCATGGGTGTATTCACTTATGCTTATCTTGAATGTAAATGTGACTCATAAACACTCATTATTTCACTTTATAAGGGACTTTATAACCGTAGATAAAAGCAATTATTATATATGGTAAAACATTTAAAATTATAAGGCAATATATAAATCAAGGTTTCCTTTAGAAATACTGTCAGCTTATAAATACATATAAAAAAACAACATCAAAATGCACATGATAAAGATATAAATGCTGTCAAGTGATTTTAAGCCATTAACAGACACATGCTAGAAAGGGCATCATGTTGTGTAAATTATTTACTTTCGTGTATACGTTTCAAAAGAAGGTGACTGTCCACCTAAAGTGCTTCATTTAGTGACTTTAAATAACCTCATGCCCCCATGGACATAATTCATCCCGACAAAAGTGTCCATTATCCTTGCTGCGGAATGCGAAATGCTTCAGTATATCAAGTCAGCATCAGAGCGTGGTTTCTGTCTGTGACTTGTTTTTTGGCATAAGAGCTGAGATTCAAAATAATCGTGCAGTGAAAGTGTGATCTTTAATGCGTTTAACCTCAAAACTGAGTCCTGCTCCCTCTGTTACTGCAGAGCTTCTCTAGGGGGCGCAGCAGGCCATCTTCACGCGCTCGATAAGGCTGAGCGTAGCTGTCCTCCTCTATCAGGATGCGATTGAGAGTGCGTTCGTAATTTATATGCCGTCGCAGCATCAACACGTACTGGTGGCCTTCCTCTAGAAGGGGACAGTCACATTTGTTGGGGGCCCACAGGTACTCACGGTGCTCCAGACGATGAACGGTTGCGGTATGTGTGGATGATTTGGACGTCATAGCGGGTCTCCTCACCATGATAGACTTTTTCCAGGACTTTTGCTCGAAGTACTGTCAAAGCAGAAAAATTGATTGTCATCGACGTACATATTTACGTACATTAAACCAAAATTTCTGTTGTGTTGGGAGACAAAACGATTGAACTCACCAAAATCTTTTTGGCAGTACTGTCTCTGGCGCTCACCTTTCCCTCGAACCCGGCGGCATTTCCCACAGTGGCCTGCAAAAGGATCAAATGACGTAACAAAAAAAGCCCAGACTTTGTCATCGTGCAAAAAACAATCAACAATGGAAATTAACTATGAACATTAATGTGTTTGGCATTGTAAGTTAGATTTTACATGGCAATTCAACGCATTCTCATCCTTTATCGTCATATAGAACGCTATATGACAAAACGGCGCTATACTACGCACATGGCATCCGTTATCGTTAATTTAACACGCGCTGTGATGGTTAGGTTTAGGTGTGGGGTAGGGTAGTGTAGTCTCATATTATGCTAAAGGATTTATTGGATTTTTTACGCCTTGGTTTCGCGTGTTATATTAACGATAAAGGGTGCCATGTGCGTAGTATAGCGTTGTTTTTTCATATAGCGTTCTATATGACGATAAAGGATGAGAACGGGCTGGGCAATTAGTGTTGTCATTAGTACCGGCACTTCGGTAAGTTGATACTGAAATTTCAAAACTGTTTCTGGAATACCAGGAGTACAGAGTATTGGGAATCTATTTCAGTCATGCAAGTACAGCTCCTATCTCTTTAAAGGGAAACATCAAATTCTCCAGAACTGTTCGCAACGCTTACGATTAAACTTCATTTGATGAAGTTTTATGTAACAAAGTTCGGGAGCAGCCCGTTCAGGTAATCAACCAATCAGCACAAGAGGAAGCCGGTATAAATATAGCCTTCCCTCACCTCTGTCCCGTGACAGTTTCATAGCACCCCTCCACCACCCCATTCTGGGCTGGTTTTCTATCCCAGTCAAAAGGGGGTAGTACTCTAGGTTTGGGCCAAATTCTGAGCTCGGAGCCCTCCCTCGGACAGTACGCCAAATATGCATAAATTACTGTATCTCGAATCATGACAAAATTTTAATTTTTTTTTCAAGCTGGACCAAGCTAATGCACCATCTTAAACACGTGTCTTCTAACGTCAGCTGCAGTGACGCGATGACTTTACCAATTGGCAATTGGCTCTTTTAGAAGGTTGGACCACCATATTTGCACGATGCCCATTCTCCCATTCATAAGTAATACGAGTGAACCGTCCTTCTGTATATATGAAGTCTTTGACTAAATGATTGATTATTAATGACTAAATGATTATAAAAGGGAGAGCTCTTTTCCTCACTTTCTGTATATAACCCATTTACAGTTTGAATAATAGTTATTTTTCATGCTGCTACACACTGCAAAGTTTTAGGAAAGACAACCGTATTGAATTCAGAATTGCGATGATATGCCATATAGCAGCAGATGGGGAAAAAATCAAAGTTTAATATAAAGTGTAATTATTTCTTAATATCATTGCTCATATCTCAAACATTTTACTTGAACAATGTTTATACAAATATTTGATGTATTAATGTATTATTCAAAGGTGTCATATGTAATAATTGAGGTTAAAATATCCAAAAATGAGCTACACGCATCAAAAGAATGAGAAGAAAAAGTGCAATGATGTCATTAAAAAATGACAAGTTATATTGCTGCTGAGATATAAACCTAAATTAGCATGCTAAATTACTAGCCCCGGCCCGTCAGGTGTCGTGAATACCAGTTTCGGCCATGGGAGGCGGTATGCGGGCAGGCAACATAACCACCAGCCAAACTGCAGATAGACGAGTAACTCGCGCGGCTTGTGTGGACTTGAATCTGATGTCAGTCGTGTGGAAATACAGCCCACACTACATTTCAGTTCAGGGAAGAGTTCAAAAAAATGATTGGTCGACATTATGCATGAGGAATACATTTTGGTAAGTTGTAGCATACTGTATCTTTTAACAGTGTTCATGTTCTTTTTCCATTAGCTAGTAGAGATGATCGGTTCACGTGCGCTAGGGATCTGTGGTGTAACATGTACAAGCGCCAAAACGGAATTTATTGTTTGAATTGCATAATAAAATTGACAGAATCTGAGAGCTTAACTAACCTGCTTGCTAAGTGTCAATTGTGTGTGTCTCACAGTGAATTCGTGAGAGTTGGCAGCTCTGAATGGCGCTAGCTTGATCAGCATCAGCCAATGCTGTCTGTCAAATTAATTCAAACTAACAATAAAAGTGTAATATGAACAAAACGAATACCGTAAAAATCAAATAATTACCCAGGCTTTTATTTTCCCATATCGTCGAAATGTACCAGCTTGTTTTTGAGACAGTTTATGAGACAGTCTTCATCATTTAGTGTTGAGATGTTGTTCATTGAGTCTCTGATCTCTAAAAATCTCCAAATGCTCCACCTGAAACTGCGGTCTTCCAACCTTTTAGTATCGTGTCAAATTATTTGAATAATATGCGTGAGAAAAGAGCAAAACAGCGCTCGCTTGTGTTGTTTGAAGACGTGAGAGTGCGCGGCTGCGGCACAACTAACTTTCTGGAGGTATACTGCCCCCATCTGTTATGGAAAATGGAATATGTTTTGATTTTTAGTTCAAGATGGCACCTTTAATTATTATTATTCATAATCATTAACTAATTTATTTAATTTTATTTTAAAAAATAGTTAAATAGTTCCAGTAGTATAGTACCAAAATATTGTAAGTTCTGTGAAATTGATGATTTCTGTGAAATTGTACTGATATTTGTATCGGACTACAAAAATGTTGGTATCGTGACAACACTAAATGGAAATGATAAAGTTCTGACCTTTACGATATATTTCAGGCTGTCGGTTCCTGCGGTTTTCATCTCTTTCCAAACGCGGGACTGGCTGCTGTTGATAGGGGGGCTGAAGGGGCCAGCGAGCAGCGGGCCCTAAGATCATGACCTCGTAAATCACAGTTGTATTTACAAAAGGCTCCTAACATTATACTTTAAGCAAATGGAACATTTCTGCCAAATACTAACCACCACATGTAGTACTTCAAATGGACTCAACACTCAATCTATAACACTCAAAGTCTATTCACAGCACAGATAATACTTATAAATACTAAAAGCTTGATAGATTCCTAAATACCAGGAATGAAAGGTTTTTACCCCAGAAAAGAGGTTTTGTGGCTGGATGTGTTGTAGTAGTGGTTGTGGTAGTCATAGTGGTTGGAGGTTCGAATGGCAAGTGGTTTGCAGTGTGATGAGGCTGCCGGAGTTGACTTCTCCCGTGGTACAGGGCGTATTGGTCTGGAGGGAGCCAGTACTCATATTCTATCCCAGAGTTCTTATCAGTTGACAAGACCTACAATCAAATCAGTACCAATGAACACAAATGGTTCTGCTAGGCATTGAAGGGATAGTTTGGCCAAAAATGATTTTTAACCCATGCATTACTCACCCTCAAGCCGTTCGAGATGCATATGTCAATCTTGTTTCAGACGAACACATTTTCAGTTATTTTAGAAAATGTCTTAGACCCTTCAGTGGATATAATGTGAAGAAATGGGGTCCAGCTCCTTCAAGTCCCAAAAATGTGCATTATTCCTTCACAAAAGTAATCCATTCGGCTCCAAGGTGATAAACAAAGGCCTTACTGAGGGTAATGCGTGCTGTTATTGTCGTAAAAATATACATATTTAAAACTTTATAAATAAAAATATCTGACTTCCGGCAACGATTGAACGCACATTCATGGGTTATTGAAGTCAACGTGCATGTAGCGTCAGAACCGTCGTGACGCTGCGACGTTTCCTATGCTACGTCCTACCTCATACGGACCCCATTTCTTCACATTATATCCACTGAAGGGTCTAAGACGTTTTCTAAAATAACTAAAAATGTGTTCGTCTGAAACAAGATTTACATATGTATCTCGAACGGCTTGAGGGTGAGTAATGCATGTGTTAAATATCATTTTTGGCCGAACTATCCCTTTAAGAATCATGAACTGAAGCTTACCATGACGTGCAGGTCCTCCTGAGTAGGTCCTGGAACTTCAAAACTCTCCCAGGTATCGGCAGAGCGGCGATACAGCAGTTTGGTTCCTGCAATGTTGTACTCTCCAGGGATATTGATCTTCCAGTGCCCATTGATCACAAACTGAGAGCGCCCATTCTGGAGTGCTTTTAAAAAATGTTTCAAAAAGGTGATTTTTTTCCCTAAAAACATTGGTCAACACAGCATTGTCATACAGTGCACAAACTGATTTGTTACTGCAAGAAAATTGTGAAAATTTATTGCAAGTTGTCCAATACATTAGGCTTATTTTATTGCACTAATAAATGCGAAGTAAATGCTTTTTGTCTGTAGTCATCTACAGTTCTATGTCACTGTGCACCTGTTTTTTTACTTTTGCTTTGAGAAACACATGCTGAACCTCCAGTGGAGAGATCACACGCAAGGCTGTTCTCTAACCTAGATAGTTTCTGCTGTTATCAGTCACTCTGATGTGTGTGGCTCCGGCCGGGATCATAGTGACCTCACTATACCCAAACAGTCCTGCAGGGAAATACAGATGAGAGAGTAATGCGCCTCAGCCCATTTGAAGAAGAAAAAAAAACACAGTTATTTCCAACAGGTGCGCAAAGACTATATGTTTCCATGCTGTGTCATGCAGCAGCCGCAACATGGGCTCGGTCTAGCCGGAAGGCACTGAACTCCAAGAATTACGACCCAGGCTGAACTTTTCTTTTCTCATTTGACTTATGACCCTCTTTACAGAGCGTTGTGCTGGCAACCTCGAATCTGCACTACTCTTGGAAATCCACATGCAAGAGAGGGAGAAACAGAGTGGTATTTGGATAGCCTTACAATGACAGTATTATGACTTTGTTTTCCCCGATGTAAACACTCAGTCGGCCAGCGTGAAGGACGCTTTTAAAAGATATTCTGTTTCATGTGGAGAAGTTCAAAGGCAGAGGTGTCAGTGCTCTAAGTGTGTAGGAGAGAGAGAAATGACAAGATAAAGAAGGGAAAGAGAGGTCACTGACTGCAAGAATCCACTTAATCTACCTTTTAAAAGTTTAAGGTCAGTACGAATTGTTTAAAAAAAAAAAAAGATTAAATTGACACATTCTCAAGACTTTCTATTCATCAAAGAATCCTTAACCCTCAGGCGCTCTTCGTTTCAGAGTCACACTTGTTATCTTCCCGGTCAAAAGTGACCGGACACCTAAAAATTAAATTTCCTCCATCCCAGTAAAAACCAATGCAATTGATTTTTGTTCTATAATATTTATTCTTTGTAATTTAGTATTTTGAGACAATTTGATTGGATTTATTAATATTTATGCAATATTTATGGTCTATTTTGCCATGGAGAATATATATATATATATATATATATATATATATATATATATATATATATATATATATATATATATATATATATATATATATATATATATATATATATATATATAGATATTTCTATATATATAGATATTTCTATATATATATATATATATATATATTTTTTTAAATTATTAATGTAATATTTAGTTTAATATAAGTCTAGGCCTTCAGAAAAAAATGTTTTGAAGAAAATTAGCACCATCTGGTTACAGTATAGAGAAAAAGCGTAGAATCATGGTGTAACCACTAGATGACATGTACAGCTCTCTATGGAGAGGCATGTGAATTCCCCAGATGTTTATGAACACTTTTGTTTTTGGTGGATTTGAATATATAGTTGAAACAATCTCAAAAACGATTTTTTAATTAAAAAAAATGTAAGAAAAAAATGTGAATTTTTGTGTTTTTGTCAATTTTCCATTCATTTCCTGTGGGGTCATTTTTGACCAAAGACCACAAGTGTGACTATTTTTTTCTGACCACTTAGCATGCTCAGATCATTACCTCAATTTTTTTGTGTGTTCACATACATAATGCCATAAAAGTCGCCAAGTTTCAGTAACACTCCGATGAAGCTGTGATTTTTAAAAATTCAAAACATACTTTTTGTAATCAAAATTTATTGGTGTGTATGTGTATAAAAGTGTGTTTGTATGTGTGTGTGTGTGGGGGTTTGTCTGTTTTGCACTCTAGATGTTGTAGAGTGTCACCCCTTTCCTGCGGTGTACTTTTTTTTAGAATTGTGGCCGATTTGTAGATTGCACGTACAAAAATTCAGAGAATTTTTATTTCTTTTTATTTCCCATTCATTTCCTAGGGGTCGGTCATTCTTGACCGAAGACCACAAGTGTGACTATTTTTTACGACCACTTAGCATGCTCGGATCATGTATTCACATACATAATGCCATAAAAGTCACCAAGTTTCGTTACATTCCGAAGAAGCTGTGATTTTTAAAATTTCAAAACAGAAAATTTTTTGGTCAGAAATGACCGAAGAGCACATGAGGGTTAAAAGAAATGTATCACAATTTCCACAAAAAAATATTAAGCAGCAGCACAACTGTTTTTAACATTGATAATAGTAAAAAACTTTTCTTGAGCAGCAAATAAGAATGTTAGAATGATTTCTGAAGGATCATGTGAACTGAAGACTGGAGTAAAAGCCAGATTTTACCTTTTCACACAAGGGTTTACTCACACTCTCTAATATTAATGTTGAAATAAAACTACTGATTTCTGTTCTACCCGAGTCAGGTGAGTGTATTTGGATTCATAGCTGACCATTGTTCTGCCCGTTGCTTTGATAAACACTTCTGTGATGAAGGCAGGTTGAGTTGTGGCCTCCACACACCATGCAGGCGTCCTCCTGCTGCTGTGATCCAAAGATCAAGTCACATCCTGGCTTCTGCACACACACACACACACGCGCACAAACCCTGCAATTAGATGCCAAAATATCAAGCACCGTCACATTCTGTTTCAACAGTACAAGCTGATCCCACAACACTCCTGATAAAAACTGGAACAGCTCATGGCCAACAGAATCTTGGAGAGTTTCCAAGAAATAAATTTAGACACTACTAAAGAGAGAAGCATCCAAGATTAAAGATCCTCAAAATAAATGCGTTCCATCATTTTAATAGCACCATGTTTGTTTTCATCAGTTCATCTTCCGACAAAATGTTCTAGCATGTGCATTGATTTTATGCGTTTTCAGAGTTTCAACTTGATTTCTTTACTCATAAGTATAATCAGAGTGGTTGGATTAAGTGTAATGAATATAACACTGTAAATTGCCTCACATGCAGTAATCCTACTTCAGTTCACATGCATCGGAAGCATTTATACCTGTAATTTCAGATTGCAGATCATTTGCTGCTTTTACTTGCGGTGTTGTTTTTGTGTTTATTGTCATTTACAGCTATTAAATGTGTAATTATTGTTTTGGAATATGTACAGTACAGTTTAACAATTTGGGTGTTGGTCAGATTTTGAAATTAAGAAATTAATACTGTTGTTCAGTAAGGATGCAATTAAGTTGATGAAAAGTGACGAAAAAGTAAAAAGTGATGAAAAGTAAAGACCTTTATAATTTTACAAAAGACTTCTATTTTAAAGGGTAACTAAACCCCTGGTCAGAGCCTGACTCCACCCACTGGCAATTTTTGAAAAATGCTGAAAAAGTGGGCAGACCCCAGCCAGTAGCGGTTCCAGGCACGGGCGAACCGGGCAGTCGCCCGGGGCGGCATTTCTTCACGTTACATGGGGGGCGGCACGAGAAAAAAAAGGAAATCCTCTGACGGTTTTCTATTTTTTTTTATTATTTCGATTCAATTATTGGCAATGGCGCCCCTGCTTGCTGAGAAGGTGCCGTGCACGGAAGCGGGTGTCTCCTGATTAGTTCACGGATCAAGTCTTTTGCGCGCTCGAGGTCGTTATTTCAAATAGGCGCACGGGATGCGCGCTCATCATGCGCTCACGGGAAGCGCGCTCATCATGCGCTTACGGGGAGCGCGCTCATAAACTTTTCAGCACGTGTGCACCCAAACACTTGGGTGTTTTTCTCTTCTAAATCAATCTTTTAGCAGAGCTACAGCAAGCGTTTTTCTGTGGTGGATATACATTAAAACTTCTCTGTCGTTGTGGACAGCGCAGTGCATGGCTGTATAGCAACGACAGCCATGGGGAAATTTTACTATTAATAATAAAAGATAAGCTACTGTGCATTATAAATAAGAATGTATCTTTATTGACTCATTCTTTTTATAGAGATGATTTCATTGCTGAAATATGAGATTTATCTTTTTATAAAAACCTTTTTTGTTTAAGCTTTTTTTAAGTTTAATAGGTAAGATAAAATACACTCCTTTAAAACAAATCTTTAATGTTATTAACTTGGTAAATTGATTTCATTGTGTATTAGGCTTTTTGAACAAGATTCTGTGTATGTGAAAATTTTGGTCACTATATTCATGAAATGAAAATTATTTTCATAATGATCAACAAAAATCAACTTTAATTATGTGTTTTTACAGAAGCCTATAATATGCAAAGTACAATTTTCTATTTTCTAAATCTCTGATTCTGTCCGAGAATCTCTGACATTTAAGAGTGACATAGGCCTACAAAAGCTATTTTATGTCTAAAACAGTTTAGATAGATGTTAATATGAGAGCTGTTCGAAATTATTGAAGAGATAGACTAAGTATTGTGTTACTAAATAAGTATCTCTCTGACCCTTTTACTTTTCAAAACTCCATTTCGTGACAAAGTTTAACAAGTCATAACTAAAAGTGTGCCATGCATATAATTCAATGCAGTAACCAATGTGCTAATGGTTCCTCCCTTGAAAGTTAGATAAATCTAGCAAAATAACTAAATTCTATTAACTGTGTTTTTCAAATGAACGGTATGTGATTTTATTGTTTATTGTTTTTGGTTTTTTTTGTGTTTGGGGGGCGCTTGAAGGGGGTCTCGCCCTGGGTGTAATTCAAGGTAGAACCGCCACTGACCCCAGCGGAGATAGAGGGGACAAAATAGATGCTAAAACACTCTATCCTGATCGTTTTCAATACTCGCAATTCCAACTCCTGACTCGCTACAGTGGCGAAAACAAGCTGGTTTTTATACAGCCAAGGGCGTAGCTCGTACCAAGAGCGTGGTGAGCTGAAACCTGCATACGTCACAAAGTGCGGAACATCCAATAGGAAAATTCAATTGCAGTAGCCAACATTCAACCTGAAGAGGGCAGCACTAAGACGTTTTTACAGCATATATTATAGAAATAAAACACTTTATACGCAAATGTCAAAAAAGTTACTCGAATCAATGACTGGTATTGATAAAGATCCATTTTTACAGATCATTAACGAAAAAAGTTGGTTTAGTGTTTAGTTACTCTTTAAATAAATGCTGTTTTCTTGAACTTGTTTTATTCAGTCAGGGAAACCTGAAATACATGTATCAGGATTTGTTTCCACAAAAACATAAAGCAGCACAACTCTTTTCAACATTGATAATAAGAAATGTTCCCTTTCGATCAGTCACTAATACGTAGTCATGACTGACCAATGCGAATATCGCTAGAGAGGCCAATCTACTTTGAGTGAAACTAAAACAAGCAAATGCACATTGGCGAGCAATCATTTGCATCAGCTGTGCAGCCTCACAGGGCGGGTATTTTACAGAGCAGCTGGTGAAATTGCACACTAGCTTTTTGCTTCGGAGCCAAGCACTTCGTATTCTGACTACACAGAGTGAAATCTGCAAGCCTCTTCTGGATCTCTACACTTTGGTGCGGGCGTAACAGCACAGCAGCACGAGACGGTCTTCTTTTCTCTCTCTCTCTTTTGTTCTATTTTTTATTTTTTAAACTGAACAAAACAAAAAAAAAGGCTGTTTTCACAGCTGGTAAGGAGATGCGGTGAGAAGCGCTCAACAGGCGTTTCACGACTTTTGAGACAGCGAGAGAGAACAGCACGAAGACAGATGCACATTCCTGTCTGTGTTCGCAGTGACCGTTCCCCCTTGTGTGCTTCAGCATTAAGGAGAGCAGTCTCTAAAAGAGCTTACATAGATCGTTCGTGTTGTTTTCAAGATGGCGTTCTATCTGTGTGTTTCTGGATGTGGTCATTACCTGGGGTCACGGGATGGTCATGATCGCTGCCTCATGTGTCTGGGCCTCGAACACGCTAAGGCAGCGCTTGTGGATGAGTCATGTACCCACTATGGGAAGATGACCATCTCGGAGCTGCGGATCGAGACTCTCGTTCCTGCAAAGGAACCTTCTTTTGCCTCGATCCAATTCTCCTCAGAGGGTTGCTTTAGGAAGTGACATGGGAGACCTGAGGATTACGGTGAGTGTGCTTTCAGTTCGGGGAGTCAACCTCCTTGGAACCCTCACCCCTCTCACGCTCTGCAGCCAGCTGAGCCACCAAAGGAACGTGCTGGGCCATCCTCGAGGTGTGTACCAGTTGTTTCATTTGGTGCTTCCCACGACGATTAGATGTTGATCGCTGCATCGGAGGGTGGGTCAGACTTCTCCGCAGACGATGGCTTGGAGCCGCTGCCTCCTTCAGGTGTGCCAGCGATGCCCGAGTCGGACCCAGATGATGACCATGCTTTCCTGGGCCATCAACAGGGATCAGGTGGAATCCTACACCGTGTTCCGAGCCCTCAAGGCTGGATGATTGGTATCTCGGGTGATGCGCGCTGGTTCTCAGCAACCCACCCCAGTACCCTTTCTTCCCAAAGGTGCATGAGGAGCTCACAGGGGTACCTTTTACTGCCAGAAACCGTCTCAGTAGCTCCTCCTCCCTCACCACCCTTGATGGCGGGGCAGCTGAGGGATACACGTGTGTCCCGGCAGTGGAGCGGGCAGCTGTGCTCTAACTCCACTTGGCACAGAGAACCTTCCCGGGCACATAGGCACTCATTGGACCTTTCAGACAAGACTTTAAAGGCCTGCTGGGAAGTTGCCTCTGCCGTGCATGCCATGGCGTTGCTGAAGGTCCATCAGACCAAGGCACTGAAGTACCTGCACGAACCACATGCTCTCCAAAAACTTTGTGCCGCAACAGACCTCACGCTTCGTGTGACGGTCAGTGCAGTCAGAGGGAGACAAACAGGCACCGGTTCCTTGACTCCGCCCCGCCCGTCCAGGCCCCCTCCAAGATGGGTGGCAAAGCCAGAGGTAAGCGTTACAGGAGGCTTCTACAAGTCTTTGCCAGTACATCTTGATCGGCAGTCTGAATGTCCTCTCCGGCTTTGTGTCCTTCTAGTCCAAGAAGTTCGGATCTCCGTTACCAGACCATCAGTCAGATAAAGACTTTAGTTTGGTGAGCCGACAAGAGCAGCACCCCTGCTGTCCACCTGTAGCGTTCGCTTTCCCAGAACCTGCCCCCGTTTACTGAAGGATGTGCTTGTGTCAAACACATGCAGACTTTCAGTCGTTTGTGTGTTAATCTCACTTTTGTTTTTCCAGGTGTAAAAGAAAAGGCCTTCGACTTGCAGCTCCACCAAACAGTCAATGTGAAGGAGTACAACGGTATCAGCCGCTTATAAATCGATCCAAAGGATCATTAATGATTGTGAAAACTCTGTAAACTGAATTTTGATTTCCACTGTTGAAAAGGCAGAACTTGTATTAGTTAACTTTCGGTTATAAGAGCCTCTTATTTGTTGATGACAGATTTATCTATAAAATATGAAATGGTTCAGCGTATGTAATGTTCTTTGTTCCATTACATACAGTGTCTATACATGTATGTCCTTAAACAATATTGGATTATTTTTTATAAAGAAATATTCACCATTGTTCCAAATAGTACTGTTGGCATTAAAATGCTGCAAAACAAATACATTAGCAAGAACATCAAGAACTCATATGCTGTTTATCATTAATTATAATAACAATAAATCATGCATTAGCATAAAACGTTGTGAAGTACACTCACGTCTTGGCTGCTATATAAGGTTGTTCAGATGTTTTTTAACTTCCTGTTCAAGTGTAGGCTGTTACGTAAAGTTTCCTGTTTGTAAGAGTTTTGATCATATCATGTGGGAATAGAGATTGAGATTTTGAACACAGCCTCTGAGTGGCGACTTTGAGTGATGTTAATTCACTGTATCATATTCCTGTAGGCTATTTTTCAAAAACGACAAATATTACCCATAATGCATTGTTTTATATGGCATATTACTGTTTTAATGGAAAATGTCATAATTTGGCCATTTTTTACAGCAAGGTTTAACAGTGTAGACATAAAAATGTATGTAACTGACGAAACAAATCAGGGACACATAATGTGTATTATCTAAAGAGGTTTTTGATGGTGCAGTGGATGAGACACATGCCTTTGGTGTGAGAGACCCGGGTTTGAATCCACTGTGAGACACCAATGTGTCCCTGAGCAAGACTCTTAACCCCTAGTTGCTCCGGGGACGTGTGCGACCTCTGACATATATAGCAACTGTAAGTCGCTTTGGATAAAAGCTTCAGCTAAAAACTGTTTCATTAGTTTTTCGGTAACACTTTACCAATAAGGTTCATTAGTTACTACATTAGTTAACATTAATGAAGAATGAACAATACTTCTTCAGCATTTGTTAATCTTTGGTAATGTCCTCTTCAACATTTGCTAATACTTTATTAAAATCTTGCTAACATTAGTTAATGCACTGTGAACTAACATGAACAAACAATGAACAGCTAGATTTGTATTAACTAACGCTAACAAAGAATAGCAAATAAAGTAACAAATGGTTAGCTCATGTTCAGTTGATGCAGTGAAGCTACAATGTTTAATAAATGAACCTTATTGTAAAGTGTTACCGAACTTCTTTCGAATGCCCAAAACCATTAAACTCTCCATTTAACTAACATTTTATCTAATATCCAAAAGTAATCATCAGCTAACATTTTCCATTAGCATTAAAAGCAGACAGAGACAGAGGAAGAGCAAAAATCAGGAGACGATGTGATGATGAGAAATGTGTTTATTGAATAATCTTAGATGTTTCCGTCTCAGCCAGACTTTACAAAGCCAGCTCAAATTCAACAAATGTTTCGTAATGTAGTTCATCTACAGCTGCACAGTGCCGTGACATTATAGCAGAGCATATGACACAATATTTAGCTGCAATATAAACATTTTTTTTAAATGAATAACTCTGAATATACATTTTGAAATGTCATTTATCTCAGACTCTACAGCAAGGCCTTAGTAAAGCCAGGATGTTTTGATCCGATTCTCAGAGAATGCAATAACCGATAGCAGAGCCATCTCTGATTTATTTGGTTTGGTGAGTGAGATTCGGGGTCGGTGGGGTCTGTGTCGATGACCCCTGAGCGGATAGGGCCATGAGTGAATATCGGGGTCGGTGGGTCGTGTCGATGACCCCTGAGCGGATAGGGCCATGAGTGAATATCGGGGTTCGGTGGGGTTGGTCGATGGCCCCTGAGCGGATAGGGCCACTGAGTGGAATATCTGGGTGAATTTCTGGCCGGTGTGTCTCCTCAGCTGATGTTGCACAGCACAACCTCTGAGTTTTCCTAAAACTGCACTGACTGATAGATTCTATACCTTGAAGGCAATGTACGTATCTTTCGCTGAAAGCATCTGCAAAATGCATTATTGTCAAATGCTGATGTTTCACTGATCTCCGCTCTCATTCCTGAAAGAAGCACAGTTCAGGTCACTTCTTAGTTCCAGTGCTTTCCAATGTGTACACAGTGTCACACCCAGAGATCTGCGTGATCTTCTCTTTTCTTGATATCAGTAACTTTAAACTTCTCATATGGAGGAATCAGCACCTCTTCCTCCTCAGGAAAAGTTGAATAGTTTTTCACATCTGCACCTTCACAAGTTTGGATTTCAAAACAAGACTTAGTTCCAAATTGTTCTGCGATACTACGATCAAAAGAGGGACGAAGCAAATCGGCCAAAACGAACCTCTTTGTTCAGAACATTATGATCAAATTCAACATCTGTACCACGATAGGTTAATTTGCAAACATTTTGCACTTCCTTTAGAATCTGTATTGCTTCTGCTAGCAAAAAGAAAAGTGAATACCATGTAAATGTCTTCTTTTCATATTTTTGTTTATCAGCACTAACAGCGTTATTCGAAATCGTCATACAAACCAAAATGCGAGTTAGTGTACACATAAATGGCGACTGAATGATTCCATGTCAAGTTAGGATCTGGGATTCGTGGCGTTCTCTTCACTCTTCTGCCAAACTGCTTTAAATGTAGGTGAGTTATTGAGTTCCTTCTCTAACAATTCTGTCTTCACCTGGTCTGACATGTTCTGTTTGCAACCAACATAAAGGTCATCAACCGAATTCTCTTTCCATATCCAATGGAAATATCTGTTCTTCATCAACATCAGTTCTGTGATCCTGCAGGAATCATAATGATCAATCATCAGTATCAGCATTCATGTCTGTAAATCCATATACTGTACACAGCAAAATCCCCATCGTTAAATTATCACTGCTCAGCATTTATATTGTCCACACACACAGTCTAAACACGCTTCTGATGGAATGTTCTCCGATCAGTGAGTCTCGGTTCGGAGGGAGTCGAGGACGCATTGTGATCGGATCTCAGTGTAATGTAACGCTATCAGCCATTATCACTGTTTAACATAATCGTTTTTACCAGAATCACTGAACTCATATACAACCTAATTTTCTGAAGTTAGAATTACTTTGATTATAGTAGCACTGTCCTTGTACAGCATAATATTTTTAGCATTTTCAGAGTAATCCAAAGTATTTCGTAAAGCACACACAGACATCATGAATCAGTGTATGAATCTCAGCAATGGTGACAAACAGAATATTCAGATAAACAGATCAACTCTGAACATTAGAAAACAAGTGACTAAGTAGTCACATAAAAACAGCAGGAATAAAGAAATAAAGAATAGAATAAAGGAAATTGAGGAAAAAGACAATTAAGATAATTGTTTATTGATAACGCAATGCATCATGGGAACCATGAATGAGTTTTAATTGTTAATTATTGTCACCATTGTTGCGGTTCACTGGCTGATTATTGATGTCTAATGAAAGATATTTTGTCGAACAGCTTTTAAGAAATGTTTATGATTACACTAAAAAAGGTTAAATTATGCTGTATAAGGGTAGTGTTGTTATACTTAATAAAGTAAACTTAACTCAGATAATAGACTCCAATGAGTTTGGTGATTCAGGTTAATTAATGATTATGTTAAAACACAACCAACACCATTAGATTTTATTTTCTTTTGTTCATTTGGCTGTTACAGCACCCAAACGAAATCTAAAGTTAATAATCTAAGGGTCAAGAGCCCAACTAAATAACACTGACACTTAAAATGTGTGATTTTCTCCTTCAGTGATTCTGTTTGTTAACATCAATGCTTCAGTGTTCATTGGACTCAAACACTGATCAGTGTTAATTTAACACTGGGGATTTTGCTACGTAGAACACAAGATCACCTGGTCCTAGAACAGCAGAAATGAGAAGAGCTTCAATGATCAGCAGCATCTTGATTCAGTTCGAATCCCTCAGATGATCCAGTAGATCTAGTGACGTGCAGATCCTGAAAAACAACAAGAAATCATAACAGTCAACATAAACCCTATCAAAATCACAACACAAAATAAATACAAATAAATGAAGCAAAAACCAACTGTAATATGTACCAATTATATTAATCAGTAACATGTGGTCTTAGTTGTCCTTTTGTGAGGTTCTTCGGGAGCAAGGATGAGAGAAGGAGATCAGAAAAGGCATCGAGCCAGCAGTATTTAAACTAACATAAGAGGAACTTTGCTTTTTTTAATATATCACAAAATATGAAATCCCGTCAGATATACTATATTAGGTTTTCCTAGAATATTTGCCTCAGGATATGAAACTGCATTTCTGCATTTTCTTAAACATCTGCATGATTCTGTTTAGGCAATTTACTCATGTGTCATGCCTTGATTCAGTCATGAAGTGTTTGTTATCTGCCTTCATCATAACCCGAAAACTTTGGGTCTTCATATTCAAACCATGTTCAACAATAGCTGACATGATGCTGGAGAGTCAAGTCCTAAAAGAAGTATGAACATTATATTCGGCTGTAATTTTAATGAAAAAAGAATGTTCATATAGTTTTATAAATTCTACACAGCAAAGACTCCCATGTTAAATTAACTCTCCTGGGAGTTTAGAGTGTTAAATGAAGACTGAAGCAGTGTTAAAGTTAATGAGATGATTAAGTGAATAATTGAGTGATGATTGAGCATTATGAAAGATACCTGATGTTGACAAACAGAATAACTGGTACAGAAAAAGCACTATTTTAAAGTCACCATTATGGTGATCGGTGTTTAGTTGGGCTCTTGACCATAACACTTTTAACTTTAAATTTTGTTTGGCTGCTGTAACTGAGTTATGACTGCCAGATTTACAAATAGAAAAGGAGATTTTTTGACCCGAAACTCATTTAGAGCCTTATTTATATTGTTGATTACGTAATCAAAATGAGTCTCAAGCATAAGATTCAGACTTTTCAAAATTATCCAAAGGATTTCTTAAAAGTAGTTTTAGTAAGAAGAAAAAAATATACAGTATTTAGGCACACATAGATATCAGGAATCAGTGTATAAATCTCAACAATGGTGACAAAAAGAATAGTAAATTAGGAAAAGGAAATTACTAAGAAAATTCAAGATCTTAATTTATTCATACCGCAATGCATAAAAGGGACCCATGATTTAGTTTTGATTGGTGGCACCCAGAATGCATTGCAACATGCTTTATAATTGTCACCATTGTTGAGATTCACAGGTCTGTGTTCCTTAAAATAAAATACTTTTCTTAAATCTTTAACAACTTTTATGAAAATAATTAGCATTACACAGTGAAATACAAACAGTGCTGTGGTAATCATTGAGGTCAACATAACTCTCTAAATTCAGGGATTTAGGTCTAATGGTGATTATGTCAAACATAACCAACACCACCTGATCACCTTTTCTCTTTGTTCATCTGGTTCTTATAACTACGTTACAGCAGCCAAACAAAATTTGATAGTAGATCTAAAGTTGAATAGTTTAAGGGTCATGAGCCCAACTAAAGCAAACACTGCTCTATGGTGACTTAAATAAATTGACCTTTTCTCCTTCAGTGATTCTGTTTGTTAACATCAGGTGTCTTCAAATAATGTTCATCATCACTCAATTAATCACTAATTATCTTTGACATTGCTTCAGTGTTCATTTAACACTAATATTTGAACACTTTTAGTCTTCCATGAGTTTATTTAACACTTTGAAAGGTTTTTCAGCAGCTGTTGCGAGAGGGCTATTTCATAATCCAGTCATATTTTGATTTCTTGTATCAGGATATGAAACTGCACATGTTTTTCAATAAAGCAGCGTTTTGTTCCACTGTGAAACTTTACTCATGAGTGGTTGTTGTTTTCAGCTCTAATTCATCAGTATACAAATAAATGGCAATTGAATTCACGTTCCATAAGTTATATTCTGGTTCTTGGCAATTGTCTTACACATCTTTTCTAACAGATGTTAATGTATATGTAAATTTCCTTCTTCAGAGATGTATTTTCTCACCAGGTGTGTCATGTTCTCTCTGCAGCCTCATATTTATCAACATAATTCAGTGCCATATCCAGTGGAAATATCTGTCCATCAACAGTGGCAGCAGTTCTGCGATCCTACAGCGACTGGAATCAGAATCAGAAAGAGCTTAATTGCCAATTGAACATAATGAGGCATATAATACAATTTAAGAATAAAAAAAAAACAGTATAAAGACACAGATAGGTTTAGTGTGAATAAACATGTACAGATAATGAACAGTTCTTCCAGTAACATTAATAGAATGCCAGTTATCTGGTATTTAATAATGTTCTCAAGAGGTTAGGGAAAATGGTATTTTCTTTGTATGTAGACAAGTTTTTTTCTTTAATGTTTTAGTGAATAATTTAAATGCATTTGCCATTGTAATGTTTAAAATACATCTGAAATGTTGTTCTGAAGAATGTTTTCCCAGAAGTATCTCTGCATCAGGATATAAAACTGCATGTATCCATAATGATTTCCATTACACAAGAGTAGATGTTAAAACTTCATGCTGATTTATACTCTAGCTTTCGCCAAGGTAAGCAAAACTAAAGACGTAGCTTTACAGTAAACTATGCTTCTCCATCCATTTACGCTTCTTTCCATATGGTGGTGTGACTCCTCTTCTGTTCGGCGTTAACGGCTGCAGTGTACTTGGCACGTCAGCACACACGACGGCTGCAACTACAGTGTGGTCTCCCCAGTGGACCAGCACAACAACCGTCTGGATTGAGCCGAGTAGGGGACATCTCTAGGGTCTTCAAGTGGGCACCTTCCGTCCTCAGTGTTTCGTCGACTAGCCCACGACACCTCAAGAGGGCTCTAACAGTGACCTCTGGCGTCCCAGAGTCCCCTCTCGTCCACCACTCAACTCAGCCCAGCTGACAGACCTCTACATCCCTCCTGCTGCTGAGACCTAACCACAATCTCTCCGCAACCCAACCATACGCGCCAACCCGTTTGACTAAGGCTGTCGAGCCCCACTGGTGCGTTAAAGCCGTTTCAGTGGCAACGGTTCCGTATGGCATACCACCTACCGCAAAACACAATATCTGCCCAACCACCCGTCATTCACACAATATCCACAGGAACGTATACAAATAAACCAACAGACTCTTCAAGTTTTCAAGAATTCTACGAAACCGTAGCGTGGCGGCCTGTACACAGCCAGCTAGAATCTTTCCGTCTCAACCACAGCCAGTTGCTGCTCCTTTCTGCTGCTTCAGATAAGTTCTTTACTGTGCGACGCAACTCTTGGCCACTGAATCCGACGTCTCTGAGGAACCGGGTTGTAGAGTGTGCCACAAAACCTCGACAACCCACTTCCACTGGATAAACCTGGACTCTCCATCCTCGCTGTTCTGCTTCAGTGGCCAGATGAGCATACCGCAGTTTCTTCCTCTCATATGCCTCATCTACCGCATCCTCCCATGGCACTGTTAGCTGTGAACAATGCGTGCTGATCCAGACCACAAAACAATATCTGGTCTGTAAGTTAGTGGTGGCAATCTCAGGTGGAAAAATAAGCCGTTGATCAAGATCAGCCAGCATCTTCCAGTCCCTAGCAGCTTCCAGTTGTCCTGGGCGAGAATTGGTGTTAACACCTTTTCTTGGTGGTTGCTCGCCTGGGCGGAGGAATATTGTCTTCTGCGTGTAATGTTTTGCAGGCAGCAACTTATTGGTCATACTACGCTTGCCTTCCAATGCTAAAGCCAAACATCGCAGTACTTGGTCATGGCGCCAAGTAAACCGACCTTGGCTAAGAGCCACCTTGCATCCTGTCAGAATGTGCCTTAATGTGGCAGGTGATGAACACAAAGGACAAGAGGGATCCTCTTCTACCCAGAGGTTTAGGTTCTGCGGTGATGGGAGAACATCATATGCTGACCTAATAAGGAAACTGATCCTACTCTCTTCCATTGACCAAAGGTCTTGCCAGCTCTTAAAGGAGCATTTCACCCATTGCAACATCAATCTTTTTTGGAAAGTGGATCATATATGTAGTCGAAATGTAAAATATTTTTTATTATTGTGGTGCCCTCTTGACTGAGAAAACACAGAAAATAACCAAGGGGTGCCTAAATATTTAATAGACTCGCTCGGGGGAGAGGCACGCTCTCTTTCTCACCAAATCCAAGCATACTCCCAGGAATGTAGTAGTGTGGCTCAGTGTGAGCACACTTTTCTGGACGTTCACCCACAAACCGAGCATTTTCAAGTGTGGAGGTGAAGGAGGGCTTCCACATGACTGACTAGCGTCTCTCTTGACTGCGCAAGAACCAGCCAGTTGTTCAGATAGTTCAAGACTCACATCCCACTCGACTCTGAGGGGTGAAACTGCCGCATCTATACATTTCGAAATGTTCGGGGAGCGAGGGCTAGTCCAAACGGAAGCACCGTGTATTGGTAAATCGAATTTCTCAAACGGCAAACCTCAGGAATCGCGTGTGACGCCTTACTATCTGGATATAAAAGTAGGTCTCAGATCAGAATGGGGCGGAGTACCTCCTCTTCTCTCGGCACTACAAAGTAGCGGCTGCTGGAATCCGCTCTCCTACTCCGCTCGGGGGAACCAGTCTCTATCGCCTTTTCTCTAGTAAGCTGCACACTTCCTGCCGCAGCACATGAGCGTTTTAGGGAAGTTAATGACTGGATCACTTCGCGGAAGCGGGGAGGCCTGCATTTGAACTGAAGTGTGTACCTGTGCCGAATGACATTCAACACCCACGGCGAAATGCCCGCAATAGTTTCCCACGCTGCTTGAAATGACTGACCTTGGCCCGATCTAAACCTGTGGTCATCTCCTCTAAGTGAGGGTTGCTCAACAGACACCTCGCGTTTCCCACAAGATGCCTTTATAGTTATTGACTGCGAACTCTGTGCTGCTCAAGGGCAGGTGGGTAACACAATGTGTGGTACAAGAGGAGGAAGCTCTGTTTGTGAAGTAGTATTTGCTTTATTGAACAAGAAACAACATTTACAACATTCACAACACAACTGCACTCGTTGCTCATAGCCAGGGCCACACGAAATCTGTGGACTTTTTATGATTTCTGTGCTAAACTTTTGGAAAATCTGCGGAATTATGCGGGAATGGTTTTATATAGCTTTATATATATATATATATATATATATATATATATATATATACACACACACACAATACTATATTATTGTTTATATATGTTATGCATGAAATCACTACACAATGTGTTTAATATTTTGAGAAGTATGTTCGATTCTATTGTACAATAGTAATATATTTATGTGATAATTCTTCATGTTAAACCAAACTTTTATTTTGACGGGTTTCTTAGTGTACCTGACTATGAAATGCTGAAGATGAACGTGTACCTGAGTACGGTATGTGATGTATAGAATATGAACCTGTGGCACTCATTTACAGAGACTCACTGAACAATCAAAGCAATTTGACATTATAATCAGCAGTGAATAGAGACAGTTCTGTTATTTCAGCTATGCGCCAGTATTGCAGTAGCAAATAGTACAAAATATAACATACAGCGCAGGTCGTACTTGTCAATTACGGGCACTGCAATCTGTGGAATTCTGCGGAAATCTGCGCGCGCAGATTCCGTGTGGCCCTGCTCATAGCTGACTGTCTGACTGTCGTCTGGCTGCAGGTTGCGGTTGGTGGCCCGAGGTGGAAGACGAATCGAGAGCAAGGCTGTGGTGTGTGGTGGAGGTGGCGGCCAGTCCCATGTAGGCAATGCAAAACAGGTGCGTGTCAGCGGGCACAATGGGGCCAGTTCCACAGCATGTCTCATTATCTCTGATATGTTTATTCCAAACAGTTTCTTTCTTTTTTAATATTTTTATATTAATTTAGGCCTACTAAACTTTTTGTGTTGTGATCATATAGTGAGTACAATTTAGCAGATTGACAATTATAATACATTTTCAGTGAATTTATCACAAATCAAATCAATGAAATTAACATCTCAATTAAACTAAATGTGAAAAGAAATATTCCCACCGTAGTGGTGGATATGCACAATACCACATGAAAAAAACTACATTGTAACAACATATTTTATACACATTAACTGCACAATGGATAGGGGTTTCACTTCATAGAGAATGAATCAGTTCCTGAGTAAAACACAAGACACAAAATTAATTCCGATTGTGCCTCATAATACAATGTCAAATAACTATATAAAATAACACACTCGACGGCAAACACATATCAAAAATTGCCTAACAAGTTCATTGCAAGATCCATCCACATCCCATTTCCAAAGTTGTTATTCTTTGCATTGTAACTTAAATAGTCTATTTCCTATTATCTTCAATGTCTGTTATTTCATTCCTTCAATTACAATTTTTACTTTAATCTTCAACTATTAATTAACTTTATATTAAGTCTTTTTGTAGTCAGTGCCTCCCTTAAGTTCTCATAACTATTGTTTTATGTGACGGCCCAAGTGATGAATATGGAGATTTAAGAGTGTAAATAATTGCTTTTAGTGCTGGTTAATGATAAGAAAATGCAAAATATTTTGTTTGTAGTTATCTTTTCCTAAAAAGCTTTTTAGCACACTCAGAAGCTTGAACCAAAGTTTAGGAGATAAACCTTCAAGCTACAACTCTTTCAAGTCAAGTCAGCTTTATTTCTTCAGTGCTTTCTACAATACAGATTGTTTCAATGATGCAAACACAGTTCAAATCTGCTACAGACTGTCATTGTTCAGCTGAAGAACAGTCAACAATCATTTACAGGTGAGAATAATTCAATAATTAATTCACAAAAGCAAACAAGTAGCCTAGTTATTTCCCACCATTGAAATATAACCAGGAATGCAAAGTTTCTGGGATTAAAACATTCTTTATAGTTTGTTCAGATGTTTGGTAAAATAAAATAAAAAGAATAGTGTCTGTTCGCTTGCAAGAGGAAGGGGAACTTATTTGCATATAGCAATATAGGTGCATGGATTTTTTTGTTTTTTTATATATATATTGGTCAACAGCAAAATAAGAACAGTCATTTTTGATTTCATGGTGATTTTAAAATATCACATGTCATTTGGTTGTATGGTTAATAAAGAGTAAATAATTGCACACTTGACCCCACATCTTATTCCTAGCCATACTAAACTAGCATTAAACAACGCTATGCTAAAATCATATTGAAAGAGTTCAGATGCAAAAGCCTCAAATGCCATTTGAAATTTTCTTTTAAAATGACCATTTTATCAAGCTTGTATATTTAAGTTCAGTAATTTCACTTAAATGACAGATTAATAGGTAATCTTCATTGCATTTAAGTGACATTACTGGACTTTATTATACAAGCTTGATAAAAATGATCATTTTAGAAGAAAATTTCAAATGGCATTTGGAGGCTTTTGCATCTGAACTCTTCATTTGTTTATTGTAGGATTATTTGTTTAATAGGTTATATTCGCGTTGCTTGGTTACGTTCCTCGAGCGAGCGTGGACACGCCCACTGTAACGACGACAGCTGTTCAGTAGTAATGATAGTTTCGGGGATTGTTTAGAAGAACCGTTTGGCGTTTAGTTTGTTTTTTAAATATGATTATTAAGAAATCGTCAAGAGTAGAAAGCACCGGATCGAGCGCGTGACGCCGCTGAGAGCCGCTCCGCCATTCTCCCAGTACGAGGACACGCGTTTCAGGTCTAATTCTGCGTTACTAATCGACTCGTTTTAATGTCATGTTTAACTCCTAGATTTCCAAACACACGGAGTTCAGCCGCAGTCGAGGCGCTCGTCGAGGTCGCCAGCTTTCTGAGTTAAAAGAACATGGATGCAACAAAGACAGGTGGGATTATTATAAATAACTTACTCTTAAACAATGGCGCCACCAGGGGGTGGCCAGGGGTGATCATGGCCACCCCTGGCCGACTCCTGGCCACCCCATTGGCCACCCCAATGGTCAGTATTAATTTTTGTAGCATCAGTTATGCATTTTATAAATAAGTCAAAATATTCTTAAGTAAAAGAAGACGGTGAATTATGTGTCGTGACAGCAGCTTTTTGATTATTTTTATTTTATTTTATTTTTTGCCACGTTTTGACAGGCAGGGATGCAAACAGCGCACTATTCGGCGCCTCCCGCTTTTTTCACGTCAGTTTGGGTGACAAAGTCATCTGAAGTCATTCCATAGCTTAATGTGAGGGACAGAAGAAAACTCGTTTTCCCTCCTCTGCGGCTGTCAATCATTCTCCGTTCATATTCAAACAGCACGCGCGCCTCTTGGATGCACGGTAAAACTCTCTCCAGTATGATATATTCACATTATAAATGCATGATCTGTAGATAAAAGGCTGTATATTCGTATAAAATTACTTTATTTTCTTGGAGTTTGTTGCTGTTTTTAAACGACTCACTCCCGTGTGCTTGTTACTGTTAGATCACACATATCACAAGGACTATCAATCGGCATCAAACGCACAATAATTGTGAAACAAAGGAACAAATCGCACTAGGATTTGTGCGCTCGACATTTCTTCTATTTGTGACATGAGCTTTTAAATGCGCACTTATGCAGCGCAGTGCTGCACACTGTTGCTTTGAGCACATCATTCTGCACACGCGATGCGCATACACGCTGTGTGCTCTCTGGTTTTCATGTTATCATGGGTTTGCGCACTGAAATATTATTAAAAGCCAATATATATTGTTACTAGCCTGCTCAATACATTTTACATAAGCATGATTTAATTGTATATTATTTATTTGTAGTGTAGGCTATATATGCACTTCTGAATTCTTGACATTAGCTAATATATAAATATAAAATTGTGACATGTATGATTGCCTGATTGAATTTTAAAAGAGAACTAATAGTAATTTGTTTTTATTAACATATTTAGATTTTATAAAATTACTGTGCAGATTTTTTCAAGAATTACTTTTTGCTGCTGATGTATACACTCATTAAGTTTATTAAAAATTCATAATACATTTATGTAATATTTAAAGGTGTTAACTGTAATCTTACACTGCAAAATAATAACTTAAACATTATTAAATTCATCACAATTCTGTAAGTATCTGGAAATTTGCTGTGGGGCAAGGGCCCTTATATATTTATCATATAATGTATATCATTATATATAATATATATTAGTAGGGCCCTACTAATATCATTAGTAACATTAAATATTACACAATAAACCAAAGTATATCAGTAGGAGTTTCCTTAAGTCTTTCTGATAGTTTTCTACAGGCTGGTTTACTACAACAGTAGAATACAATTCTGAAATTATGGTTTATACCGTAGTTTTGGTGTGCCACCCCAAGATTTTAACTGGCCCCATCTGGCCACCCCTATGAAAAATTTCTGGAGGCGCCACTGCTCTTAAATTATACCTGCCGCTCGAGTGTTGTTATTATTATAATTAGCCTAATTATAATGTGACGATGGCTCAGCACAGTCATGTATGTACAGTCGATTCACCTCGGAGCTTTAACTTTACGACTGACGTTTTTTGTTTTTTTGTTTTTTTGCCGTATTTACACTTCTCGCATATTGTATGATTGCAGAAACAAAATGTGTTTTTATTGTTGATGGAGCAACAGATTAACATAAATCAAGTGGTTTATTTTTATTACAAAATTTGTAAAAGTATGAGGCAGCGAGGTATTTTACCCCACAGACACACTGGGTGAAACAATCACAATACACAAATACAAAAAAATTAGATAAAATAATTAGTTTTTAATAATGTCTAAGTTTATACCTGTTTAAAACGATCACTTTAGCAAAGTTTGCACCATGTTCTGTTTATTTTGTTAAATAAAATAATTCAGTTTTGTTCAATAAAAATAGGCTTCTGTCATTCAAATATTAAGCTCAAATATTAGATCAGATTCAGATATTAATATCAGATTCACATATTAGCTCAAATATCAGATTCAGATATTAGCTCAAATATTAGATTCAGATATTAGATCAGATTCAGATATTAGCAGAAATTTTAGACCATTAGCTCAAATATTAGATCAGATATTAGCTCAGATATTAGATCAGATTCAGATATTAGCAGAGATTTTAGATCAGATTCAGATATTAATCTTAGATCAGTATTCAGATATTAGCTCAAATATCAGATTTCAGATATTATCTCAAATATTAGATCATTAGCTCAAATATTAGATCAGATTCAGATGTTAGCCGAAAATGTTAGACCATTAGCTCAAAATATTAGATTCAGATTCAAATATTAGTTAAATATTAGATCATGATTCAGATATTTGCTCAAATATTAGATCAGTATTCAGATATTAGCTCAAATATTAGATCAGATATTTATAATATTAGATCAGATTTCAGATATTAGCTCAAATATCAGATTCCAATATTAGCTCAAATATCAGATTCAATATATTAGCTTAAATATTAGATTCAGATATTAGATCAGATTCAGATATTAGCAGAAATTTTAGACCATTAGCTCAAATATTAGCTCAGATATTAGATCAGATTCAGATATTAGCAGAGATTTTAGATCAGATTCAGATATTAATCTTAGATCAGATTCAGATATTAGCTCAAATATCAGATTCAGATATTAGCTCAAATATCAGATTCAAATATTAGCTCAAATATTAGATCAGATATTAGCTGATGTTAGCAGAAATGTTAGACCATTAGCTCAAATATTAGATCAGATTCAGAGCTAATATCTAAATTCTGATATTTGAGCTAATATCTGAATCTTGATCTAATATCTGAATCTGATCTAATATTTGAGCTAATATCTGAATCTGATCTAATATTTGAGCTAATATCTTAATCTGATCTAAAATTTCTGCTATAAGCTTCTGAGCCACTGTCCACGATCATGTCAGGGGTCAGATTTACTGAAAAGCGGATGTTTATGAAAGTGCAGCAAGTTTTTTTCCATCTAGTGGTTTAGAGGAGAACAAAATCAAAGTCTTTTCCTCGGTGTTCCTTTTTTAACCTGTTGTACCCTATCATTCACCACTGGACAAGCCCAAATAAACATTATAAATACAAAATATTTATATAAATCTCATAAACCCTATGAGTGAATATGACTTCCCATCAGGACTTAAACTCAACAATGTTTCTGTGTTTGTCACGTGTGAATGTGTAGTTTGAGAATCGCTGAGCGGCAGGAAGCGCCGGCTGCAGGACGCAGGAGAGATCGTGGCGAGGTACAGCTCTGCTCTCACTGGTGAACTCTACAACAGATCAAGAGTCTCTAGTCTCTCACTCGATGAACTCTATAACAGATCAGAGAGTCTCTCAGTCTCTCACTGATTATTGACTACAACGATGAAGAGTCTCTAGTCTCGCTGCATGATTTCTAGAACAGATCAAGAGTCTCTAGTCTCTCACTGATGAACTCTATAACAGATCAAGAGTCTCTAGTCTCTCACTGATGAACTGATTCAAGTGTTAACGGATCAAGCTCTCTAGTCTCTCACTGATGAACTCTATAACAGATCAAGAGTCTCTAGTCTCTCACTGGTGAACTCTGTAACAGATCAAGAAGTCTCTAGTCTCTCACTGACTGAACTGATCGAGTGTAACGGATCAAGTCTCCAGTCTCTGCTCTCGTGTGTGTTCTCCGCAGGCCGGCCGACCGCACGCAGATCTCCGAGGACTGCCAGTCAGGACTCCAGCAGTGGGTTCCGGAGCTGAAGTTCAGTGTTCTGTGTGTGTGTTTCCTCCGGCCGGTGACACACACTCTCTGTCTCTGCGCAGGTCTAACGCTGCCCTCAGGCGTCTCCAGCTTCCTGTTGGACTGCTTGGATGTCGTATTCTCCAACTTCAGACGACGACTCGACGCTTTCATCCATCGAGGAGTTTCGCAAAGCTGACAATTATGGTATTATTAATGATTTGAGAACTTGAGTACTTCACAGTTGTTCCAAGCAGTGCTGGTCCTAAACTTCATGTCAGCAAATGAACCTTCATCCTTCCCTTCGCACATCTTCCCCTCACAGGGCAAAATGACCTGAGGGCCAGTCTTTTTTTAATGAAATTTTTCAGAGATTTTTTTATTTTTTTATTTTTTTTACCTTTAAATGACTAGATTTCAAGTAAATGTAAATAAATGTAATTAAATAAATTGTAATCCAAGCACATTCCTCACAAACAAACTCATAATTTCATGCATAACCATTTTAATTCAGCTCTAAATATCTTACATTGGGTGTTTTTGCCAACCTCTTCTGGGAAATAAATAATATAACATGATATTTCATGACTCTAGCCATTAGATGGCCTTATAGCTCTACAGGTGAAACTTGGAAATGTTGAATATAGTGAAAAAGTTAATTAATTTCAGTAATTCAACTTAAAGGGTGAAACTAATATATTATATAGACTCATTACATGCAAAGTAAGATATTCTTTAGCAGATACACATGTAGACATTATAAAATCATTTTGTGGTAAATTTTTTAGCATTTCTAGTTAGAAGTTTTAGTTGTGCAGTTTTATGTTTTTCTATGTGAACGGAAGCATTCCTAATGTTCCACTTATTCCTAAAGGCTCTGATTGACCCGAGAGGGAACGGATTTTGTTACTATTTTTAAATATCAACCACGAAACTCCTCGAATCCATTTCATTTTTTATGTATTCGTGGTTCAAGTGTGACAAAAGTCCCCTCCAATGAACACAATTTTTTTTAAAATTATGAATGGTATAAAAGAATGGTATCAGTAATGTTTCAATTGGATTCATCCTTTTTTTCTAGCTTTAACATTAAAACAGCAAAAGATACAATTATTTACTCACTATAAACTATAAGAAATAAAACACAATTAATCGATAAACAAGTCTAAATGACTGACGAAATGGCATTTATGCTCTGACATCATCTAGCTGTTGGTAAACTATAACAGCTGAAACGATTCTCCACAGGCATGAGAAATATAGTTTACTCGAAAGCTTAAGTAAACGACTTCGAGCTAATAGCCTGTTGTAGCACTCACAGGACAGCTTGTATGAGTGAACAGTAATGTGTTTATTTCTTATACATTAAAATACGTTGCAAAAATGATTTGATTAATGATGTGTGATGACAAAAACTGAAACTAACATTTCTAACGAAAAATGGACTAATACTGATTTTTTAATCATGTTTGATGTTTTGGAATCCACAGAAAAAGTCCGCAGCGTCTTGGCATGACATGAGGATGAGTGAATGATGATGTTTTCAGGATTTGAGTCACTTATTCCTCTAATTGTTGATTCAAACCGATCTCAGTACAGTTCATTATATGGAGTGTGTGACTATAGTGTTGTCACTGCCCGTTCTGCGGCACAGATGAAAGCGGAGCGGCTCGCGTTCGAGACGCACCGGAGGCCGGAGTGAAGAACTCCACTCCCTGGACCTCAGCCACGCTCAGGACCTCGTGCTGCAGCCCCGCGCCTAACCTGTCCTCCATCACTGGAGCTGACGGCACTGATGTGTTCCTCAGCCGCTCTCCTGCACGGGGGCCCTCCGCTCACCCTCCGGCCTCAGGTACGGTAGGGATACCACAAGTGTAAGTGTGTGTTCTGAGTTGATAGAAGCTTTCGAATCTCGTGTTGTCAGGAGCTGAGCTGAGATTAGCACAGGAGAGAACGCCTGTGAACACCAGACCTGCTCCGCCCTTACCCTGCTGTCAGAAAGGTGATTAATACTCAAACTGTGTGTGTGTCTGAGTTTGTGTGTCTGAGCTTGTGCGTCCGAGTGTGGTCCGATCTGAATCCAGTGTGTCCGAGTGCGTGTGTGTCTGGGCTCCCTGTGTGTCTGGTCGTCCAGTGTGTCCCCGAGTCCAGTGTGCTCCGAGTGCGGTGCTCCGAATCCAGTGTGTCCGAGTCCAGTGTGTCCGAGTCCAGTGTGCTTCTGGTCTCGAGTTCCAGTGTGTCTTGATCTGAATCCAGTGTATGCCAGTCCAGTGCTTGGAGCCCTCTCAGTCCCAGCCTAATGAGTCTGAGTGCCGTGTCTGAGTCCAGTGTGTCTGATCTGAGTCCAGTGTGTCTGATCTGAGTCCAGTGTGTCTGATCTGAATCCAGTGTGTGCCAGTCCAGTGTGTCTGAGTCCGAGTCCAGTGTGTCTGATCTGAATCCAGTGTGTCCGAGTCCAGTGTGTCTGATCTGAGTCCAGTGTGTCTGATCTGAATCCAGTGTGTCTGATCTGAGTCCAGTGTGTCTGATCTGAATCCAGGTGTGTGCCAGTCCAGTGTGTCTGAGTCCGAGTCCAGTGTGTCTGATCTGAATCCAGTGTGTCTGAGTCCAGTGTGTCTGATCTGAGTCCAGTGTGTCTGATCTGAATCCAGTGTGTGTGAGTCCAGTGTGTCTGATCTGAGTCCAGTGTGTCTGATCTGAATCCAGTGTGTCCGAGTCCAGTGTGTCTGATCTGAGTCCAGTGTGTCTGATCTGAATCCAGTGTGTCTGAGTCCAGTGTGTCTGATCTGAGTCCAGTGTGTCTGATCTGAATCCAGTGTGTGCTGAGTCCAGTGTGTCTGATCTGAGTCCAGTGTGTCTGATCTGAATCCAGTGTCTGATCCGAGTCCAGTGTGTCTGATCTGAGTCCAGTGTGTCTGATCTGAGTCCAGTGTGTCTGATCCGAGTCCAGTGTGTCTGATCTGAATCCAGTGTGTCCGAGTCCAGTGTGTCTGATCTGAATCCAGTGTGTCCAGTCCAGTGTGTCTGAGTCCGAGTCCAGTGTGTCTGAGTCTGAGTCCAGTGTGTCTGATCTGAGTCCAGTGTGTCTGATCTGAATCCAGTGTGTGTGAGTCCAGTGTGTCTGATCTGAGTCCAGTGTGTCTGATCTGAATCCAGTGTGTCTGATCTGATTCAGTGTGTCCGAGTCCAGTGTGTCTGAGTCCAGTGTGTCTGATCTGAGTCCAGTGTGTCTGATCTGAATCCAGTGTATGCCAGTCCAGTGTGTCTGAGTCCGAGTCCAGTGTGTCTGATCTGAATCCAGTGTGTCCGAGTCCAGTGTGTCTGATCTGAGTCCAGTGTGTCTGATCTGAATCCAGTGTGTGTGAGTCCAGTGTGTCTGATCTGAGTCCAGTGTGTCTGATCTGATTCCAGTGTCTGATCTGAATCCAGTGTGTCTGATCTGAATCCAGAGTGTCCGAGTCCAGTGTGTCCGAGTCCAGTGTGTCTGATCTGAGTCCAGTGTGTCTGATCTGAATCCAGTGTATGCCAGTCCAGTGTGTCTGAGTCCGAGTCCAGTGTTTTTGATCTGAATCCAGTGTGTCCGAGTCCAGTGTGTCTGATCTGAGTCCAGTGTGTCTGATCTGAATCCAGTGTGTGTGAGTCCAGTGTGTCTGATCTGAGTCCAGTGTGGATCGATTCAGTGTCTGATCTGAATCCAGTGTGTCTGATCTGAATCCAGGGTGTCCAAGTCCAGTGTGTCCGAGTCCAGTGTGTCTGATCTGAGTCCAGTGTGTCTGATCTGAATCCAGTGTATGCCAGTCCAGTGTGTCTGAGTCCGAGTCCAGTGTTCTGATCTGAATCCAGTGTGTCCGAGTCCAGTGTGTCTGATCTGAGTCCAGTGTGTCTGATCTGAATCCAGTGTGTGTGAGTCCAGTGTGTCTGATCTGAGTCCAGTGTGTCTGATCTGAATCCAGTGTCTGATCTGAATCCAGAGTGTCTGATCTGAATTCAGTGTGTCCGAGTCCAGTGTGTCGAGTCCAGTGTGTCTGATCTGAGTCCAGTGTGTCTGATCTGAATCCAGTGTATGCCAGTCCAGTGTGTCTGAGTCTGAGTCCAGTGTCTTTGATCTGATCCAGTGTGTCCGAGTCCAGTGTGTCTGATCTGAGTCTGTGTGTCTGATTGAATCCAGTGTGTGTAGTCCAGTGTGTCTCGATCTGAGTCCAGTGTGTCTGATCTGAATCCAGTGTCCGATCTGAATCCAGTGTCCTTGACTGAATCCAGTGTGTCTGATCTGAATCCAGAGTGTCCGAGTCCAGTGTGTCCGAGTCCAGTGTGTCTGATCTGAGTCCAGTGTCTCTGATCCTGACTCCAGTGTGCCTGATCTGAATCCAGTGTGTCCAAGTCCAGTGTCCACCTGAATCCAGTGCGTGCCAGTCCATGTGTCTGAGTCCGAGTCCAGTGTGTCTGATCTGAGTCCAGTGCGTCTGATCTGAATCCAGTGTGTGCCAGTCCAGTGTGTCTGAGTCCAGTGTCTGAGTGCACATGTCTGAGTCCAGTGTCCAAATGTGTGTGTCTGTTTCTGAGCGTGTGTGTGTGTATAGTTTATAACTTAACATCCACAGTAACTGAAACATTCTCCTTTCAGTGTTTGCGGAAAAAGAAAACCACTGAAATGCAGAAAGGTGACGTGTCAGTGACATCCGTGAGCGTCCGGGAACCTGTCGAGCCACAAGGGAGTTCTGATTGAGCGGCGATACCAGCGGAAACCGGCATCATCGGATGGAAGCGCATCCTCAGATAAACCTGTGAAGTTCTTTGACTTTGCAGATGCGTGTAGAGAGAAGCCTTTCCCCACAGACGGAAACAAACACACCGTTCACGTTTCCCCGCCAAACCGGTAACGTTTCCTCATTCCCCATAAACACACGTGGACACAGACAGGGGATTCCATGTTCCTCTGGGAATGTGTTTCTGTTCCCATAGATCCTTCCCAGCACCTGAGGGGGCTTGAGCAGCAGAGAGGCGCCCACTGTCATCATCAGAGGGACGGGAACTCGAGGACCTGGGTGAAACAAACACAAGCCAGGTATTCATATACATCTCGTCCACTGATGGAAACATGCATGTGTTTAATGGAGTTGAGCCTTATGTAACATGAAATCTTAACTGATGATTTTAATGCAGTCTCAGATCACGAGAAGCCAACAGTGGAATAGATGAGATGTTACATGGAATTTAATGGGAAGAGAACCTTATAATTTAAATTGTTTATACTAGATGTTGATGTGTAAAAGATGAATAAATACTAATAGACAAATAATAAAGAACATTGTACAGAAAAAACTGATCTTGATTTAACATAATTGTCTTGTGCATAAAAATTATGAAATGCTTTATTTAAATGCTTATTAAAGGAGCAGTCATGCTTTGGTGAATCATAAACACTAGTGCAAAATGCCTGTGCAAAAATATTTTTGTGTGTGTGCTTTTAGAAATTTTTGGTTTGGGTGCTTTCGCCATTTGTGCAAAACAATTGCATTCACCACAAATGATGGCCTCGTGAAAGAGACTGCGTCTGCGACGATTCAGGGAGCAAAATCTGCTTTAAAAATAATATTAAAAAGAAAACAGTGTAGCTGACTGACAGATTCAAGTTAACAAATGAATAAGAATGTTTATTTTTGGACTCACAACTTCAATGTGTGTTTCTATCACATATTTAACCGACACCCTTTGCATTTCAATCAACGTCACAGCTGCAGCAACGCACTCACTTCGTGCCTGTAGCAAGACACTTGTGCACTTTGAGATCCATTGGACTGAACGTGAATTTTCGAAGACACATGCCACGTACAGATAAGACACACACACACACACACACACACAGACAGACGTTCCTGTAATTGATGATAGATAGATACATAGATAGATAGATAGATAGATAGATAGATAGATACACAGATAGACAGTAGTATAGATAGATAGATAGATAGATAGATACAGACAGAGATACAGAGATAGAAGATAGATAGTATATAGATAGTATAGTATAGATAGATAGATAGATAGATAGATAGATAGATGACATACTGAAAGTGATAATCATGAGATTAAAAATGCCAAGAGTATTTTCCATGTTTACTCATAATGATAATTATGACATGTTATCGTAATTATGAGGTTGAAGTCATACAAAATTTGTACGTATCTATAAATATGAGTTCTTGTCTCATTATTTCTACTGTTTGTGTATTAATTATGATTCCGAGTGTGTGTGTGTGTGTGTGTGTGTGTGTGTGTGTGTGTGTGTGTGTGTGTGTGTGTGTGTGTGTGTGTGTGTGTGTGTGTGTGGGTGTTTGTGTGTGTGTGTGTGTGTGTGTGTGTGTGTGTGTGTGTGTGTGTGTGTGTGTGTGTGTGTGTGTGTGTGTGTGTGTGTGTAGAGAGAGAGAGAGTGTGTTTCTGAGTGTGAGATTCTCAGTGTGTGTGAGTATTATGATTTGAGTGAGAGTGTGTCAGTAGCTGTGAGTCTCAGTGTGTGTGTGAGTATTTATGAATCCATGGTCGTGTTTCATTGTGAGTGTGTGTATTTATCATGATTTTATGATTGTTTTTTCCACGTGTGGCGGGAACATGCTCCCATACATTACAGCTGAAATGCATCTGTTTTAATGTAACCCCAAAAATATTAACACAGCCATTCTTGCGTACCACGTGGTCAAAACCAAATATTAGCGCAAATAGATGTAACTGAACGAAGATTTG